>CM040125.1:209010972-209449110 GCA_022559845.1 Amorphophallus konjac | reverse complement strand
CCTGACCCGTTCTTAACAAGTTGACAATATTATCCTTGGCTATTTTCTATTTTAGTTTGTTTTAAATTTTTCTTTAAGCCCAGCATGCATTCATATAGGACTTTGATTTATTGCGGAAGATCATTCAAGTGGTTCGATTGCGAAAGCCGCTGTGCTTCAATCCTTACAAATATGAGATATTCCACTCCGAATGAAATACTGAATTTCCTTGAAACGGCCCTACGCTGCTCTTCCAAAGGAGACCCTTGTTTGGACAAACCCTCAGATATTCCTTTACTTTTTACCTTGTTTGACCCACCTTGGCCGCAGCACTTCAACATCGGCTGGTAACCGCTCACCAAAGGTGAAACCTGCGGGTTTATGACCCAGGTACTTCCACACCGAGAAGTTGGTCTCCTTTATTTTTCGTGCCTGAGCGCACATCTCACCCTCCCTTATTTGATCTCCGTCCAAGCAATCGTCAAGATTTGAAAGACCTTCTTCAAGGTCGCCTCATTGAAACTCCAGGAAAAATTCCAGACAATAATGTCAAAAGTGTGTCTCATCACACCTTGGCATCAACTTATCAGTCCGCTCCCACTTCATTTCACTCCACTTCGAAACCATTCCACTACGTGTCGCACCCTTGCAAAGCAGATGCCAAGGTGGGGCAGCTGTAGACACGCTATTCCTGACGTCTCCTGAGAAAGTCTCATATCACTATACAACGCCCCGCGACGGCTTACGCATTTTGAATCACTTGAGTGCTTCCTTTTCTTGAGTCTTCTTCCACCCTTCTCAGCATCCGGAATCATCTCGTCACGGCATTCGGACGGCATTAACACCAGTCGGACGCATCAGAGGTTCCGAAACTAGGAAGGGTGCCTGTCGGGGAGCTGTCGACGCCTTTTCAGTGGACCCGGGGGGGTCTTAATGGAGGCGTCCAGACTCCTGGACGCCTCCATAACTTTAATATATATAAAAATACAAAAAAACACATTAAAATAATAATAATTAATGGAGGCGTCCAGACCCCTGGACGCCTCCATAAAAACAAAATATAAAAAATGCGTGATACCAGTTTTGGTATAAAAATAAAACATAAAAATAATAATAATTTATGGAGGCGTCCAGGCCCCTGGACGCCTCCATGAAAACAAATATAAATAATACATAATGCCAGTTGGCATAAAAAACAAAACAAAAATAATAAAAAATATTAATGGAGGCGTCCAGGCCCCTGGACGCCTCCATCAACTCCCTCACGGGCGCCGCCCACCGAACGACGGTTTGCCGTGTGTGGAAAAAGCCAAATTGTGGAGACGTCTAGCCAGCTGGACGCGCCCATTTCTGAATCACGAGGCGCCGCTCACAAAACCACGCGTTGTGCCAAACCGCGTGCGGCCGTCGGTGGTGTTCGGTGGACCTGTTGGAGGCGTTCGGGCCCTGGACGCCTCCATAAAAATATTATGAAAAAATGAATAAAAAATAGAATAAAATATCTTTTTTGCCCTGATGGAGGTGTCCAGGGTCCTGGACGCCTCCACCCTCCGGAGCCCTATAAATAGAGGCCCACCCCCTCAGTTCTGGGGGAGCTTCTAAGAGATCCGATAGGCTGCCAGAGCCCAGAGGCTACCGGAGTCATTTTCTAACCCGTGGGGTCTTTTGTAGGTGGAGATTCTGCCGGCTTCTCGGGTACCCACGCTCGCGAGAGGAAGGTCATCTTCATCCACCGCGCTTCCACGTCGTCCCTACGCTGCCGGAGCTCCGCCGGATCTCACCCTCGGCTCCTCCAATAAGCCTTTTCTTCCCCTTTTTCTCCATAGTTCTTTACATTCATCATACTGCATCCTCTATCTCCCTACATAAGGGCGCCGTCTCTTGCATACTTCTTGCATTCATCATCACATTTTCCTCCTACTCGAGTCCGAGAGGGGTTTAAAACCACACCAACCAGGTGTGTGTCAGGTCACGATCTCGTTACTTTTATTGCAAGGAATTGTTACTACACTGCCATTTTCTAATTCTGTTCGTTTATTGTCTACTATTTTGCAAGGGTAACCAAGGAAAAGCCCTCTCCGTCGGCCGGCCGAAGGGGGAGGAAGAAGCAACCTGCCATCTCCCGCTCTTGAGGTAGGCGCGATCACTTTCTTTATTTTGGGGTCTTTTGGCCCCTGGCGATCACATCTTGTTCTCGAGGCCGCGGCGAGTCACATCCCCAATGGCCGTTTAAATTTCCGTTCTTATATTCTCTTTATATTCTGTTATATTCTGCTCATATTCTCGAGGCCGCGGTGAGTCACTTCCCCAATGGCCGTTTAAATTCCCGTTCTTATATGTTATATTCTTATCTATTCATATTCTTGAGGCCGTGGTGAGTCACTTCCCCAATGGCCGTTTAAATTTCCGTTCTTATATTCTCTTTATATTCTGTTATCTTCTGCTCATATTCCCGAGGCCGCGGCGAGTCACTTCCCCAATGGCCGTTTAAATTCCCGTTCTTATATGTTATATTCTATCTATTCATATTCTCGAGGCCGCGGCGAGTCACTTCCCCAATGGCCGTTTCAATTCTTGCTATTTAATTTCTGCACCATTCCCGTCCCCCCGAGGCCGCGGTGAGTCACTTCCCGCTATGGCCATTTAACCCCCATATCTTGCTATATTACATTTGTCCCGCTCGCCCCACCGGAGCAATCTCCCGTGGTGGCCCCTTCTCTCTTCTCTTATTTCTGTGTTGCAGCAAACAAAAGAGGAGCCCGTGCGCTCCGCGTCCTCTTCGCTCCCCGAACCGCGTGACGTCGCTCACACATGGGTCGGCTCATGACATATTTGATAGGAGTATGTCGTACCTAATTGTGGAGATCTCTTCCTTATGCGTCATAGTTGACTGAAGTATTCACCTATGTTGGGATACATTTAGGTGCTGAAATGTTCATTCACGTTAGACAAGATGATATCTACAATGCCCACAAGATTTTCACAGATATGGGATATTATTAGGGTCCGGATGGTGAGCTCCATCGTGATTTACCAACTTATGGGGATGAATCAGCAAGTGAAGAAGAGCAGGAGCAACAGTAAGATCAAGGGGAAGCACCTGCTCCAGTTCAGGCTGAGGACCAGCCACCTCCACCTTCACCTCATCACATGGATCCGGAGATGCCTCCTCCACCACAGTACTATCATGGAGTGTCTTTGACTCACGGGGCCGGATAGCACTCTTGGGTAGACTATGAGACTTTTGACAGGCGGTTCACGGAGCTGGAGACTTGGGTGGATACTTTTGGGGAACAACTGTCTACCTTTGGGGGTAATATAGCAACCATGGGCACCATGCTGGAATCTTTGCCACATCAGCCAGATTCTTTCTCCACAGCTTTGGACTCCTTTTCCACTCAGATGCACACTCTCCACCAACATGACCACCCTCACCCAGAGCCATGAAGATTCACGTGAGGCTTTTCATGCTATGAACCACGTTCTCGTGAACATGCAGTGTAACACCCCGATTAATATTTTAAAATATGTATTGGAATTAAAGTTATTAACTTGCTATTTAATGACTTCAATGATTTTCTTAATTAAGGAATATTATTTATTTTGAAAGTGGCCAAATTATAATCAATAAAAAAGAAATAATTATTTTTCTACAATCACCATAAAAAGACTTTCATATTCCAAGATGCAATCGAATTTTTTACGTTGATTTGAATTTAATTAGTATAAATCAAATTAATTGAATTTCACCCATAGGCCAAAGTTCTGACTAATTTCTAAAAATATGAAAAAAATATATATTCTTGTAGAGAACGAAGTGTTTAACAATAATGTCAACTGGGCCAACTCCTAATAAAAATTTGATTAGACTGAATTAAGGAATTAATGGATAAATTCGTTGTTTTAATAAGTTAACCTTAAATGGTCAAATTGGAGCCCAATTCTTAACCATTTGAGCCCAAGCCGAGCCCAAGCCAAGCCCAAATGATAGGCCCATCATAGAAGCCCATTTTCCCTTCGAAACCCTAGACTCCAGAAGCTCCTATTCGACGGTGGCAGCGCAGATTGGGTCGAGCTCCGTGATTTTTGCCAATTTTTCTTCCTTGGACTCTCGAGTCCAATTCAATCTCTAGAACGACCTACAGGCTCAATAAATAGAGGGCTTTAGCAGCCCTACGCCTCTTTTATTTTTCCAACAGGTGGCGCGGGTTTTCGTGACCAGAGTCGAGCGAATTTGGGTGATCTAGGGCGGCGTGAGATTAGGGTTCTGGCGCGGTTTTTCTTCCTCCTTTCTTCCTCAATTGGTAGGTTTCTCTCAGGCCAAATCCAAATCTGAGCATGCTAGTTTGTTCATCTTCGTGTCCTCTTTCCAATGATACTAAATTGCCCAATTTTTATTTAGTATAGCGATCATGATTAGATCTTCAATCAAGACATGTCGAGTTAGGGTTTCGACAATGTCCCTTCCTTTTCGATCGATATAAGGCCGGATCATTGTAGGCTAAATTTTAATTGATTGTATCCATCTTGTGTGGATTTTTCCCCTCTTTCATTTGATAATAAAATGCCCAATTTTCATATGGTATGCCGAGAGATATGTCGAGTTTTCCTGAGGTCGGTCATGACTTGCCGGAGGTCGGTCTTGGATCTGTAAACGGTCTTACAGTGACCACTTATGACCCTGGCGGTCTCGCGACTGACCCTTTTCACCCTTTCTTATGTATTTGAATCCATAGACTATAGCGGCCCCTCTATAGACCGCAAGGTCTGGGGTAGTGGCCCTGTACCTGACCGTTTTCACGGTTTATCGGCCCCGCGACAGACCGTTTGCCTCGTATTGCTTCGTATTAGGGCTATGCTGGGCTTGACGGTCTCATAATAGACCGCTTATCTGTCTAGCGGTCGCCCAATAGACTGCATGGATCTGGTTTTTACACTATTTCTCTAGCGACCGTAAGTTTGACCGCTATCTTGGCTAAGCGGCCTTACCCTTGACCGTCTAGTCTTCTGGTGGTCTGCTCTGTGACCATTTGCTAACATGTGTTGTTCATTTGATTACGGCGTGTTATGCATTGTTAATCCATGTTATATAACTTGCTGGTAGGACTTTTATGATAAATATCACCCTGTTAACTAGGAAAATGGAATTAATGATCTAAGTTAATCTTTTTCATGATTATTCCTCCATGATCATCATTCTTGATATCTTATGATTGAAAATGAGTAGAGTAATTAATGTTAGTCTCATTGTTCCATCATCACCTTGCTATCTTATTAGTTCTGATTTAAGGTCGTGCCACTCCGGTGGTGGCGATTGGACTGAATATCCAATTTTTCGTTGATTGTTAGCTAGTAAATTCTTGGACATCGAATTATCTCTCCGCCGGATATTCCTTCTGCCGGACTAGGTGTTCATGTTCCGAGGCCTCCGTAAGCCCCCGCGAGCCTGGGATTCCCACTAGGATGTCGGGCGGGTTGTACCCACAAGCCTGAACCTTTTTGACTCGATCGAATTGTGTATATTTGCTAAATCCTGAAATCGGGACTGTTCTGTTGATGGCGGCCCTTCTGAGACTGTTTATGCCAGTAAGCGGTCCAGTCATGACCGCTAGACTACTTGAACGGCCCTCCTGTGACTGTGTTTAACCAGCTGTGCGTCGACCTTAGTCCTTTGGACTCTATAACGTACACGGTTAATATTAGACAATTTATCTCTTCAAGCGGCCCAGCCAGGACCGTCTAGTCCTGATCACGGCCCACCTTGGACCGTTTTATACTCGTTCACTCTGGGTTGGATCTTTGACCAAGCTAGCCTTTTAGCGGTCCAGCTTAGACCGTTTATATTGTGCATACGGTCCTGATTAGACTGTGTACCTATCTTAGCGGTCCTTTGTTGACCATTTCACTTTCCAGTTTTTTGAAAATTGATGTTTTCATGGTTTTGATATGTGTAAGCTACTCTAGCCTAACTAGGCTATTGAACCCCGAATTTTGACCTATTATTAGGTCTATTGTCAACATTATCCATTTAAGAGTCATTTCTTTAAATGACTAATTCCTTTCGATTAATGAGCTTATTGTTGGAATCTCAAGAAAATCAATATTCTTACACATTTTACCTTGATTACATGAGCTTGATCTTGGAACTCTTGGCCATTCTATTCGTGGATGTCTAGATTTCGTGGGATCTATGATCCAAACAAATAAATGCCAAGGCAATCATATTTAAGGGCCCAGTCTAGTCCTGGGAGGAGCACCCGAAATGTACTTGATCCTCGGGGAGGTGAATGACTAGGCAAGGCATTGTCACCGAGTACTATCTAGCGTGTTGAGTCTACGACATTCCACACTCTCGTGATACTTACTATACTTGCTTGAAAGCGTCAAGTACTTGCTTGCATGACTTAACATGACTTGGCATGACTTGACATGACATGACTTGACTTGACTTGAAATGGCCATTCATTGAAAACTTCTTGATAATAGTGCTTGATATCTCGACGTGCAATATCTCTTTCCATTTATCTATCGTTTATCTTCTGATCTTGTTGGTTACTTAGTTACTTTAATTGAGTTTCTCACATTATTCATACATTCCTGAAAATGATTAATTACTTAAATTTGCATGATGATAGAGTGTAATTCCTACTAAGCTTCTTGCTCATCCCCCCTTACTTCCATCCTTTTTAGGTAACGCGGTAGATGGAACGCTTGTAATTGGGATCGGGTCAGCGTGATCGAGTGAACCTGGAATCTTGAGACCCGAGTCTTTTTGTTTTCTTGAGTCTAGATAGTATTGTGGATCTTGCTATTTTCTGTTCTTTATTTCTTTTATTGAGTCCACATCGTATTTAAATTTTCAAATATCAATAAATTTTTTTTTTAAATTAATGGCCTCCATATGTTGAGTATTATTTATTTGTTTATTTATTTTCTGCTCTATTTATCATCACTGTTTCGCTGCCACGTTCCGAGTATCGCTTCCCGCTGCTATCGGTTCGGGGCGTGACAGAAGTGGTATCAGAGCCTCAGTTGTTTGAGTCCTATGCTCTTGTCCATAAGTATAGGTAACCCTAAGTAATAGGTCGTGTAATCCTTGCCATCCCGCTTGTCACCTGTTGAGATTGGGTAGTTCTTCGGGTTAAGTAATAAAATATGTATAAGATTACGTAGCACGACGCGTAAGGGTAATAAAATTTTTAACCTTATAATTATTTTGCAGGTATCTAAGCTCCTTTTGACATGAATGTGAGAGGATCAACGCGTAAGCTAAAATCTAGTTCCGTCAGAAGGTGGCGAGTTCGTCGTAAAGAAATTTGAAGTAATAAGAAGAAAAGGAATAACCTTTTATAATTGAAATATTTTCACTGTCACAAATTTGATCATCTAATCAAAGAGTGCTGGCGAAGGAGCGGAGCGTGTCTTTGTTGCGGAAATAAAGATGATGTAATGGCTAATTGCCCTAAGCTACTTTCATAAGAAAATTGGAACTGATTTCTATCAAATGAAGAATTATATAAGGTATCGTTCTCCCTCATCCTTAACTCTAGTTAAATTATTTTGCATTCCATTAGTTGTATGATTACCATGTTATTTTACGAATAGCTAATAGCGATTGACGAATTTGGAGACCAAATTCCTTGAAGTGGGGGAGGATGTAACACCCCGATTAATATTTTAAAATATGTATTGGAATTAAAGTTATTAACTTGCTATTTAATGACTTCAATGATTTTCTTAATTAAGGAATAATATTTATTTTGAAAGTGGCCAAATTATAATCAATAAAAAAGAAATAATTATTTTTCTACAATCACCATGAAAAGACTTTCATATTCCAAGATGCAATCGAATTTTTTACGTTTATTTAAATTTAATTAGTATAAATCAAATTAATTGAATTTCACCCGTAGGCCAAAGTTTCGACTAATTTTTAAAAATATTAAAAATATATATTCTTGTAGAGAACAAAGTGTTTAACAATAATGTCAACTGGGCCGACCCCTAATAAAAATTTGATTAGGCTGAATTAAGGAATTAATGGCTAAATTCATTGTTTTAATAGGTTAACCTTAAACGACCAAATTGGAGCCCAATTCTTAACCATTTGAGCACAAACCAAGCCCAAATGATAGGCCCATCATAGAAACCCATTTCCCCTTCGAAACCCTAGACTCTAGAAGCTCCTATTCGACGGTGGCGGCACGGATTGGGTTGAGCTCCGTGATTTTTGCCGATTTTTCATCCTTGGACTCTTGAGTCCAATCCAATCTCTAGAACGACCTATAGGCTCAAAAAATAGAGGGCTTTAGTAGCCCTAGGCCTCTTTTTATTTTTCCAACAGGTGGCACGGGTTTTCATGGCCGAAGTCGAGCAAATTTAGGCGTTCTAGGGCGCCTCGAGATTAGGTGATGTGGCACAGCCCAAGGATGACTAAATATGTAATGAACAACCTAGGACCTAGATCCACAAGCATACAAGCACTCAATGATTCTCACAATAGCGTCTTACTTACACGGCACACGCGATCACCCGGCGGGGCCGGGGGATGATGGCAGGGGTCCGAGGTGAGACCCAATGAGTCTAATGGACTTAGTTGGCTTAGGCTGAGCCCAAAGAGTCTAGGATTCCCAACTTAGTGGGCGGCTGGCCCACAAGGCGGGGTTTGGGTGGCACTCTCTCACGGCCCGCGGTGGGCACCAACAAATGAACATACAAGAACGGACCCTCTTCTCACCGTCCGACGAGCAATCAAAGCAATACTAAACTTGCAGAAGTAAGGCTATCAAGGTTAGTATCAGTGGCTCACCTGATCGGTGTGAAGACACCGATCCCGCTCGGAGACGAGGGCGCGCCGGGAGGCGAGGGTATACACCCGATCGCCGCGGCGATGTAGCTTGACCTGAAAATGCAAAGGTGTACAACACTACGTCTCGCGCAGGAGGGGTGATCTTGGGGTGGGGATTAGGCTTATTACATTCAAAACTACCTCCACGCAGGGAGGGGCCTTCAGCCGGCCAAGCGGGGTGGGGAATTAAGCTAAGGAACCCGACTTGTCGAATCCCGCCGGTTCTGCCAATCTGCAAATTCGCCGGATAGTGGGGCGGTATTGATGTTGCCAAAAATTTCACAGAGCGTGGATCTTGATGAAACCTGCGCCAAAAGTTCCCCAACAGGACGGGGATAGTGTCTGAATTTTGGCAGGAGCTCTGGAACTCAGGGCTGGTCGGGCCGGTGACTGGAACAGGTCAGCAACTTCTTCCTCTGGCTGGTGCAGAACAGGTACAGCGAGTTACAGATGGCACCACGGATGCTCCTGAACTCCAAATGAGGCAAGCCTGGCGGTGACGTGATCGTGGTCAGAGTAGCTTCGAGAAGGAATCGACGGGGCCCCAATCAGAGGTCGGGGAAGAGCGAGGTAGCCGGATAAGCAGGGATAGGTCAAACCTGGACCCACAGGGGGCAGACGACACACCCTGACGAAGAAAATGGTAACTGGAAGCTCCGGAGGCCGAATGAAGTCCTTCTTCTTGGAGATGACAGCTAACTGGTAGTAGTTTCAGCCCTCCGAAAATGGCGCTCAGATCTTGAGGGAGGAAGCTGTGGTCGGACTGTGACTGCAGCTCTGGTTCCCTGCCTGAGAGCTTCTGCGAGGTCGCGGGAGAATGGCTGCTGTGGACTGCTCGGAGCTCGGATGCCGACGAAACCACCTCGCCTTGGAAGCTCTCTGGACGAACTTTCCAGAGATGTAGGTCTTGCCACCAGGAGTATCAGGGAGCAGCCGGAGACGATGCAACTTCAGGACCCCACTCTGCTGTCTGCGCCCTGCAACCTGAAACTCCAATCTTGCAAGACCAAAGGGAGTGGGAGGGAGAGTAGCACAGCTTGGGGTGATGGCTGATGGTTTGTGGATATGGGAAGGACGTGGCTAGGGCTTCTGGAGGGTCTGGAGTGGCAGGGATAGATGGAGAGGGGGGCTGGAGCAGCTAGAGGTGGAGATGGGGGGTGGATGTGCACTAGAGAGAGGATGAGTGAGAGAGGAGGTGGGGGGCGAATTTGGCTGTAGGGAGGAAGGGAATTTCAACCTAGGGTGATTAAAGAGGTGGGGAGATGGAAGGGAACAGCCCTAGGGAGAGAGAAATTTGAATTTGGGCTTTGGGAGGGGTTAATTCAGCCTTGGGAAGGTGGTGGGGTGCTTTGGAAAGTGGAAAGGTGCCTAGGAGAAGGGGTTTCCACCTAGGGGTTGGAGGGGGAATTGAATGAGTGCATGGGGAAGGGGAAGGGGCCTTAATGAGGGGTGAATGGGGAGGAGAGAGAATGAATTTCGAAATTGGGGTGGGGAGGAGAGAGAGAGGGGGTACAAGCCACTTAGAGAGAGTGATAGTAAGAGAGAGAGAGAGGGGGAGATATTGAGAGGGAGATGGCAAATGATTTTCAATATTCATCAAAAGTTGTTACAATGAGAGGGAGGGGAGGCCTATTTATAGGCTCCATACTTTCATATGACCATAATGACCCTGACAAGCTCACTAATGACCAAAGCAGTCCAAGGGAGGGGTGCCCCTGGGCCTAGCCCACTAGTTGGGCCCAATAGCTTAACAAACCAACATAATGACACAAGACTTTGGTAGATAACCTAATAACCTAGGTACATGACTCAAATAAAATATAAAAATTACATGACTAGACTCGCAAACACATGACGAACATAATGGCATAAGTTGACGACGATTCGAGCCTCAAAAAAGTGGAGGGACAAGGGATGCCCCCATCATACCCCCGGGGTGGGGAGAACTCGACCCCGTCGAGTATGGGTCCACTTGGCGATAGTACTAGCTCCAGAATGTCGAGGTCAAGTCGCAACAGGTCCTCCCGACTCGCCCAAGTATCCTCAATCGGGCGACGGTTCTTCCACCTAACCAGGTAGCGCTGATACACCCTGTGCCTAGTAATGATACTCTGCTCATTCAGTATTGCCTCTACCTGCTCTCGTCGGTCTCTCAAGCTATGAAGTGGAGTCCCACCGGGAGTGTCTCTCTCAAGGGGGGGTAAAGGCTCGAGCTCCTCACTGGGTTCCACCGCGGGGCCCTTGTAGGTTACCAGGTCTGCCATATTGAAAGTAGGGTGTACCCCAAAACCCTCAGGTAGGTCTAGCTCATAAGCATTACTACCAAGTCGTCTCAGAACTCGAAAGGGTCCCGAACCCCGTGCCCTCAACTTGAAGGCAGGTCCCGAAAGGAGCTGCTCCGTCCTCACCATCACCGAGTCTCCCACTTGGAACTCACAGTGGCACCGATGAGCATCTGCCCGCCTTTTGTAAGCCTCATTGCTCTTTCCTATATGCTTGCGAGAATGCGTATGCCATGCACTATGATGCGATGTTGGTGTGAAAAGTATGGTGTGCAAAGGTGGACCAGGGCAGCCAAATGTAGACCGATCACACTTTGATGCCTGCAGACTGTGACAAACTTAGGAGGGCCGGGACATCCATAGATGAACCTTTTATGCATGGGTGTGATAAATGTAGGGGGACCCGGGCATCCATGTATGCTCCTCTCATACTTAATACTCATGATGAATGAAGGTGGGTCAATACATCCAAATGCGGTCCACTTATGCTTCCTACTTGACATGTGGGTGATGTGAATGAATGTATCCGACTTATGAATCATGCCAAGTGGTGTGGTAAGCCTAGACACATGCATGTTTATCCCAAAGGTGACTGCCATGTGCATATATGTGGGATGACCTTTGAACTTCTATGTGAATGGGTCGAAGGGATCTAAGAAGGTGGGCATTATGGAGAGGAGCTCTTCCTTGTCTCCTAGGCATATGTTGTTTATGGTGATGGTTTCCTTTGTGGGGCCTGAGTCTTGGAAGAGTTAGTCTTGGTCAAACATGGTTGGTTGGGATAAAGAAAGGTGGGTTGTGGGTAAGGTGGGCGGGTCACATGGATAACTAGGCTCCCATTGGAAGGGATCAAAGGGGTCATGGATCGGGCTTCCTCGAGGAAGGAACTCCATGCCCACAAGGTCCATACAAGGTGGGTCATCCTCTTCTAATGAAGTAATTTGGTCGAAGCTCTTGGGAGGTAGATCGACCATGAGGGAAGAGCTTGGCTTTCTACCCGAGATAAGAAGCTCCAATTTGAGGAGATGGTCGGGCTCATCGGGTGTGGGGAGGAATAATAGAAGGTCACTAGTGTAGCAACCAATGGTGCACATTGAGGTGATAGACCCATCACATAGGTGTAGGAGGTCAAGGCTCCTAGGTTGTTCGGTCATGGGGGTCAATATGCTAGTCAACTCTAATTACCATGCTAAGCCCTTGAGAAGGTCCCCTAGTGTCTCCACTTGATAAGATGATTGGATGGTGGTGCAATAGGAGTTGAAGGGCACTATGGGGAGGTGTCGCTCCAAGGAAGGGTAGGCCATGATCGGGTGAGCTGGGCTCTCTTTTAACCATCTAGCCAAGGACCCACTTATGATGAGTTCACTCCCTACTAGAAGAGAGGGCATAGAGTGAAGATCGTGATGCAAGGCTTTGTCCTCATCTTGGGCATGCGTTTCTTTCAAGGTGGGAGTTGGATCCGGGGTGTTCACCACTATGGGGCTGGGTGTCAGGATTATGGGTTCTTCTTCCAAGGAGGTGGGTAGGTACTTTGTGGGTGGGGTGATGATGATTGGCGCATGGTGCATCCGGGGTGGTGAACGAGGTCGGATTTGGGTTGGGGTTGGAAGTGGAAGTTGTGGTGGCCTAGGTTGGGGTAAGATTGGGGTTGGAAGAGGAAGGTGGGGTGGGTGTGGATGCTTGATTTGATTGGTTTTGGGAGGTGTGTCCCTTTTAGGGGGCGATAGAGGGGTAGTGGTGGGGGCCAAGGGGATTTGTGGGGTAAGGGTTTGGTGATGTATTTTGGATTGGGGGGTGGTGGCCATTATGGGCCTCGGTGGATGGGTGGACACGGGGTCCAATTGGGTTTGTGGGCATATGGTTGTGGTGGGAGTTTGTAGGTAGGGTGCTGGTGTGGTGGTTGGGGTAGGATAGGTGGGAAGTGATGTCGAATGGGGAATTAGGGTCATGGGTTGGCTAGGTGGGGATGAAGGAGTTGAAGTGCTCCTTAGGTCTTGGTGATTTGAATATGAGGGGGAAACATATCAAGCCCTAAGTTGCTCCTTCATGTCCTTCCAAGTGGTGATGGGAGTTTCCCTTCTAAGTACCTTTAGCCCGACAATTTGCATCCAATAAGTTTCTGCCTGTTTGGTAAGTTGCATTTTGGCAACCAATGCCTTTTCATCCTCGGACATATGATACCAAGTGAAGTATTGGTCCATTGTAGCTTCCCAATCTAAATATTCTCTAGGAGAGGTTCCATCAAAGGTGGGAAGTGGGAAAGGGACCATCCTATCGTCCGTCCTTGGGGCGGGCCTATTTTCTCCAAGTTGATTGAGTCGGCCCGATATGTTATCCAGCCGCTCATTGGCATAGGTCAAGGCTTTCATGAAGTAGTTGACATGGCCAGGGAAGTTATGGGTGTTAGTGGTAGGCATCTCTTGGTGGATTGGACTTATGGAGTGGGCCGATTGGTAAGGTTGATATGAGGTGGCCATACTAGGGGACAAGAGTGATGCACTTGAAGACTCTAAATGCATAGACATGCCCTAGGACCAACTTGATAGAGACAAGTTGTGAACTTGCTCTGATATCACTTGATGTGGCACAGCCCAAGGATGACTAAATATGTAATGAACAACCTAGGACCTAGATCCACAAGCATACAAGCACTCAATGATTCTCACAATAGCGTCTTACTTACACGGCACACGCGATCACCCGGCGGGGCCGGGGGATGATGACAAGGGTCCGAGGTGAGACCCAATGAGTCTAATGGACTTAGTTGGCTTAGGTTGACCCCAAAGAGTCTAGGATTCCCAACTTAGTGGGCGGCTGGCCCGCAAGGCGGGGTTTGGGTGGCACTCTCTCACGGCCCGCGGTGGGCACCAACAAATGAACATACAAGAACGGACCCTCTTCTCACCGTCCGATGAGCAATCAAAGTAATACTAAACTTGTAGAAGTAAGGCTATCAAGGTTAGTATCAGTGGCTCACCTGATCGGTGTGAAGACACCGATCCCGCTCGGAGATGAGGGCGCGCCGGGAGGCGAGGGTATACACCCGATCGCCGCGGTGATGTAGCTTGACCTGAAAATGCAAAGGTGTACAACACTACGCCTCGCGCAGGAGGGGTGATCTTGGGGTGGGGATTAGGCTTATTACATTCAAAACTACCTCCACGCAGGGAGGGGCCTTCAGCCGGCCAAGCGGGGTGGGGAATTAAGCTAAGGAACCCGACTTGTCGAATCCCGCCGGTTCTGCCAATCTGCAAATTCACCGGACAGTGGGGCGGTGTTGATGTTGCCAAAAATTCCACAGAGTGTGGATCTTGATGAAACCTGCGCCAAAAGTTCCCCAACAGGACGGGGATGCTGTCTGAATTTTGGCAGGAGCTCTGGAACTCAGGGCTGGTCGGGCCGGCGACTGGAACAGGTCAGCAACTTCTTCCTCTGGCTGGTGCAGAACAGGTACAGCAAGTTGCAGATGGCACCACGGACGCTCCTGAACTCCAAATGAGGGGATTCTAGTGGTGACGTGATCATGGTCGGAGTAGCTTCGAGCAGGAATTGATGGGGCCCCAATCGGAGGTCGGGGAAGAGCGAGGTAGCCGGATAAGCAGGGACAGGTCCAACCTGGACCCACAGGGGGCAGACGACACACCCCGACGAAGAAAATGGTAACTGAAAGCTCCGGAGGCCGAATGAAGTCCTTCTTCTTGGAGATGACAGCTAACTGGTAGTAGTTTCAGCCCCCCAAAAATGGCGCTCAGATCTTCAGGGATGAAGCCGTGGTCGGACTGTGACTGAAGCTCTGGTTCTCTGCCTGAGAGCTTCTGCGAGGTCGCGGGAGAATGGCTGCTGTGGACTGCTCGGAGCTCGGATGCCGACAAAACCACCTCGCCTTGGAAGCCCTCTGGACGACCTTTCCAGAGATGTAGGCCTTGCCACCAGGATTATCATGGAGCAGCCAGAGACGATGCAACTTTAGGACCCCACTCTGCTGCCTGCGCCCTGCAACCTGAAACTCCAATCTTGCAAGACCAAAGGGAGTGGGAGGGAGAGTAGCACAGCTTGGGGTGATGGCTGATGGTTTGTGGATATGGGAAGGACGTGGCTAGGGCTTCTGGAGGGTCTGGAGTGGCAGGGATAGATGGAGAGGGGGGCTAGAGCAGCTAGAGGTGGAGATGGGGGGTGGATGTGCACTAGAGAGAGGATGAGTGAGAGAGGAGGTGGGGGGCGAATTTGGCTGTAGGGAGGAAGGGAATTTCGACCTAGGGTGATTAAGGAGGTGGGAAGATGGAAGGGAACAGCCCTAGGGAGAGGGAAATTCGAATTTGGGCTTTGGGAGGGGTTAATTCAGCCTTGGGAAGGTGGTGGGGTGCTTTGGAAAGTGGAAAGGTGCCTAGGAGAAGGGGTTTCCACCTAGGGGTTGGAGGGGGAATTGAATGAGTGCATGGGGAAGGGGAAGGGGCCTTAATGAGGGGTGAATGGGGAGGAGAGAGAATGAATTTCGAAATTGGGGTGGGGAGGAGAGAGAGAGGGGGTACAAGCCACTTAGAGAGAGTGATAGTAAGAGAGAGAGAGAGGGAGATATTGAGAGGGAGATGGCAAATGCTTTTCAATATTCATCAAAAGTTGTTACAATGAGAGGGAGGGGAGGCCTATTTATAGGCTCCATACTTTCATATGACCATAATGACCCTGACAAGCTCACTAATGACCAAAGCAGTCCAAGGGAGGGGTGCCCCTGGGCCTAGCCCACTAGTTGGGCCCAATAGCTTAACAAACCAACATAATGACACAAGACTTTGGTAGATAACCTAATAACCTAGGTACATGACTCAAATAAAATATAAAAATTACATGACTAGACTCACAAACACATGACGAACATAATGGCATAAGTTGACGACGATTCGAGCCTCAAAAAAGTGGAGGGGCAAGGGATGCCCCCACATTAGGGTTCCGGCGTGGTTTTTCTTCCTCCTTTCTTCCTCGATTGGTATGTTTCTCTCAGGTCAAATCCAAATCTGAGCATGCTAGTTTGTTCATCTTTGTGTCCTCTTTCTAATGATACTAAATTGCCCAATTTTTATTTAGTATAGCGATCATGATTAGATCTTCAATCAAGACATGTCAAGTTAGGGTTCCAGCAATGTCCCTTCCTTTTCGATCAATATAAGGCCGGATCGTTGTAGGCTAAATTTTAATTGATTGTATCCATCTTGTGTGGATTTTTCCCCTCTTTCATTTGATAGTAAAATGCCCAATTTTCATATGGTATCCCAAGAGATATGTCGCGTTTTCCTGAGGTCGGTCATGACTAGCCAGAGGTCAGTCTCGGATCTGTAAACGGTCTTACAGTGACCGCTTATGACCCTGGCGGTCTCGCGACTGACCGTTTTCACCCTTTCTTATGTATTTGAATCCATAGACTGTAGCGGCCCCTCGATAGACCGCAAGGTCTGGGGTAGCGACCCTGTACCTGACCGTTTTCACGATCTTGCGGCCCCGCGACAGACCGTTTGCCTTGTATTGCTTCGTATTAGGGCTACGCTGGGCTTGATGGTCTCAAAATAGACCGCTTATCTGTCTAGGGGTCGCCCGATAGACCGCATGGATCCAGTTTTTACACTATTTCTCTAGCGACCGTAAGTTTGACCGCTATCTTGGCTAAGCGGCCTTACCCTTGACCGTCTAGTCTTCTGGTGGTCTGCTCTGTGACCATTTGCTAACATGTGTTGTTCATTTGATTACGGCGTGTTATGCATTGTTAATCCATGTTATATAACTTGCTGGTAGGACTTTTATGATAAATATCACCCTATTAACTAGGAAAATGGAATTAATGATCTAAGTTAATCTTCTTCATGATTATTCCTCCATGATCATCATTCTTGATATCTTATAATTGAAAATGAGTAGAGTAATTAATGTTAGTCTCATTGTTCCATTATCACCTTGCTATCTTATTAGTTCTGATTTAAGGTCGTGCTACTCCGGGATGGCGACTGGACCAAATATCCAGTTTTTCGTTGATTGTTCGCTAGTAAATTCTTGGACATCGAATTACCTCTCCGTCGGATATTCCTCCCGCCAGACTAGGTGTTCATGTTCTGAGGCCTCCGTAAGCCCCCGCGAGCCTGGGATTCCCACTTGGATGCCGGGCGGGTTGTACCCACAAGCTTGAACCTTTTTGACTCGATCGAATCGTGTATATTTGCAAAATCCCAGAATTGGGACTGTTCTGTTGATAGCGGCCCTTCTGAGACTGTTTATGCTAGTAAGCGGTCCAATCATGACCGCCAGACTGCTTGAACGGCCCTCCTGTGACCGTGTTTAACCGACTGTGCGTTGACCTTAGTCCTTTGGACTCTGTAACGTACACGGTTGATATTAGACCGTTTATCTCTTCAAGCGGCCCAGCCAGGACCGTCTAGTCCTGATCACGGCCCACCTTAGACCATTTTATACTCGTTCGCTCTGGGTTGAATCTTTGACCCAACTAGCCTTTTAGTGGTCCAGCTTAGACCGTTTATATTGTGGATACGGTCCTGATTAGACCGTGTACCTATCTTAGCGGTCCTTTGCTGACCATTTCACTTTCCAATTTTCTGGAAATTGATGTTTTCATGGTTTTGATATGTGTAAGCTACTCTAGCCTAACTAGGCTATTGAACACCGAATTTTGACCTATTGTTAGGTCTATTGTCAACATTATCCATTCAAGAGTCATTTCTTTAAATGACTAATTTCTCTCAATTAATGAGCTTATTGTTGGAATCTCAAGAAAATCAATATTCTTACACATTTTACCTTGATTACATGAGCTTGATCTTGGAACTCTTGGCCATTCTATTCGTGGATGTCTAGATTTCGTGGGATCTATGATCCAAACAAATCAATGCCAAGGCAGTCATATTTAAGGGCCTAGTCTGGTCCTGGGAGGAGCACCCGAAATGTACTTGATCCCTGGGGAGGTGAATGACTAGGTGTGGTATTGTCCCCGAGTACTATCTAGCGTGTTAAGTCTACGACATTCCACACTCTCATGATACTTACTATACTCGCTTGAAAGCGTGAAGTACTTGCTTGCGTGACTTAACATGACTTGGCATGACTTGACATGACATGACTTGACTTGACTTGAAATGGCCATTCATTGAAAACTTCTTGATAATAGTGCTTGATATCTCGACATGCAATATCCCTTTTCATTTATCTATCATTTATCTTCTGATCTTGTTGGTTACTTAGTTGCTTTAATTGAGTTTCTCGCATTATTCATACATTCCTTGAAATGATTAATTACCTAAATTTGCCTGATGATAGAGTGTAATTCCTACTAAGCTTCTTGCTCATCCCCCCCTTACTTCCATCCTTTTTAGGTAACGCGGTAGATGGAACGCTTGCAATTGGGATCGGGTTAGCGTGATCGAGTGAACCTGGAATCTTGAGACCCGAGTCTTTTTGTTTTCTCGAGTCTAGATAGTATTGTGGATCTTGCTATTTTCTGTTCTTTATTTCTTTTATTGAGTCCACATCGTATTTAAATTTTCAAATATCAATAAAAATTATTTTTTTCAAATTAATGGCCTCCATGTGTTGAGTATTATTTATTTATTTGTTTATTTTATGCTCTATTTATGGTGACTGCTTCGCTGCCACGTTCCGAGCATCGCTTCCCACTGCTATCGGTTCGGGACGTGACATGCAGCGCCGTGACTATGATAGGGATCAAACCCTTGCCCATATCCAGCACCGCCTTCAGCATCACGACCACCTACTTGCAGATATTCGACAGCACCTTGGATATGTGCCTCCTCCTCCACCAGACGAACAGCCTCCTGCAGATGGCCACTGAGGATGTTCTTTAGTTTCCTCCTTCAGTCTGTGTCGCTGGGTTTTGTGTCTTTTGGGTTCTCTTTTTGTATATCCCCTCCTTTGATGAAGCCAAAGGGGGAGAAGTTGTTGTACATGTCATATATATATATAGTTTATGCATGACTGTCTGGTGTGTTGCTTGAATGATTATTTGTGAAGTTTTCTCCTTGAGTCGTTGTCATCTTGTGAGTCTGTCAGTTCTGCATTTCTGCATTTGCCTTGTAATGTTGTCTAGAAGTCTTGCATTCTCTCAAGCATCAATGTACTTTGTAATGAAATGATGGAATGAATGCAATTGGTATTTGATCTCACATGGGTGGCTCTTGTTTCTCATTTCTTATCTATTTGGCAAATGAGGTGTTGAATGATTTATGTGTTTCGCCTAAAGAAAAGAATTATTGTTTTATTCGACTTGTGGATTATCGGCTTTGCTTAGTTCCAAGTTTGCTTAAAGGCATGGCAATGTACTTGTAATCTAGAGTTTTGTCATCATCAAAAAGGAGGAGATTGTTGAGTCTCTCCAGTTGATTTTGATGATAACAAAACCCCGGCATTACAAATATGTTGATAACTTGGTGAACCTAAAGGTCTTTTTCACCAAAGCAAATGCTCAACCGTATCATGCCTTAACAAACACCCTGATCACGTCCAAACAAGCTCATCTTATATGATTTTTCTTGCAAGCACAAGTCTTCAATATTTGGATATGTTTCATGGACTGAACTATGTTGTTTTGCAGATTTTCCAGAGTCCGGTCGACCGAATAACATGGGCCGGTCGACCTAAATTAACAGCGTTGAGAAATCTACAGAACTTTCACAGTTTGGTCGACCATCCCTCCTACACCCGTCGATCGGTTTTTCCAGCGTTGAAAAGTTCGAGTTCTATAAATTTCCGATCGATCGCCCACCTATTCCCGGTCGACCGCCAGCTTCGAAGCCTCCATTGTTGACTTATTTTTCTCCACGAGGTTGAAGCATCTATCAATGATTTTTTAATCCCAAAAGTCTCCAGACATCCATGGAATTGTGGATCTATGTCTTGGCTTATCCTTGACCATCCAAGTTATATGAAAACATCTCTTGGGGGAAAGAAACCCTAATTACTCAAAGGAGATCAAAGGGGGCTACCAAGGGAGAAAGAGTGATGCTACTGTAGCTCCGTGAACAGTGCTACATCCAAGAGTTCTTCATCCAAGAGCAAGGTTCTCAAGATCATCTGCAAGCCATTCAAGTGAAGATCCACTGAGGAGCAAGCTTCATCCAACATCCTCTTCATCCACTAAGGGGGAGCCTAAATCTGGAGTTCTCATTTTATGTTTCTCCTTCCATTTCTAGTTGAGCTTCAAGTGTGTGTCCTTGTAATATCTAAACACTTGTGTGTGTGGATCTACGCAGATCCGTGTGTGTGTATGTGTGTGTGTGTGTGTGTGTGTGTGGTTCATCTTCTTCACATTTCTGTGTGATTCGGTGCTTGTGCACCTTCGTGGGAGTTCCGAACTCCTCACGGGTGTGTGTGTGTGTGGTTTGATCTTGTAATCCTTTACAAGATAATGTGTGAATCCTCACAGTCTGTGAGGGGTGGACATAGGTTGCGGTTGCTGCATCCAAACCACCTAAAAATCGTTATCTCTTGTGTGGTTTGTTCCTTATCTTCTACCTCCAATTCTGTTCTAGCATGTTCACATATTGCATCAGCTGATTTCTTCATTTAGATCTAGTTTAATCGATCACTCTCTAATAGATCTCTGGTATATCAAAAGCTGGGTTCGGACTGACAAGGTTAGTCTTGTCAAGAAGATATCACCTTGCGTGAGAGAATCTTCGGATTCGCAAACTCCGCCTAGTACCAAAGAGCTATTGTAATGGTGATCTTAATAACATCTATTTTGCTCTGCATCAGATCTAATTTGTTGATTGCTATTTCTTCATACAAACTTCAAATCTGTTAAAGTTTTCTTAAAATTTGTTATCACCCAATTCACCCCCCCCCCTCTTGGGTGTCATTGATCGCGGGACTTCACATCATGAAGAACATCATCTCATGATTTGGCATGCCAAGCAGTATCATTACTGACAATGGGCCTCAGTTCGTGTCACAAGAGCTCCAGGATCTCTGTAAGAAGTTCCATATTGCATTGCATCATTCATCCCCATATTATCCCCAAGGCAACGGTCAAGTCGAGGCCACTAACAAAACCCATCTTAAAATCATAAAGAAAACGTGCGAATCTCACAAATTTTCTGATTGGCCTGAACGGTTAGTAGAAGCTCTATGGGCTTATCGTACCTCTGTCCGTACTCCTACGGGGCAAACTCCTTATGCTCTCACCTACGGGATGGAGGCGGTACTCCCATATGAGATTTTAATCCCTTCCCTAAGGGTGCAACTTGACAAGGAACTTAATCTCGACGAGCATCGAGAGGCGTTGCTGGTCCAGCTGGAACTCTTAGATGAGAAGAGGCTCAATGTGGCCGATCACGTTTCCATTTATCAAAAGCGTGTTTCGCGTTATTTTCAAAAGAAGGTAATTAAACGAAAATTTCAAGTGGGTGATATGGTTTTGAAACACAAATTCATTCGGTCTGGAGGTCTTAGGTCCAAATTACAACCAAATCAGGAAGGTACGTTCATTGTTAGAGAGGCTTATTCAGAGAATGTGTATCGTCTTGTTAACGTAGAGGGCGAAGAGTTGTCTCACGCATGGAACGGGTTGTACCTTAAACGATTTTACCCTTAGAGTCAAGCTAATGATGGCCCAATAGCGAGGTGTCCCTTTCCTTAATCATCAAGGATGATCCCTAGCGTGGCACTCACACACTACACGACGTCCCTGGTCGGGTTTCCCTTTTCTGTGCGACACCATTTCTCCTCTGGCCATATTTGGGGGATGTGAAAGTCCCTACTTTTCTCTCTTTGGCCAAATGTATGGGCAAGTGGTGAATAAGGGGGAGACGACCAATCTAGACATCCCGATGAATGGAGGTCTCAAATAGGGGCAGTCCACTATGACCTGATCCCACACAAAAAAATAAAAAAAACACAAAAAAAGAGAAAAAATAAATGAAAAGGGGCACAAATCGAGGTGAAAGCCAAGAGTTTATCTAAAGCTCAAAGCACAAAGCCCAGTTGCTCTGAAATATAAAACTAGGCATGGCAAGAGTGGCAGTACAGTTTCCCCGCAGGAAGTTATGAGCCCGGTCGTATGCATGCCTAGAGTGGATGAAGGTTCGATGACCGACACAAAGCCCCGGCGCAACAGACTGAATTTCTGAAAGGGTTGTCACGAGAAGGACTCAAGCCCTAAAAATCTCTATACCTATCCTAGGCTTGCCTCTCGAATTCTCTTTATTTTACAAGGACTAGACCGTACCTTGGGTATGGCCTTAGTAGAAGCACTATCATGCGACTTGGTCCCTGGCCAGGGATTGTTCCCCCAAGTGCACGTCATACTTTGGAGATGCCTGATGAGAGAGGTAGGGTCCTTACTGTCGGGGCAAAGCTAGTCAAAAAAATAAAAAAGAAGAAAAAATAAAAAATAAAAAAAGAAGAAAAAATTTAGATATTTCAAAATTAAAAAAAAATCAGATATTTCAAAACCCAAAAAATCAGATAATTCAAAAATCCTAAAAAAATCAGATATTTCAAAATCTAAAAAAATTAGATGTTTCAAAATCTAAAAAAATCAGATATTTCAAAAATCTAAAAAATTAGACATTTCAAAAATCCAAATAAATCAGATATTTCAAAAAAACCAAAAAATCAGATATTTCAAAATCTAAAAAAATTAGATATTTTTAAATCCAAAAAATAGATATTCCAAAAATTAGAAAAAAAGAAAAAAAATCTTCATCGTCTTTGCATTTCATGGCATGCATTACATTCATTTTTCTTATGTTGTTTTCGCCTGGTTAATAAAGACTTAACCCCTTGACCAAATATCAAGGATCAGTCATTTGCTCACTTGCTCTACGCAAGGGGTTAAGCATAAGGACAGATCTAACTTATTTTCGTGTTTTAGTGTGCGCAGAGACAGGTCCCCAAAGTCCGAACCTCAAGTCCACGAACCCTCCTGTCATCTAGCCCCACTACAAGAAAATGCAGTATTAGCGACGAAAATTTCAGACGGATTAATTTTCGTCAGAAAAATTGTCTGTAAATTCAGACGGACATATTTCATCACAAATTCCATCTGTATTTCAGACAGATTATTATCTATCTGATTATACTTCTCAATTTGCAACGGATATTCGGACGAAAATTATTCTGTCGAAAATATAGTAAAATTTTGAGATGGATGTTCAGACGGAAATTATTACGTCTGAAATTGCCGAAGAAAATAATTTCCGTCTGAATTTCTGTCGCAAAAAATCATAGCCTCCCACCTCGATCAACCACTTCATCCCCCCCATTCTCCCTATCACAATCCCCCCCCCACTCTCCCTCTCACTCTCTCTTTTTCCTCTGCTTATCGTCGTCTCCGCCGGAGCCGTCGCCTCCGCCGTCGCCGCCGGCCTCTCTCCCTCTCACGTTGGTCATCGTGTGTGCATCCTCCCGTCCTCACCGTCGTCATCGCCGGTAAACCATCTCCCTCTCCCGCCCTCTCTCCCTCTCCCTCTGTGTATTGGCCGTAGGCCCCCTCTCCCGCCCTCTCTCCCTCCCGTTGCCCCCCCTCTCCCTCTCCCTCTGTGTGTTGGCCGCAGGCCCCCCTGCTCCCACCCTCTCTCCCTCTCCCTCTCTCTCTCTCTCCCGTTGACCCCCCTCTCCCTCTCCCTCTCCCGCCCTCTCTCTCTCTCTCCCTCTATGTGTTGGCCGCAGGCCCCCGCTGCTCCTGCCCTCTCTCCCTCTCCCATTGGCCCCCCTCCCCCTCACAGACCCTCCCCCTCACAAACACACGCACACACCCGGCGCCCCCTCTGTCGGCCGGGGGTGGTCTCACACATGTAGATAAACTAATTTGTTTTTATTTTTTTAAATATATTTTTTTATTCATCGTATGATAATCGGTCTAGGGGATGGGAACGAAAGAATCAGAGAATTTTTTACTAATAAATAGTAAATAAAATTTTATTTTTATTTTTATATGTTGTTTCATTTTATTTTAATTTATGTAATCTTACTTAGATTTAGTGTTATGATATCTTGTTTAATATTAACTAAATTAGAGAGGGGGTGGGGCGTGGAAGGGAAGATGGGAGGGTGATGGGAGGGGCGGGGAAGGGGATGAGGGGAGGGGTACACAGTGGTGTCTGCGTGGGGGTTCGAGAGAGGGGGTGTCGATGGGGGAGGGGGCATCGGTTGGGGAAGGGGAGGGGGGTTTTCGCAGGGGCTGGCGGTGAGGGGATCAGAGGGGTGTCAGTTGGGGAGGGCAGGGGAGGTGAGGGGGGCCGATCCGATGGGGTGTGTGTTTAACTTTATTAGTTTATTTGATTTTATTGTTTATTATTATTGTGTGGGGATGTGTTTAAATTTATTATTTGAATTTACTATTTATGTAGGTGTGTGTTTAATTTTATTATAATGTGCGTGTGTGTTCGAGAATGGGAAGGGGGGCCGATCCGGTGGGGAGGGGAGGGTGGGGGGGTAGGTGGGGGGCGAGAGGGGACGGAAGAGGAGGGTAGTGGATGGTGGGTAGGGGAGGGGGTTCGAGAGAGGGAGGGGGTATAGTGGAGAGGGCAGGGAGGTCTGGAGAGGGAGGCCATGACGAGCAGGGGAGGGGAAGGGAGGCGGGTCGGGAGAGGGAGGGGGTATAGTGGAGAGGGTTGGGGGTTCTGGGGAGGGTGGCCATGGCGGGCAAGGGAGGGGAAGGGAGGGGGAGTTCTTACCCATGGGAGGGGTGGGGAAGGGGCACATGGTGGGGAGGGTAGGGGGTTTGAGAGAGGGGCACACGGTGGGGGGGGGGGAAGAGTATTTGTTATGGGAATCAAGGAAGAGGGTTAGTAATGAAAGAAAAAAAAGAGGGTGAGGACAGTGTTAGTGATGGGGGAAATCCTCTCCAAGGTTAAGCCCTGCAAAAAAGAGAGAAAGCAATATAAAAAAAACAAGGGTTTGAACTTGCTAATTTTCGTTTCTTTTTTTTTCTTTCTCTTCTTGACGAGCAGGGGAGGAGAGGGAGAAGGGGGAACAGAGGGGAGGGGACGGGAGGGGGGGTCGATGGGGGGCGGGAGAGGAGAGGGGGTGGGGAGGGGAGGGGGGCACATTAGGTGATTGGGGAGGTGTTGGTGGCAAAAAACAAACAAACAAAAAAAAATAAGAACAAAAAAAAGAAAAGAGAATCGAAAAAAAGAAAGAAGAAGAGGGCGCACAAGGATAGCGGCGCCAATAGATGAAAGAAAGGGGGAGAAAGAAAGAGAAGATTTTTCAAAAAAAAATGGAAATAGCACTTGAACTTTCAGAGAGTGAAACAAAGCCTTAAAGCCAGCAGTATTGAAACTGATTACATTAAAAAAAATAAGAATAAAAAAAAGAAAAGTGAATCGAAAAAAAGAAAGAAGAAAAGGGCGCACAGGGATAGCGGCTCCAATAGAAGAAAGAAAGGGGGAGAAAGAAAGAGAAGATTTTTCAAAAAAAAATGGAAATGGCACTTGAACTTTCAAAGAGTGAAACAAAGCCTTAAAGCCAGTAGTATTGAAACCGATTACATTGCTAGAACACATCATGCAATGAACCACAAGCATCAGGTGCTGTTTGAGTACACCTTTTGAATCTTATTGGAAGGATATAATCTATCATTTGTGGTTAAAATTTTCAACCTACCAAGAATCCTTGTAAAGGGTAAGATGATGGATAGCAAAGTATACGATTTAATAGCTAAATGAGGTATGACCAAAAAAAAAAGTTAGATGAGGCATCTTGCCCTTTTTCGCAATGATGCTCTAATTGCATATCCTTTCATCATTTCATTTATGTTCTGTACTTTTATCCTTTGTTGCAATTAAGTCCTATTTGTAGGTATTTTGTTATATCTATTTGTTCTTTTTCTCTAGCTCCTCTTTCTTTCCCTTTATATTATTTAACTTTAGTGTTCTTCATTTGAATATTTTTATAAATTACATGTTGTTTAATTCGATGTATGCATAATGATAAGTGAGATGCTATTTAATTTTTTGTTATATAATTACATGGGATATTCCTGTGAGCTGAGGTGCGTGGGTGTGACCTAATATTACACGCACCTCAGGAGAGCGTTTAAACCCGTGTCAATGAACCTTCCCATTCAAGACTTTGGGATTGATGTGTATGTTCTCATTTTTTTTACGAAAATATATATATCTATCTCAAAGTCTTGAATTGTCCCATTTGGACAGTCTGTGAATGTTTGATCGCACTTAAGCAGTCATTTACTATATGTGTTTGTATGGTTTGTTGAGAATTTCAGTTGCGTCTTCTCACTCTTCTCTATTATACCTTTATTAATTTTGAGTATTTTCTTAACCACTTACTTGTAAGTGTTTAAGAAAATTTCTTAATTAATAAATATTTTTGGTATATTGGAGAAGTGTGGGGAGATGCTGCCGAAATTTTTAGCAAATCGTACAACGCATACAGTAAGTGATTGTACGATCAAACCATTTTTTGGTATATCGGGCCCGTTGCAGTCTGACTTTGACCATTTTTTTCGCTTAACGGTCTTCATTAGACCGTCTTATTCATTTGGCGCTCCTTTTGTAGGCCGCCGTCATACTCGAGAATTGCTTAAGTCCGAACCCTGAGCCCACAAACCCTCCTTTCAGCTACACTTTTATGGTCTCCTAAAGACCGTTTTATCTGTTTAGCGGTCTCCCTCCGACCGTTTTATTTCGTTAGCGGTCCCTATGTAGGCCGCCTTCTTACCTGAGAATTGCAAAATCCACACATACACATGAAAAAGGAAAGGCAAATATGTAGCTCATATCATCAAACTTTTTCATTCATTTATTCAATGTCAAGTACATCAAATTCAAGCTATGGAGCCTTTACATCATGAAGCATCACTCTATCATCAACCGGGCGTCCCCGTGAGGTCGGATCTTGCGTAACTCCTTCAAATACGCTTGGTAGCTCTCACGCTCCTCTGCCACCTCAGTCTGTAAGGAACGGACTCGGCTGATCTCCCACATGATCAGGGCGCTCCGAACCGCTGGCTCGTCCTCCTCGGACCCAATCTTCCTTGCTTGTAGCGCGGGTAGGTGAGATAATGGTGGAACCGTGATCCGGGGTAGGCCAACTTGTAGGTGACACCTGTGGAGGTTATACAACGCTAGGGAAGTATTCCCCACCAGCTGAAGGTCCAATCCCAGTCATCGGGGTAGCCTAAGAGTGGTGCCTTGCAAAGCCTATGGTCGTATCATGAACCGATCGAGTGGCAATGTGTTGAGGTAGAGTCGCCAGTCATCTCTAGTCTTCTTATCCGTTGTCTGGCACTCAACTTGCTGAGGGAACATAGATGCACCTCCAATGTAGAAGAGTGGATGGTTCCCCAAGATCCGGATAAGAGAGGGTACGTCCTCCTTGAGTAGGAATTTCAGTCTAACCCCCATCCAACATTCAAGGGCTATCATGGATCCAAAGAGAGGACCCCCATGGGAAGCTAAACTAAGGCCTTCATACAAGTAAGAAAGGATGGCTTGTGAGATAGACAACCCTCGCCACAACCCGCTAATAATGCTAAGGTTTGGAATGTCTAAGAGGTGGCCGGTGGTAGGGAAGAGTAGAGCTCTGCATAAGCAAATGGAAGTAGCCTTAGCTATAGCCTCGTTCCACCCACACTTATTCTTGCAGTGGGAGGAGATCCACTGAGCCATGGGGATCAAGTGAATGTGCTAAGAACTGATCATGGTCTTAATATCCTTCGGTTGGGTAGGAATTCCCCTAGGATAAGAGAAGGGTCTATGGGAGCAACCGTATGGCATACTATGTCCTCGTCCTCTACCTTGGTCCTAGGGAGGAGGGCTAGTAGTGTCTCAATCTCCTCTAGAAGGATGGTGGCCTTGAATGTTGGAAAGACAAAAGTGTGTGTTTGGAGATGCCAAAGCTCTACTAAGACCGATATACTATGCCTGTCGAGGGATATCTTATGGTAGTTCTTGGCTAAGACAAGCAAGGGATGGAGGTGCCAGGCCTTTAATATGGTGATCACTTCTATTGGGAGTTCTTTTACCATGGGAGCCACCCATTTCAGATTCGAATAGCATCGTGGGCCAGGAAGAAGCAGAGATAATGAAGAAGGAAAAACAACAAAAGAAGAGAAGAAGAGAAGTGATGTAAGAATTTGAAGGAGAATTTTATGAATTTGAAAACAATTGCATTAACTTACATCTCTTGAAGAGCTGGTGCTCAAGTGTTTAGGGATGGTGGCCAGCCGTTGCAGCGCCCCGTGCTCTTTTCTACCCGGCCTCAGCCCATTGTAGCTGCCCTCGCCCATCGTGCTTGCTTCAAGGGACCTTTTCATGGGAAATTTGTGTGGTTTTGCTAAGGTTTTCAAGGCCTAAAAGGAGGATTTTGTGTGACCTACGGGTTTAGGTTGCCTCCCTATTTATACAGCCCAATTTTTTTGTCCCTTTCCATTAGGATTAAAGTTAGGAAGCCTCAATTAGAGTTGGGTTAGGTCTCAGTGCAATTTGGGCGTCACTATCCACAAATTGGGACTCTCCAATTGAGTCCTGGTCAGATTTAACAGGGTCCCTGAGGTTGCGGCCTATCGCACTACCGCTACTTCAATTAGCGGTCGTCCAATGGCCGTTTCTTCCTTCTTCTACACTGTTCTTCTCTCCCGCCTGAGTAACGGTCTGGATGAGACCGTCTCTCCCCGGTAACGGTCAAAGGTGTGACCGTCTTATTCAATATGGCGGTCGTATGCAGGCCGGCTCTTGCTTTCTCTCAGCCGTGGTTCATCTATCCCGTAGCAGTCTATCGCAGGACCGCCACTTAGGGTAGCGACCCTACCGTGACCGCCTCTCCCTTCTATCATGTGTGTTATCTTTCCCCAAATCTTGCTCTGCCTATCTTTTTGCCTGCATCTGCATTCTCTCTCTTGCTCTCTCTCTCTGTCGGTCGTAAGAGTCGTCGTCAGGTTAGCTAAGTCATTGTCAGCATACACGCACCCATATTTTAAAGTCAAAAGGGTCATTTTCAATGCACTATGTCAAAGTCATGTACATGCATATGTTTCATATAGTAAATCAAGTCTAGCCCTCCTTGGGACCACCGCTCTCACCCGCACCCTCACGTCGCTTCCCCGATGGGGCCATCGCCGTACTCTCCTCCTCGCGGCATCGCCGTCGCTCCTCCTCCTCGTTCCTCTGATTGCCAGAGGAGTCGGTGAAGTAGCCTCTATACGCGCTGCTATGTGCGCCACTTGGAGTCCTGCTATGCTCCGATCTCCTGCTCATCACCTGGAGATACTATTGAAATGCTCCAACTGCGCCCCTCAACACTGCAACTTGTAGCCAGGACTGCTCTAACTCGCCCCTTAGCTCCAAAACCTACCGCTAGGCCTGCTCTACTGCCTCGGCACGAAGGCGGTCTACCTCCACCGCCTCAATGCAGAATCACTCCAGCTCCTCGCGAAGGGGTGCCACCTCCGCTGCCTCGATCCTCCCCTCGGCCTGCTCTGCCCGCAGCTGGGTGACCTCGCCTAAGGCTGCCTGTAGCTCCCTTGCCTACATTTTGCATTTGGTCAGTCAATAATTGCATTTAGGAGTAGTCAAATTAGGAGGAGTTAGCATTGCTTACCCTCTCTGCGACCGAAGCCTCGGCCTCCTCGGCGCAAGGAATAGCCCAAGCAAAGTCTGCATCCCGCTCAGCCTGATCTGCTGGTGGCTTGGAGGAAGAAGACGGAGCGTCCGGTCCCCAGTGCTGCGCTCCCTCAGCTCGCTGCATATAGGAATAGGTTCGTCAGTCTCATAAGCCTAGCACTTGCATGTTAATGAAGTCCTGTGATTAATGACACCCAAGAGGGCGGTGAATTGGGTGTTTTTAATTTTTAAAAAAACTTTTGGCTTTTTAAAAAATATGTGATAAACACTCTAACGAGGAGGTTGAAATCTGTTCAACTACACATTCGAATACAACGTACACTAACCCTTACACTAGTCGGCAAGACAAAAGCTACGAAGTGGAATTAAGACCTTTAAACAAGATTGAGAGAATTAACTAAGCAAGGAAGTAGATTCTCTCAAACTCTCCGTTTCCACACGATCATATAAAAGTTATAACAATCAAGCCACACAAATGCTCAAACCAAACCACAATGCAGAGCAGTTTTAAGGTGGTTCGGATATAACGACGGCAATCCTACGTCCACCCCTCACCAAACCCGGTGAGGCTTCACTTGGGGATGAATCCCCAAACGGAGATGTCGCTCCAACTACACATGCAAAATAATGCCTGCCTACACACACGGGGTCGCGCCCCTATACACACACACACATACGGAGATGAGGTCTCCAACACGATCCGATAACCGGATCAACAAGACACACACACGCTGCAACAAATGCAGCAATCCACACACTGAACCGACCGGACAAACAAACACACATGTAGATCTTAGAAGACCCACGCATACACACTAATGAGACACAGCACACACACACGACCACGGATCCAACAATGATCCACACACACACAAGTTCTAACAGTTTATGACGAACACAAATGCAACACCCAAAATATTAAAATAATGAGGCTCAATTTAGAAAACTCCTGATTAAGACTCCCCCTGAGTGTATGCTGCAGATCTTGCATTGATTCCATCTTTACTCGAATGGCTTGAGAGTCGGATGAAGATGTTGATGCACGAGGTACTATTCACTACTACAGTACTATTCCTTCTTCCTTGGACAAATCCTTGTATCTCCTTGATGCTTGTGAGCTTGTTCTCTTCCTTTGAGATTGCTGGCTTCAAACGGAGCTAGAGTACCTTCAGATGATGCTTGAATGGCTCCTTCTTCCTTGTAGCATCTTTCTTCTTCTTCCCTTGATAGGCTCCTAGGTTGATAGGCTCTTCTCCGGTTTCTCTTGGTTGATAGGCACACCTTGATCTCTTCTGGTTGAATGCTTGTTTCTTCAATTCATGGGAGAATGAAGGCTTCAAATGGACCTTGGATCTTCAGCTGCTTGGTGGAGCTTTAATTCACGGACTACTGTTCATGCTACAATAGCATTCCTTCTTAGAACAGCATATCTCCCTTGGATCTCTCTTCAATCCCCTTAGTTTCATTAGGGTTTATGACCTCCAAAGAGAGGTTTTATAGCCCTTGAGTGGTTTTGGACAAGCCCCAGACTAGATCCCTAAAATCCTCCTTGATTGGGGGCATGAAATGGGTGAAGAGATCCATCCACGGATTGGAATTCGAAAGTAAACTTTGGAGGCTTCGGGGCTGGCGGTCGACCAGAACTAGCTGGCGGTCGACCGAAAATCTGCAGGAAACAGAACCATTGCATTCTGTTATTTTTGGTCGATCGGGATCGGCCTGGCGATTGACCGCGCTACAGTGTCGACCTAGCTACAGTGTTGACCAATAGCTACAGGTAAATTCCTGACTTTAAGATTTCACCCCCAAACTCTATTGCAACCCTTCCAAACTTTGTGGCATCAAGCTCTTTTGATCTTGGAGGGATTATACAAAGAATTTAACCTCCAAAACCATGATAAAAATGATTAGAACTTTAGCTTAATAATCAATATGATAAATGTATGAAATGCATACATGAAAGCCCATGTTCAAGGTGCATACAAACACTTGAACCATAAAAGTTTTAAGCTAAAGGTCAAGAATTATTTCTATGCAAGTGAGCAAAGTATGAGAGCAATTTAGCCATGCACATATGCAAGTGAACACTTTGAAAACATGATTGACTAAAGATCAAGATCAATAGATATGCATTTGTCCAATATGAATGCATCATGTAACCAAGCTCCATGAAAAGTATGCATAGGAAGCATTCAATGCACTTGTTCAACTCAATCTATCACGCCCCGAACCGATAGCAGCGGAACGTGTCGTTTGCTCGGAACGTGGCAGTTACAGTCGTGAATAATCAAGAGCAATCAAATAATTTGGAGAAGTATTAAAAATCTTATTTCAGATATAAATGTCTTGCAATTTCAATTTCCAACTTAAAGACTCAACTACATCACAATGGGAAGGAAGGACACGACATACTAACAGACTTAGACATGGCAACTAAATAAGAGACACCACGCTAGACTCAAGAAAGACAAAAGACTCAGGTTCACTAGTTTCCGAAGCTCGCTTGCACACTTGTCCCGCCCACGTGAGTCACGGTCTCGCTAGCCACCTGATTACATGAAAAATGTTAGAATAAAACTGGGTGAGCGAACGCTCAGTAAGAATTATATCTCAAGAACAAGCAATTGGTTTAAGTAGTTACATTTTTGCATGCAAATGCAAGTAAGGCTATGCTTGTAGAAATAACCGAGCAAGTGAATAAAACTAGCAAGAATTTGACAGTTTCATGTAAAAACTTTCAAGCAAGAGATATCCATGAGAGAATTATAGAATATTGGCTATTTCACACAAGTACTTGCCTATTCTAGGCCACGCTAGTCGAGTCACACACGTCAAGTCACGCAAGTAATATCAAGTAACGTCACGAGAGAGAGAGTGTGTGGAATGCCAAAGATCAAACTAGTCATGCACTTCGGTGCAATGCCAGACACCGTGATCATTAAAACTCCCATGGGCACAAGTACTTTCGGGTGCTCCTCCCAGGACCAGATCGGGCCCTATATGCACAGCATTAAAGATAGATCTAGACATCCACGATAGTTCATAGCCAATAAAGAGTTTCAAGAACAAGCTTTAATAGGATGATAAGATAAGATTTTATGCAATTCAAGGGCAAGGCCCTTGAGTAAGGACAGACTTGCGATAAAATCTACGTGAAAGCATAGAAACTATGACATGTCGAAAAAACTGGGTGGAATTGGCACCTAGATAGGTTTCCATGAATAACTTGAATAGATGACTAGCAAGATAGTCACCAGTTCAATGGACATGATGCAAGCTGAATAATTGGTACTTAGCAATAAGTTACCCAATTCAATGTATCACCTAGTGGAATGATCACTCATTCCACCGGCTAAGAGAATTTCTCTCATGGGCCAAGAATAGCACCATGAAAGGGCCGGGTTACCACGTTTCCAGAGTGACGTGGCACTAAACTGGGTACAAGGTGTTTAAGGTACAACCAGCTCAGTCGGTCTTGAGGAAATCCAAGGCTACGAGGAGACTTACGGAGGTCCCAATGACTAACTTGCCAGTCCGAAGGAACGGAATGTCCAACGGAGGGCTCGTATGTCACCGAGAGTTGAGGTGTATAACGTGAACCAATCATGAAACAGGGACTCCATCTACGGACGTGAGATGAGAGTGCCAGAAGACCCGCGGTATAGGTCAAAACAGAAAGAAAACGGTGAGAACATGAATACGTTAATTAAGGAATTTGCGTCTATTAAGAGAGACGCCAATTCAAAAATTAACTATAATTAAATATATTTATATTAATTGACACCCGTGAGTGACCTCATTTATTAATTAGCATCCACTTGGAGGGACGTTAATTTTATGATTTTTAACTTAATTTATTTAACAAGAAATCACATTAATATCCATTTAATTGAATAATTTCAAAACATACATTCAAAGACACATTTATTTATAATAAAAAATTTAGAGAAATAAAATATATGATAATTAGGAGAAAAATATAAGCATTCTAAATATATATATTTTATAATTTTCTGTTACATATTTGATTAGATATCAATTTTCAAAGATATTGTTACAAGATATATATATATATTAAAGATTTAACGACTTCGCACGATGCCGTCAAAAGAATTTGACGCCGTTTAGCTTGTCGTCATTTCAATAAAAGTGCCAATCTTCAAACCTACGGTTCTCGACGTACACACGTCGGAATCACGCGTTCTATATATCGAAATGACGGGCTCGAAAAACTCTACCTAACTAGACGTTCAAAATAATTTTTCGTTGAGAGATGGGGGATCTTGAGATAGAGGGCACAAAAAATGGTGTAACCACTCTCACTACCTCGGTCACCTCCCAACAATACACCCATAAAATTTCATAGCCAAAGGACGCTCCGGTGATTAGAAATGAGTCGTCAAAAGATAAAAAACTAAAACTAACATGTTACAGAAATCTTTAGAATTCGCCTGACTAACGTGATCATATACGTTAAATCATTTAACTTGTTTAAGCTTATAGTAAATACACCATATAAGGCATAAAAATTTAGGAGTAATCATGAGAATTTTAAAAGTATATTTATCCAAAAATTTTGGTGTGTGATTACTTGGTTATAAAAATTGTTAACGTGATGAGATTTTTTTAATTTATTAAGATAATTAAACCGTAAATTAAACTTAAGCAAAATGATGATAACAAAATATGAGTTTTAACCATGCAAAATTAATTACTACTATCTTTGGGCTTCAATTATTGAGAAAACCTACCTTTGATTGATTTGGACGATGAACAAGAAGAATGTTTTTCTCAGCAGCAGGAAGAAGAAGAAGAACGGTCGCACGGCTACTCCTTCAAACGCAGCAGGAGGAAGAAGGAAGAAGATGAAGGAGTCTTTGCAGCAGGATGAAGGAGAGAAAGAAGGAAGAAGATCCCCCTTGGCTGGCTTCACAAACAACAACAGGAAGAAGGAGAGTGGCCCCTCCCTTCACGCTATAGGTTCACGTTGGAGAAACAGAGGAACCTTCTTTTGCAAGAAGAGGAAGAAGATGACGAACGCCTTCACTCGTTGAAGGAGGAAGAAGATAGCAGGACGTTTGTTTGAAGAATAAGAGCAAACAGGTTGGCTCAACGGAGGGGTTGGTATTTATAGGGAGAAGAGAGCCCACGGGTTTGGAGTTCGATTAGGACTAAAACTTCCTCTGTAGAATCTTTACTAACCATAGAAGTGCACGTATGGATCCAAACTTACTCAAATAACATCCATGTTCGAACCAAACACCGACGGTCTGCTTGGAAATGACGCCTCAGATTGGGACGTTATTTCAATGAATGACGCTTGTATACACAGTCGTCAAAATTAAATGACGACTTGCTCGGAGGCGTCATTCACCTTTCCCTGTTTATTAATTTAGGGTGTAACGATCTTTCTGGATTTTTATCTTTTTTTTCTTGATGTGATCTTGTTGGGAAATTTTATGAGTATGCATTTTCTATTTTTCTCTATTTTTCCATGTAATTAGTTTTTTCAAAATTCTTTAATTGAAAAACTGGCACTATTCATTTATAATAAAATAACGACTTTGTTTAAGTCGTTTCTTATGTAAACAATGCCTATGCAAATGGGCGTCATTTGGCATTTGACATTTCTCCTTACCCTTATAAGGACCAAAATTGTATTTATACCCTATAAATCTTATCTATATATCTTATTTTATGTCATTTGTACTTTAACTAAATAACGCCATACTATATGTCGTTTCTTACGTGAATCACGCCCACACCAATGGGCATCATTTGATTTCGGCCCATTTACCTTAACCTCCAAAAGATCAATATTATATATATATCCCTATTATTTCTATAACTCTTTTAACTATATACTTTATTTGATTTAAAGACCCTATTGCTATTTTGCAAATAACGACTTGTATTAAGTCGTTTCTCACGTTGGATACGCTTGCACCAAGGGGCGTCAATTGAGTTTTTGGCCATTTCTCAATCCCCTTGAAAGGACCGATATTGCATAAATGTCCATTCTTTTATCTTTTACTTATCTTTAATGTATTTAAAGCTTATCTTTATACCCTTTTCCCTTCTAATCAAATATAATATAATACAATGTGAGATATTAAATTTTCTAAATTACTAAAAAAATATAAATTGATGTTTTCTTCGAGATTTATTGATTCTTAATTCAAAAAAATTGTGTTGTGCATTAAATTCTTACATAAAAATAACCTATTATTCTCAAATTTATTATAATATAACGGTAGTTGTTGACACCCGTTTTTAGCCTGCAAGTTGCGTTATTTCTCTTATTCATCAATTTTGGATGTCCCAAATTACCCAATATTTTGGAGCGTTCCTTGGATGAATTTCGAGCCCATTTCATTATTTCATTCCCATTGAGCCTTGGAGATCATTATTTCTTAGAGCCTTGGCACTTATCTTATCAACTTCCGGCCTTCTGAGTCGACTTACGGCCCATTTAGGTCGACTTCCCTCAAGCGTTCGGCCCCTTTCACTGTGCAGTCTTAAAAAGTGGTCCTTTTTCATCTCTTCCTTTTTCTATTCATTAAGTGTCCTTCACCAAAGTTGTTTCATTTTTAAGGCCCTACATTTTCTTCTTCTACGCCATTATCCAGTTCTCCACCGTTTTCAGGCCTCAATATTTTTCTCTATTCTCACCCTATTTTCTCTCTTCTCTGATCATTTTTTCATCTTGTTCTCTTCACGAAAGTTGTTCCTCTCTCCGTTATCTACAATTTCTTCTTCTACCACTTTCGCTAATTCTGCACCGTTTGAGAGATACACTTTAATTTCTAAAGTCGCGTGAGCTTGGCAACCTACCCTTGATAAACGATCAACTGTTGACCGTTACTGTTCACACGGTCCCATGTGGACCGCTCAACACCTATAAACGGTCAACAGTTGACCGTCCATGAATAGTCACTTTTTAATTTTTTTTATTTTTTTTTTATTATTTTTAAAATGTTTGAGAACGGTCTTCTTGAGACCGTTTATGTCAAAAAATGGTCTTTGGAAGACCGTTTATCTATTTTTGTGCCAAAAGCTCTCCGGTCGCCCCACTCATTAAGCGGTTACCCCATGACCGTTTATATTAAAAAGGACGGTCCTTCCTAGACCGTTTATTTCGAAAAGCGGTCTATCGGGCGACCGTTCATCTAACAGAGAGTCTACAAGTTCCTTAACTCCGTCTTCTTCGCCGCCGGATTCTAAGGACGAACCTGTGCAACGAGGCCTCTTTGTTTGGGCTCTATCTTCTAGAATCCTCCACCAAATTGACCTCCGTTTGTTTCTATCTCTTGCCATTTATATTATCTTCAATTTGATCCATAGGGCACGACTTTTTATACACCGGATCTCCTGGAATCTGGGCCGCAAGTTAGGGATTTACTCATTTCGTGCAACCAAAAATCCATGCAGATTAGGTTCCAGAGCCTTCTTCCAAGAGCCATAACTTCCACAACCTTCAACCAAAAGGAGTCCCGTTTATTCCTAGCTCTTAACATATCTATTATCTCGAGATTGATCCATAGATCTCGGGATTTGATGGACTCTATCCTCTGAAATCGCAGCATAAAGTTAGGATTTTTACCTTTTTTCTATATAAACCTGTCCAGTTCGCCTGCGCGACGGGGGGCTCTTCTTCGACCTGGAGCGAAGCCATGCCGAATCGTCCACTCAAACCTTCGACCCCAGGCTATTGAGGGAAGTATAGGCTTCGTTTTGGTTCCTCATTTGCTTCATTTCATCATTGTTTGCTCTCCTAACTTCACCTCTACTTTTAGCAAATCATCACAAGTCCGTGAACCTGTGCGACGGGGCACCCTTCGTCGGCTCGGGGCGGAGTCATCTGGCATCCTCTTCGTCCTCCATTGGTCTCATCTTGAAGAGGGGAGTATCTTCTTCATTTTTCATCTCTCCAGGCTCTCTTTCTTCATACCTAGGCTTAGTCCTCTCCCTCTACTTTTCACAGATCGTCACAGTTTTACACTAAGTTTTTTTGCACTGTTTCGGCACGTTCATGCATTTTTCTCCGTTTTACACAACATTTTTCTCCCCCATTTCTCCATCAAATTCCATGATTTCAAATCCTATGCATGCACAACATTCCCACCTTGCTTTTGCACCCACTCATAGGGGTTAAAAACCCTCCCCCGGTGCGTTCTCCCCCTTTCTTTCATGCTACTTCATCATTTCGGGACATATGCTACACATGTTTCTAATGGGTTTTATCTTATGTTTGTGGCTTTGTTTTGCAGGAGACTATTGATAGAACGTGAGGCCCTTGCTTTCTAGCCGGCTAGAAAGTGAGGAGGTGCACCCACATCGGCTCCCCGCATCTCATTTCAAGCGCGATCACACGTTGTAGTGACTTCCCATTAGGCCGCGTCTTCCTTCATATTTTCCAAGGTACACAGCGCCATCTTCATCCTTTCTTCATCATTTTGGTGCTGTAAGTCCTTGGTGGCGATCACGGTTAGTTCTCTATTCCTTGTCACCCCTTTTCGTTTCATGCAATTTCATGTTTATATGCATGCTTATATTGTTTAGTTAGGGGGCGGGATAGATTGAAACATTTGTATCTACAGTTTTTTGGCGATCACGGTGGGACACATAGTGCCCATCACATTATATTTTTAGTCTCTTGCATGTTGGGTGGGCGTTCATGCATGTTTGGATGGTCTTCTCCACGTTTCTCTATCATTTTGTCCATTTTCGAGTCTGTCAGGGTTGCACGGTCTATCGTAGGGCCGCCTAATGCGTTAAACGGCCTATCCAGGACCGCCCAAACCCTCTGGGGTTATAAACGGTCCTCCATGGACCGTCCATAGTTGGGCGGTCATCCAGTAGACCGCTCAAAGGGTATAAACGGTCATTCAGGGACCTTTTAACTGTTCTGGCCTGGCAGGATTTCTATTCATAGGGGCCTTATTCATTTGGGCATAACTTTGTCTCCCGATGTCGGATTGAGCTGATTCTTGTTGCATTGTGTTGTCCTTTGTATTGTCTTTCCATCCATAGGTAATTTACATCATTTAGACATCATTTGCATATTTAAAAAGTGTCTCTATTTTTGCATTTTTGCATCTAGTTTGTAGGCAGATTCGGGACAGATTCACAGGGCCGTTTTGTTTGCTGATTTAAATTGCCTTTCAGGGTCTATTCTGCCTATTTTTTGGGTCCATTGTGTAGTCTTTTATATTATCTTTACATCCATATATTATTTGCATGCATTGGACTTTATTTGCCTACTTAAATATTGCCTTCATTTTTGCATTTTATGCCTAAAACTCACTTGTAGGTCCGGGGGCAAACACAAAGGTACGTTGTCCTTTGATGATTTTTATTATCTTTTAGTGCCTAGTTGTCCCCATTTTAGGCCTTGCATCATTGTTATTTATATTATTTTACATTTTTCAAGCATTTTTGTGATGTTAGCATGATTTCATGATTGTCTTGATTTGCTAGACTTAGGTTAGAAATTGCATGCACCCCGGTGCACATAGGATCATGCATATTGACATATTGTAGTTGCATCCCCCCTCGGTAAGTGATCCTCTCGCTCCCATATTCCTTGGGCTCGACTAGATGATCTTATCCGAGACCTCCGTAAGTCCCTGCGAGCCGTGGATTCCCACACGGACGCCGGGCCGGTTGTATCTTTCCACCCCTCAGGCTTGAATTTGCATACGTTGTGAAGGAATTAACCTTAGTCAAGCCAAAGTTTGGACCTTATTCCCTATAGGACACCTATCTTGAGAGAATTAATCTCAATTCAAATCATTAAAAGGCCCACCCAAAACTTTGACAATAAAATACTTCCAATCATATTAACTTGTTTGACTTGGGTGAAATCCTTCATATTGTTTGTGTTGTGTGGGCTTGTCCAAGCCCACTTGTGTTATTTTGTGTTGCATCCCCCATCATCCATATAGGTTTTGTTGTTAGGCCCATTTAGGGTAGTCCATTCTGTGTGTCCATTTGTCTAGTCTCATTGTCCTAGGTTTCTTTTTCTTTTTCTTTGCATTATTGAGTCAGCCCCCTCCTTTGAGCCCTTACTTCCCTCATTGTATTTCCCTTATTTTCCTATATAAAGTCTTCATTTGCCCTCATGGAGCGTCATTTTTCTCCTGTGTATTACCCTTCTTCCTCCCCGTCTTCTTATCCCCGCGTGGATTTCTCTTCCCATGCGGGCCCATCTCCTTATTCCTCCATTGGACCCTATTCTTCTAACGGGCCTTCTTGTCCCACCCGTGCTGCTGTTGGCCCAATCAATTCTCATTCCCACCTTCGTAATTCTTCCAGGCCCATGTATTCCTCAATTCCCGGAGCGGGCTTTCCTTCTTCTCAGGCTGGATCCCCTTATCTGGCCCATCAACAATATCCTGGTCTAAATTCATCATCTCTTGCTCAAGCTGGCCCATATCCTTCTCGGACTCTTCCTACCGAGGAGATGATCGCTCAGGCCCAACGCCAGCTTGATGAATTGCAACGACAAATCAGTCCTCAAACTTCTTTGGATATCCCATTTGCATTCCGAGGTCTTCAGCTTCCCCCACGTCAACAGATTCCAGCTTATCGTCGCTATGGTGGAGTCGGTGACCCCTACGTGCATTTGAAGGAGTTCTTATATGAGTCGGCCCAGTTCCAGCATGATCAACGCTTGATGGCCTATTTGTTTGGCCTATCTTTAGAGGGCCCGGCCAAGGATTGGTTCTTCATGTTACCGCAAGAGCAGATGATGAATTTTCAAGCCGTTCAAGCAAGATTCATTCAGCAGTACCAGGATCAGGTTGGGTCCAGACATTCTTTGGTTGATCTGGCCCAAGAGAAGATGACGCCCGACGAGGAATTCTCCACGTTTGCCGACCGCTGGCGTCGCCTAGCTGCGCAAGTTCCGGGGCATATTCCGGAGGGCGAGCAGATCAAGATGGTTATTTCTAACGCAACGCCCGAGCTCAGATGTATCTTAGCCCTGAACGATATCACATCCTGGCAACATCTTTACAATCGAGCCCGCTTCGTTAGCCAACAACTCCTAGTTTCCTTTGACCATGAGTCTCCTCCACCGTCACCTTCTACATACACGTTCCCTCCGCCCTCCACCGTAAGTCAGCCCTCCACCTTATATCCCTCCACGAGTCGACCGTCCACTCCCACACACCCCTATACCTCCATGTGCTCCACCGCATACCAACCATCCACGAGTCGGCCCTCCGCTATTTTATCTCCTCACACCCCTCCACCTCCGGTCAAGGAAACACCACACCGCGAGTGGGTAGATGCCATCCATTACAATCCCACTCCCCCCACGCCGCCACATCATTCCAGCCCTCCGCCTTCGCCTACGCAATCCCCCTTACCTACGCAACCTCCGCTACCATCCCCACTACCTTCTCACACCCCTCGGCCTCCACCTTTCCCGAAGCGGGCCTCTCACCCCCCATTGCAGGAATCTCTTACAGACGTTTTCAGGGCTTTGATGGCCACCCATGCATTGCAGCTCCCTCCGATTGTGCCTTGCCGACCCGCAGTCGGGAATTTGCTCCAATTCTGTGAATTCCACCGTCAGCAGGGGCATTTGATTGAGGACTGTCCCGAGTTCCGGGAGTTTGTTTACAACTTGGAAGACAAGAGGATGATTGATTAGGCTATCATACGCCAAATTATTTCAGATCTTAGTAGCAAACAGCAATAGTAGCAAGCCGTGCCGCCTAGGCAACCGTCTCTACTTCAAGACCAGAACCACCCTAGTGTTTCTTCAGTTAATAAGATACATGCTTCGTTACCTACTTCTTCCTCCATCCCATCTCCTCCACAACCTTTACCTACCCCAGCCTTCGCTCGGGCAACCTCTCTTTCACCCTCCGTTCCCCCCACCACACCTATCCCCAACGCCTCTCGACGAGTCGTGAAGATACGTCGAAGAGTGCCACCACCCGCCTCTTCCCCCACTACTCCACTACCTTCCTCTCCTCCTTCTTCCCCACCCCTACCTTCACCTCCATCCCCTTCACCTTCACCGTCTTCATCAACTACATCACTCCCTTTGCCACCCTCATCACCTTTGCCACTGTCGTCACCTCTTCCACTCCCCCTTTCGCCATCAGCCTCTGAGCCCGAGCGGACCGACCCTAAACCCATACCTCCACTTTTACCTTCACCTCCACCCATGCCCATCATCATCATTATTCCCCCATCACTTGCACCATCGCCACCCGCGCCCTTCAAACCTCCTCCTTCTAACCTTCCTCTACCACTTCCCACTTCGCAGAGCAGGTACACGCTACCTTTGTTGTCCCTTGGGTCTGGTCCCCAGGGAGATAATGAGCCGAGCCAGGTTTCGATTGTGCATTTCAAGATTCAAGTTGTCATTTACCGCATGCCAATATGGGTCCTGGTCCCTGGCTATTTTCGAGATAATGAGCCTGCATTTTCAGAAATGGTTGCAAAGAAGAGTTCACTCGCACTAGTGCCAGTTTCTTCACGAGCGAGGCCGATGGTAATATCATCGCTCGCCGGGGGATTCAATATCAATGCTGTTATTTCTCCTCGCTCGATTGATGTTCAGTTCACTGGCCGAGAGGGGTTCTCTACTCGGATTATGCTAACCCATACGGTCGCCCGGAGCCTGATGGATTCCCTATTCAAGGGGCAATTGGCTGTATCTTCTGCACTTTCCAAGGACATTCTGCACTTGCTGTGCAACCTCCCTCAATTTATTAGCATGCCGGCCACGTCAACACCGCGTATTGATCTCTCTCAGCTTTGTCCTGCTCTTCTAGTACGGGAGTTATGCTTCGAGCCTGATTGCCGAGTGGAGTTGCCGAACCTCTATGTTCTAGTGCCAAGAGACAAAACTCGTGGCTTCATGATATTCATTCAGTTGAGAAGTTGTTTGCCCAAGAATGTCTACATCTTGTTAGCACTGGGGGTCTAGGGGCAGCCGCCCCAATGAAGCTGCATATTCATGACCGGGCCAGGCCATCTGCCAGGTGGGCCCGCTATTTGAGAAGACATTACAGATTGAGGAGCCCGGGAAGCCAAGCCCGCGCCAGGCGGCGTTGTTTCAAGAAGATTGCGGCTAAGAAGAGGCGGCGACGTAAGTTCAAGGGCCGTCAGTTGTGCACTCAGGGGTCCACTGCCTCATCTCCTTCTTCCGTCCATTCGTCTTTTCTGTTGCTCAGTTCTTATCCGTGGGTGGTGTACCTTCCACCACCTGACCATATTTCCACCATCTTTCCCTATCCTCACCAATCTAGGCCTCGGCCTATGTCTTCATCTTCCCCTGAGTCAGGGGCATCTTCTAGTTTTTCTTCCCGGACACGTCCGGATTTCACGGCTCGTCTCTTTCCCCCGACTTTGTTAGGAATCCCTTACGCTCGTTCCCCGACCTTGTCGGGTGATTTTTCTGATCCTTCCCTGATTTTGCTGGGTAGTTTCCATTTCTTTTTCCCGACCTTGTCGGGTCTTCATACATTCTCTTCCCCGCCTCTGTCGGGTGATCGCTATTCCTCTTCTCCGACCACGTCGGATGATCATTATCCTTCTTCCTTGTCTTCACAGTTATCTTTTCGACGTCTTTCTATTCTTTCTGTCTCACCCTTTCAAGGTCATTACCCTTTTTCTTGCTATTTTCGAGGCTTTAGCCCACCTTGATCTCAGTTAATCCCTGTTTATTCTGTATCTGGTTCCTTGTTATCAGGGCCTCAGTGCCTTAACGAGGGAGTTCTAGCCCTCGTCTCTCTTCCTTTTTATCCCTTCTTCGTCTAGTATGATGTCTGACACTCCTCTATGTCAAGGAATCCAATCATTTGCTATCCTTTCATCCTTTATCCTGACAAGCAAGGAAAACAAAGTTCGCGCTCCTCAAAGCTCGATGATCGAGATCGCTTCAGGATGCTGGTTTCCACGCCATGGATTTACAAAGGTATCTTTATTTTGGGCAAGAAACATGCTTTCATTTCCATTATTTCTATTATTTCTGCACATGATTTCTTAACATGATTGAGTGGCTTTAGGAGTTTTTGTTTAATTAGATCTTAACTTTGTGTCAAATAAAAAAGTTAGCTTTTGCAGCACCCTTAGGCTGGTGATAGCTCCACGCTAGGAGTCTAGTTTCTTTCCCCGATTGTTGAGGGTGACCTATGAGTATGGGTTTTTCACACACTTCACGGCAAGCCATAGCCGATCTCTCTGAGGCGCACCGTTGCTGCTTTGGCCATACTTTAGGTATGCACGAAGGTCTTTTCTCTTCTCTGCTCAGCTAAGTGCAGGGGCAAGAGATGGATGGATGAGATGACCAACCTAGGTGCTCCCTAATACATGAGAGGTCTCAAATAGGGGCAGTCTTGACCCTCAAAAGTGAGCTTTCATGCTATATCTGGCCAATAAGGGCTACCAAAATGAGAAAATGAATCAATATGCAAAATTATGAATCAAAGGCATGGCAAGAGTGGCAGTACAGTTCCCCGCGGGACGTCATGAGCCCGGTCGCATGCGTGCCTAATAAATGTGGGTCTAAAAATCGAAGACACAAAGCCCCGGCGCAACAGGCTATCTCTTTGAGGGGTAGTGCCCTGGAAGGAATTCGAGCCTTGATATCTCCCATCCTGCACGAAGCTTGTCTCCAATTTTTCTTCCGCTTCTCCCTCTTAGGCTGGGTTGTATCTCGGGTATGGCCTTAGTAGGGGCACTGTTCTTTAGAAACAGTTGGTTGTGATAAGCCACCCTCACATGCACACCCTGCTTAAGGGAAGCCTTTAATGAAAGGGGTAGGAACGTCGATCCCTGGCTAGTAGTTTAAGCCCGTCTTTAGGTGCTGCGGATTGCTATGTCAAAATCTAAAAAAAATCAAATATTACCAAAAGTATAAAAAATCAAATATTTCAAAAAAATCAAAAAAATCAAATATTGTCGAAAATCCAAAAAAATCAAATACTTCAAAATTTCAAAAAAAATCAAATATTTCAAAAACCTAAAGAATCAAATATTTCAAAAAATCCAAAAAATGAAATACTGTTGAAAATCAAAAAAAATAAAAAAACTATAAAAAATCCAAAAAATGTGTCTTTTTCATACATTTGCATTTATTTTAAGGACAGATACGTAATCTGTTTGCTAAGTGTGCATGTTGCAAGTACTCAAGCGTTCCTTGCTATATCTTTGTGCTCTGCCTCCTGTCCACATCTTTGATCTGTTCTTTCCTTCTTCGATCCACTCTCTCGATATGTTCTGAAGCTCATGTCCTTCTCAGTTTTTGTTTGCAATGATCATATCTTTATGAGAGGGCTTTACCTCACGATTATGAACCTGGCGGTTCAGCTTCATTCTGATCTTGGGTTTTGATTGAACGACGTATCTGTTTATGTCTTTTATCCCGACGTATCCTTGTCACGTGTTTATGTCCCACCGTGTTGTCCCACACATGTTGTTTTGTCCTTCACCGACTGTTGTTAGTTGTCTTGCACATGTTGTTAGTCACCCCTTTATGTCCCATGTTCTTGTCCCAACCGTGTGGTCATCCGTCATGTTCTTGTCCCAACCGTGTGTTGTCCCACCGCGTTGTTGTCTTGTCACACCGTGTTCATGCATACATGTTGTTTGTTCATGCCATTACATATGTGCTCGTGTGCCTTTGTTATGTTATGTTGCATTGTCTCCCATTTCATTTGACCGTTATGTTATGTCATGCTGTTTGTCGTTCAGTTGATAGTTATGTTTATCATATTTATCTTATACATGAAAAAATCAAAAGAAATCAGAAAATGAAAAACAAAAAATGCCATTTCACCTGCACAGGTAAGTCAGGTATGGCCTTCTATCCCTACTCATTGTTGCATTACTATATGATATCTATATTATTATATTATCTCGAGAACCGGTTGGTCATTCACGTGTTCCAGGATCTGATGTTCCCCTGTAACAAAAATGATGACGATCTAGGTGCACATGTTTAACATCGGATAGGCCGTTAGGTTGGGAAAATTAGGGAATGATGGTTCTATCACGCACGCCGTGGTTGCGGATAGTGTCTTGACCCTGATTGTTCCGGTCTAGCAATACTATTCTCGAGTACTTTCTATTTTAACTTTCTTTGCATTCGTTTTGATTATTTCTTTATTTTAGCCCAGCATGCATCATGTCATATTTTGAGCACGCACGTCTCATGATCCGTTCAAAGTTGTTCCTCAGTAATGGTTGATTGCACTTCAATTCACTTGGATAAGAGATTCTCATTCCACTCTGAATTTGAACGATTTCTCTGATATTGCCGCTTGGTCTGGTTGGCCAGCGTGATTCATGTCTGGATTTTATCTCAGTTATATTTCTCCTACTTTTTGCGTTGTGCTCTTTCCGACCCCCTCATTGTCTGTGAATTGTGTCCCCGATGAGGTTGGTCGTGTTTCCACTTCCTTTTGTTAGTTTAGTTCTCCAGACATGTTTCATCCGTGTCAGCCATTCCGGGTGGGTAGTTCGGCGTTTTCAGGAGAATTCATGTCGCTTGTTGGTTATGACATGTGTCTTTTGCCTTGATGCCCGCTTATCAGTTCTCTCCGCTTCATCTCCGCGTCATCTCCATTTCACGTCGCTGTCACTTTCACTCCATCTCCTTTCCATTTCGCCTTCGCGTCGCTTTCGCTCGCTCCCTTGCAAAGTGGACATCAAGGAGGGGCATCTGTTGACACCCGTTTTTAGCCTGCAAGTTGCGTTATTTCTCTTATTCATCAATTTTGGATGTCCCAAATTACCCATTATTTTGGAGCGTTCCTTGGATGAATTTCGAGCCCATTTCATTATTTCATTCCCATTGAACCTTGGAGATCATTATTTCTTAGAGCCTTGGAACTTATCTTATCAACTTCCGGCCTTCTAAGTCGACTTACGGCCCATTTAGGTCGACTTCCATCAAGCGTTCGGCCCCTTTCACTGCGTAGTCTTAAAAAGTGGTCCTTTTTCATCCTCTTCCTTTTTCTATTCATTAAGTGTCCTTCACCAAAGTTGTTTCATTTTTAAAGCCCTACATTGTTTTCTTCTACGCAATTATCCAGTTCTCCACCGTTTTCAGGCCTCAATATTTTTCTCTATTCTCACCCTATTTTCTCTCTTCTCTGATCGTTTTTTCATCTTGTTCTTTTCATGAAAGTTGTTCCTCTCTCCGTTATCTACAATTTCTTCTTCTACCACTTTCGCTAATTCTGCACCGTTTGAAAGATACGCTTTAATTTCTAAAGTCGCGTGAGCTTGGCAGCCTACCCTTGATAAACGGTCAATTGTTGACCGTTACTGTTCACACGGTCCCATGTGGACTGCTCAACACCTATAAACGGTCAACAGTTGACCAACAATGACCAGTCACTTTTTAAATTTTTTTATTTTTTATTTTATTTTTATTATTTTTAAAATGTTTGAGAACGGTCTTCTTGAGACCGTTTATGTCAAAAAATGGTCTTTGGAAGACCGTTTATCTATTTTTGTGCCAAAAGCTCTCCGGTCGCCCCACTCATTAAGCGGTTACCCCATGACCGTTTATATTAAAAAGGACGGTCCTTCTTAGACCGTTTATTTCGAAAAGCGGTCTATCGGGCGACCGTTCATCTAACAGAGAGTCCACAAGTTCCTGAACTCCGTCTTCTTCGCCGCCGGATTCTAAGGACGAACCTGTGCAACGAGGCCTCTTTGTTTGGGCTCTATCTTCTAGAATCCTCCACCAAATTGACCTCCGTTTGTTTCTATCTCTTGCCCTTTATATTATCTTCAATTTGATCCATAGGGCACGACTTTTTATGCACCGGATCTCCTGGAATCTGGGCCGCAAGTTAGGGATTTACTCATTTCGTGCAACCAAAAATCCATGCAGATTAGGTTCTAGAGCCTTCTTCCAAGAGCCATAACTTCCACAACCTTCAACCAAAAAGAGTCCCGTTTGTTCCTAGCTCCTATCCTATCTATTATCTCGAGATTGATCCATAGATCTCGGGATTTGATGGACTCTATCCTCTGAAATCGGAACAGAAAGTTAGGATTTTACCTTTTTTCTATATAAACCTGCCCAGTTCGCCTGCGCGACAGGGGGCTCTTCTTCGACCTGGGGCGAAGCCATGCCGGATCGTCCACTCAAACCTTCGACCCCAGGCTATTGAGGGAAGTATAGGCTTCGTTTTGGTTCCTCATTTGCTTCATTTCATCATTGTTTGCTCTCCTAACTTCACCTCTACTTTTAGCAAATCATCACAAGTTCGTGAACCTGTGCGACGGGGCACCCTTCATCGGCACGGGGCGGAGTCATCCGGCATCCTCTTCGTCCTCCATTGGTCTCATCTTGAAGAGGGGAGTATCTTCTTCATTTTTCATCTCTCCAGGCTCTCTTTCTTCATACCTAGGTTTAGTCCTCTCCCTCTACTTTTCACAGCTCGTCACAGTTTACACTAAGTTTTTGTGCACTGTTTCGGCACGTTCATGCATTTTTCTCCGTTTTACACAACATTTTTCTCCCCCATTTCTCCATCAAATTCCATGATTTCAAATCCTATGCATGCACAACATTCCCACCTTGCTTTTGCACCCACTCATAGGGGTTAAAAACCCTCCCCCGGTGCGTTCTCCCCCTTTCTTTCATGCTACTTCATCATTTCGGGACATATGCTACACATGTTTCTAATGAGTTTTCTCTTATGTTTGTGGCTTTGTTTTGCAGGAGACTATTGATAGAACGTGAGGCCCTTGCTTTCTAGCCGGCTAGAAAGTGAGGAGGTGCACCCACATCGGCTCCCCGCATCCCATTTCAAGCGCGATCACACGTTGTAGCGGCTTCCCGTTAGGCCGCGTCTTCCTCCATATTTTCCAAGGTACGCATCGCCATCTTCATCCTTTCTTCATCATTTTGGTGCTGTAAGTCCTTGGTGGCGATCACGGTTAGTTCTCTAATCCTTGTCACCCCTTTTCGTTTCATGCAATTTCATGTTTATATGCATGCTTATATTGTTTAGTTAGGGGGCGGGATAGATTGAAACATTTATATCTACAATAGTGTCCATTGTCAGACTTTTTAGGATGTCAGGGGGTTGTGTACAGAGTTTGGCCTTCATTATTTACGTTGTATTATATTTATTTATATTGCATTATATATATATGCACAAATATATGGATGAGTGGGTTGAGACTTAAGGGCCCTTATTTGTGTCAATATGTTGTTATCCACTTTTCCCAAAGCTTGTTATTTGTCATATACTTATTCTAAAGGCCCTTACAATGTGTGTGGGTTTCATATATCTTGATATATATATATATATATATATATATATATATATATATATATATATAACCTATTTGTTATTTACTAACCCTCATATACCTATTAATAATTTATATGTATATAGGAATTTTATTCCTCATAATTTCTTTAACTTTTATTAGTCCGTGTCCTAGATATCAGAGGCAGGTTCGATCTGAGCAACCCTTTTTACTTCCATCCCTAAAGGAATATCACTTGGACATTTATTTATTTGAATAAATTTTATTTATTAAACATTATATACTTATGTGTAAGAATATGTATTAGGTATAGGTTTTCTTCAAAATTACCGGGCGTTACACAATCATATTCAACCAATCGATATGAACAATCAACCATTTAGTTTAGTTATCATCATTCACATAATCACACATGAAGTGTAGTTAGCATCAAAACTATAGCAATACACACTAAGTTTAGTTATCATCAAAACCATAGCTCAACAATCTCCCCCTTTTGATGATGATAAATTTAGTGATGAATGAGGACAAACTTAGTGATGATGACAAACTAAATGACGATACAACATGTTCTTCTCCCCCTTACACATGGCAATCATGAATCTTTTTCTCTTGACAAGGGCAATCAAGAATCATCACAAAGGCAAGCATGAATCATCTTTTTTCTGACAAGGGCAATCAAAAATCATCACAAAGGCAAGCATGAATCATCTTTTTCTCCCCCTTTGACATTATCAAAAAGCGGGATAAGGCAAAGCTGTCTCCCTTAACAACATAACTTGCTCCCCCTTTGACATTATCAACAGGCAGGGTAATTCCAAATATTCTCCCACATTAACACTATCAAGATGAAGGGAGGAAACCACAGAGGTTCAAATAGCAGCATGATGAATGAGCAAGGAACAAAGACCCACAATTGAAATTCTGATGAAGCACCAAATCATGATGAAGGAGAAAATGATAAACAAGTGGGTTCAGGGAATGTCTGGGAGGCACCAAATCATGTTTTTGTTGATTTTCATGTTGTAGATTTTTATTTGTTTTGGATATACCAATGGTTGGCATGATAGGATACCAATTGTTAATTATTTGGACGTGCAAGGATGAGTAGAGCTGATTTCACGCTTCTCCCCTTGGTCAAACAAAAGCCAAACCTTATTTAACAAGTGTGCAGCATGTGAAGTCCATTCAATTTTTGGATTTTCATTATTTTCAGATTTTAATTTTTGATTTGTGGTTTGAAATGCATAAGATGCAACATATGCATGTGATGACATGTGAGATGTATAAACAAATAAACAGATAAATACATATATATACACGCAACACAGCTCTCTCGTACTTATTTAAGAGGGAATAGTTATAGGAAGGGTGCATGAGGGTCATGACAATCGGAATGCACATGTGTAGCACATGGGAGATTATGCAATCATATAGGAGATTCATGCAATTACTAATGCAGTCAATCAATTTTCTGAATACATAATGAATCAAATTTCTATATGTGTAAGTGAGTAACATGAAAAATGATAGTTGCAATATGGATATTCAGATTTTCAGATTAACACAAGGAGATATTTTACATACTGCACTTCAATTTTGAGAACAGGGTATTGAAGGCTTTGCTCTACCTCAACAATTTTACACAGATAATCAGAATTTTTCTAAGAATGATCAGGTTCAAATAATTCATTTTTACACGAGTAGACACATGGAGCTCATGTCAGAATCCCCGGTTACTCTAAATACTGAACCATTTCAGCTCATTTTGAACAGAGGTACTTTAGTCAACACTTTTCAGAAGTGAACCACATCACGTCTCAGGTGACATGTGCCCAATTTACTCAGTGAGACTTAGCATTGCTCTACCTTTCATTTTCATTCCAGATTTTTCAAAAAGAATAGGTAGGCAGCTTTTTCCTCAACTGTCTCTTCAACATACATGCAACAAGTTTAACATCTCGAGAGTGTTGAAAAGAAATTCATATATACTTATCATTAACACTCATTTTCACATTTTACGCAAGAAGTGTATGAATTTGATTCAGCATGTATACTGAAAATATCATGAATACATAACAGTGCAACTCCCCCTAAATAGATGCACTTATGAAATATGAACTCTCCTAGAGTGTACGATATGAGACACTCCAATAATGACTCAAATGTAGCATTATTTATCAAGAATACATAAGGCCATAGAAATGCCAAGGGATGGGGTTGAATAGCATATAATAGCACACAAGCACACATTAGGAGTTTATGCAAATGCATTATGACATGCATGCGAGCAATGTGATATCAATTTGATACCAATTGAATGGACAATTTGATACCAATTGAATGAATGCCAACTGAGTGAACTAAATGCGACTAATGCATGAGTTCCAATGCAATACAACGTATGAGCATATAAGAATGCGATGTAATGTACGAGGTGATTCAGACTTTTAATTTTTATTTGCATGATCTAAAAGCACCTTATGCATTGAATTATGATGCATACAACCTATAACTATATGAGAGTGGAATGCAAGTTGTTTTGGCAAGATGAGAGCTTTATTTCCAATCCAATGTGATAACTTCCACATGAGACTATTCACATGCAATTAATGGATCAAGCAAGCATTTTTTTTGTGACATGATCTTTATGAATGAGGCTGCATACATGATCAAAATTAAGCAATGCAACCCAATTTGCAGAATTGTTCAAAAATAGATTTTCAAATGTCATTCACAAGTATTAAAAAGAGAATTCATCCAACAGCCAAATATTTGAATCATTTAACCACAAACATATTTTTAATTGACATAGCTCAGCTCAAGAATTCATTCACACATCAACCAATTACAATTTTCAAAATCTGGTACAAGGTGAAGATTTTAGTCCGAAGATCCAGCTCAATGCATAGGGAATGCTTCCAAGTGAACATGATCCACTCTTCTACAGACGCCATTTGATATACCAGATATGTAATTCAATTCAAGTATGATCATGCAATTCAAATTGAGAATATTCAATAGCCAATCACTTTATTCACACTTCTCAAGATTTTTAATTTGATTCAATCAATTCATCACAACATGCTAGTAAATGACAATTGAAGTTTTTAGAATCAATACCTTGTCACTTGAATGTGTCACCAAGTGATAAAGACAGCCATTGCATGAATTGACAAGGTTGAATTACCTTAGTTCAGACTACAAGATTGGAAGCCTTCATGCACTAAGATCTCTAACCCCACGAAGGTTAGTACTTTATATTTTAGTTTTCATACCTTTGCCTTGAGAATCCATTTTCTTTCAAGCCTTCTACCTGCAATCCAAAGAAGAATAAAATTCAGTTTACTCATAAGAGTATTTTAAGGTCTTCTTGCACAATCCCTTCAAAATCTTCACAAAAGGCATTATCAGTAACTCAGAAATGATATCATCCACATGTACTTGAACCATGAGAAGTCTTTTACCTGATTTGCCTTGTGAGATGTGGCTGATCAAGCTTACCTATTGAACCCATTCTTGGTTAAAATAGATACGCGCTTTTCATACCAATCTTGGGTACTTACTTCAACACGTACAAGACTTTCACCACCTTATACTTGAGTCGATTCTGGATGTTGTTCTACATAAAGTATCCCATCTTCTTGTATCAACTTGAGAGTGTTCTCATCATTTTTCATCATTGCAAGGTATTTCTCAGTTGATTCAAGCTTGATCATGACTAGCCCATCATCATTTAGATTTTAGGACTGTAATCTACATCCAAGGATAAGGCTAGATTTGTTTTATCAATTATGATTCAGATTTATTAATAATGGTATGACAAATTTTAACAACCAACATCCCCTAGATAGCTCTAGATGTAATTTCATGACTCAAGTGTGAATCCAAACATTAAGCCCATATGACGAATGTGGTTGCTCCCTCTTAGCGTGTGCATGAATGTGATATGCTCAGTAAAAATCTAATGCCATGTGCAACCTGTGACTGATTGACTCATAGTACCGGGCGGAGAACTTAGATCTGAAGATCACCTCACGCGTAATGATAGCTTCCAGACAGGTGTAACCTGCCCTTCCGCATGTCACCATTTGATATACTATGTAGTCGAGGATGATCCAAGTAGGAGATTACTTTGTATTATGACATGAATTCACAATGTTCAACTTTTGCATGATATAGTATGAAAGTGTATGCAAACTCAATATATGTAGTGAAATCATGATCTGAAGAATCTTCAAACTCTCCTACAACAAGATGCTATATGACAAGTGATATATGCACAAATATGTAAACAACCATGAATGGAATGTATGTATGGACATATGCAAGACTACATGATTATATGACTCAAAATGAATCAAAACCTTACACAGTCACTGGAGAGAGTAGGAGAGGTATCACCTGAGTGCTCAGATTCATTTTTTGATTTTTCTTCCAACTTGACTTATGCCACTTGGCCCGTGTGCCTTACCTTCTTGATGAAGATAGATTTCATACTTTTTATTCACATGGCACACCTGCAAAATAGATTTCTCATTTGGCATTCTTAGGTACCCAAACCATCTTGGGTCCTTGTGGGTTAGCAGCAACATGGGCATGTGGTTTCCAACTTTTGACAACATTCAAATCATTATTTTTCTTTAGAAAACAATCATGCTTAACATTCCCAGATTTGTCAAAGTGATAGTAGGAGGAATGTGACATCATATTCTTTTTTCTCATGGGTTCTACTGATTTATGTGTGTGAGCATGATGTGTTGAGTGAGAGTTCTTTCTCTTCAACAATAACCAGCAATGTGAAGTTGTATGACCCCATTTACCACAGTAATTGTAATGCATGGAAGATTTTGTGGTGAAAACTTTCTTAACATTTTTCAAAATAGCTTGGTTCCTACATGCTCTCAAGTCATCATTCTTCATAATGAAGTAATTATGCATAGCATGTCCATGTTTTCCACAATAAAAGTATGTGAGTTTCTTTCTAGTTGGTTGTGTGTGTGTGGTAACATGATTTTCCTTTTTCAGATTTTCATTTGATGTGCTGGCTATGTTTGAACTGTGCATAAAAGATGTATAAACTTTATTTTCAACTTCTTTTTGTTCACAGGATTATAGCCTAGCCCTTCCATTTGAAAATTCACTTTCATCCCCAACAATTTATTCAAGTTTTCTTGACCATTTACAAATCCAGATAATGAAGCATTCAAGCCAGAGATTTCTCTTTCAAGTGATGAAATGTGTAATTCATAGGAAGCCATCTTATTTTCACAAGAGTTAACTTGATCATGTAAAGTAGCATTGATGATTTTATGACTTTGAATTTCTTGCAACAATTCATCCACTCTTTCAAATTCATGAAGATTTATAGATTTTACTTTTTCAAGAGCAAGCAATCTTTCAGAAATGGTTCTATTCAATTCCTTCAGTTTCTCATTTTTTATTTCAAGATTTTTATCATGAGCAAACTCATTTTGACCATTGTTCATAAGACTTTCTCTCTCAGCTCATTATTTTCATTTCTCAAAGAAGAAATTTGATCTTTGTGAATTTTAATGTCAAACACATGACCATCAATCAATTCCTTCAAGTGTGAGCATTCTTTACATGGAGAATCACATTTATTTTATCCAACATTCTTTTTCAATTTTTTGTTTTCAGACTTAACCTTCTCGTATTTATCAGCAAGCTCATCATATGCAATCAATAACTCCTCATAGCTAAATTCATCTTCATTATCAGAATCAGAATTTACCTTTGAGCTTGATTCAACTTGCTAATCACTCGTGCCTGCCATAAGACATTGGTTTTCATGCTCTTCCCAGACTTGGGTTAAGCCAACTAAGATATCCTTCGCGGATCTGCAATGGGAGGCAAAAGGGAAATGATTAGAATCAACTGCAGTAGTTAGCAACTTTAACACCAAATAATTTTGATCATGTTTAAGCTTTTGATTTTCAGTCCAGACATTTTTGTCCTTAGGCAACTCATAAGGACCATATGAAACAAGCTTCCATAGCTTAGGGTCATATGAGTGGACAAGACTGCACATTCTTTCTAACCACAAATCGAAATTACAACCATCAAACACCGGTGGAGAATTCAAAGTGTACATAATGATAGTCATTGATATGGATCACTCTAGATCGTTAGATCTATGAAACTAGAGCATTGGCTCTGATACCAAGTGAAGTCCCGTGATCAATGACACCCAAGAGGGGGGTGAATTGGGTGTTTTCAATTTTTAAAGAAACTTTTAGCTTTTTACAAAATATGTGATAAACACTCTAACCAGGAGGTTGAAATCTGTTCAACTATACATTCGAATACAACGTACACTAACCCTTACACTAGTCGGCAAGACAAAAGCTGCGAAGTGAAATTAACACCTTTAAACAAGATTGAGAGAATTAACTAAGCAAGGAAGTACATTCTCTCAAACTCTCCGTTCCCACACGATCATATAAAAGTTATAACAATCAAGCCACACAAATGCTCAAACCAAACCACAATGCACAGCAGTTTTAAGGTGGTTCGGATGCAACGATGACAATCCTACGTCCACCCCTCACTAAACCCGGTGAGACTTCACTTGGGAATGAATCTCCAAACGGAGACGATGCTCCAACTACACACGCAGAACAATGCCTACCTACACACACGGGGTCGCGCCCCTATACACACACACACAGAGAGACGAGGTCTCCAACACGATCCGATAACCGGATCAACAAGACACACACACGCTGTAACAAATGCAGCAATCCACACACTGAACCGATCGGACACACAAACACACACGTAGATCTTAGAAGACCCACGCATACACACTAATGAGACACAACACACACACACGACCACGGATCCAACAATGATCCACACACACACAAGTTCTAACAGTTTATGACGAACACAAATGCAACACCCAAAACATTAAAATAATGAGGCTCAGTTTAGAAAACTCCTGATTAAGACTCCCCCTGAGTGTATGCTACAGATCTTGCGTTGATTCCTTCTTTACTCGAATGGCTTGAGAGTCAGATGAAGATGTTGATGCACGAGGTACTATTCATGGCTACAGTACTCTTCCTTCTTCCTTAGATAAATCCTTGTATCTCCTTAATGATTGTGAGCTTGTTCTCTTGCTTTGAGATTGATGGCTTCAAACGAAGCTAGAGTACCTTCAGATGATGCCTGAATGGCTCCTTCTTCCTTGTAGTATCTTTCTTCTTCTTCCCTTAATAGGCTCCTAGGTTGATAGGCTCTTCTCCGATTTCTCTTGGTTGATAGGCACACCTTGATCTCTTCTGGTTGAATGCTTATTTCTTCAATTCATGGGAGAATGAAGGCTTCAAATGGACCTTGGATCTTCAGCTGCTTGGTGGAGCTTTGATTCACGGACTACTGTTCATGCTACAGTAGCATTCCTTCTTAGAACAGCACCCTCTTGATCTCCCTTGGATCTCTCTTCAATCCCCTTAATTTCATTAGGGTTTATGACCTCCAAAGAGAGGTTTTATAGCCCTTGAGTGGTCTTGGATAAGCCCCAGACTAGATCCCTAAAACCTTCCTTGATTGGAAGCATGAAATGGGTGAAGAGATACATCCACGGATTGGAATTCGAAAGTCAACTTTGGAGGCTTCGGGGCTGGCGGTCGACCGGAACTGGCTGGCGGTCGACCAAAAATCTGCAGGCAACAGAACCTTTGCATTCTGTTATTTTTGGTCGACCGGGATCGGCCTGGTGGTCGATCGCGCTACAGTGTCGACCTAGCTACATTGTCGACCAATAGCTACAGGTAAATTCCTGACTTTAAGATTTCACCCCCAAACTCCATTGCAACCCTTCCAAACTTTGTGGCATCAAGCTCCTTTGATCTTGGAGAGATTATACAAAGAATTTAGCCTACAAAACCATGATAAAAATGATTAGAACTTTAGCTTAATAATCAATATGATAAATGTATGAAATGCATACATGAAAGCCCATGTTCAAGGTGCATACAAACACTTGAACCATAAAAGCTTTAAGCTAAAGGTCAAGAATTATTTCTATGCAAGTGAGCAAAGTATGAGAGCAATTTAGCCATGCACATATACAAGTGAACACTTTGAAAACATGATTTACTAAAGATCAAGATCAATAGATATGCATTTGTCCAATATGAATGCATCATGTAACCAAGCTCCATGAAAAGTATGCATAGGAAGCATTCAATGCACTTGTTCAACTCAATCATATTCAACCAATCGATATGAACAATCAACCATTTAGTTTAGTTATCATCATTCACATAATTACACATGAAGTGTAGTTAGCATCAAAACTATAGCAATACACACTAAGTTTAGTTATCATCAAAACCATAGCTCAACAGTTAAGTCTAAGGTTGAGTAGAACTCACCAGGAGCTCCAGCGAGCGCTGGAGATCATCTCGCTGCTGGATGGTAGAATGGAGGAGTGATGGAACCCAAATGTGCGTCGTTTCAACACAATGGCTGTCAATCTAAATTACGAACTCACAAAGAAATAAAATCGTAATATCTTGGCAAGTCCGGGTCGAATCCACGAGAGGTTTAGATTTTAAGAATGAAAACTTTATATTTTGAAAGAGAATTGTGGACTGAATTTTTTTCTTTGGATTTTAAAATTACATGAAAGTAAGTCTACCTAAGAAAATTTAGAGGATTTAGAGAAATTTAGAGGAGGAATGGAGAAAATGCAAGCGACAATGAGAATAACACAACTAATTTTATTGCCCCAAAAATTAAACGTTTACAAGGTGACAAGAAAATAGAAAATTACAACTCCAAGAAAACTCTAACTAAACAAAGCATTATGAGATAGAGGTGCAGAAATAGTCGTCAAGAACCGCCGTCGTCCACGCCCTTGGGCCTTGGAGAGTCGCCCAACCTCGGAGGAGATGCCGCCATGTGGGAAGGAGTTTAGAGAGAGGTTTAGAGTGAGGATAATAGGAAAAGAAAATAGAAAATAGGTGAATGTGAGAGTAATAAAATAAAGAAATGAAAATGGTGGGAGTTATTGTATGAGAAGAGAGAGAGACGGAGAGGAGAAAGCGACTGGAAGTATGTGGGTTTGAGGGAGAAAGAGAGGTGGACTTAGAGAGAAGAAAGAGAGAGAGGGGGGGTCGACTCCACCGGGGGTGAGGGTCAACCCCACGGCATGTGCGTGTGTTGTATGTGAACTGTGTGTATGCATGTGTGTGATGGGTTAAAGCGAGTCATAGAGAGAGGCAGGGATGGAGAGGGGAATGTAGGGAGACGGTATGTATGAGTGCAGGGAAAGGGAGAAAAGTTGTCGTCCGGTGCGGTGGTCTGTGAGGTGTGGTGCAATGTAAAGAGAAAGAAAGAGTTAGAGAGGGAGAGAGGTTGGATGCCGGTGCATGTGTATGTGTTGTGTGAAGAACGGAGAGGAGCGGAAGAGAGGGATGAGAGGAGCATAGGGAGCATGCGGTTGTAGTGTATGAAGGTGGTGCAGGTGGCGGTGGTGAGCAAGGAGGAGCCGATGGAGAGGAGGCTGCAGTGGGACTGCAGACGTTGGCAGGGCTATAGTGAAGAACATATGGGTGGTTTAGGGAGAAAGAGAGTGATAGGGAGAGGGTGCAGGCGAGCAGTGGCTTGTGCGGCGAGTGTAAAGAGAGAGAAAGGGAGAGGGAGTAGAGGCAGTGCGTGTGTGAAGAAGTTAGGGAGAGAGGCAAGGGCTCGGAGAAGAGAGGTGGCTACAGTGGGTTGCAGGTGGAGTTAAGAGAGTGGGAGTGAGAGACGATGGGAGGCCATGTTAGAAATAAACAGTGTGCAAGGACAACATCATGGCAATAAACGGACCACAGTAGATGCAATGCAAACCATAGTAAAATTACATAGGAAGTTGATTCAAATAAGGACAACCAAGAAGAATCAAACATAAGCATGATTGTTGAACAATTAAGTATGAAGGAATAAAAAATTATATCTATCTAAACAACTGGATTAGTAGAAGCGCCTCAAAGAGACTCCCCTTAGAGAAGATATCGCCCCCACAAACACGGTGCGATAGATATAGCGATCTTCCCCCAGGATACGACTACTAACACAAGAAACTTAAGCGCACTCTTAAGAATCTTGTAATAATTACTACTCGAAAAACCTAAATCTCATCTTTTAAAAAAGGTTAGAAAGCATGCACCGAACACCGAAGAACAAGGGCTGCAAGTGTCCGCGAGCGTGCACAGCGACGAAGACGGTGGCAAACGCACGGGACGAAGACAGCAGCGATCTCCGCGGGACGGCGCAAGGAGGAGCCGGAGACGAGAGCAAGAGAGCGACGTTGCGAGCGGTTCCTCTGTGAAGTCGAACAGACACGGAAAAAAGAGTAGCAGTAATTAGGGTAATCCTAATTACTCTCCTTATGTGCCCCACGCCCGCGACGGTTCGTATCCGAAATGATAAGTTCGGAAACCCCTCTTTCTCTCCAAGGAAAGGATAGAATAGCAAAAAGAATTCCAAAAAGGTGCCAAGGCAAGCCGGCTGGACCCACACCTCACACACGCGCGCCCGCCCAGCCCAGCCCGGCCCGGCGCGTGCGTGCATGTGATTGGATCTAGCTTACCTCCACTATGTCTATAAGACATAGTCCATGGGGTCCTAGGAACTATAAGGTCCCCTCACCTCTTTGTGTTTTCCAATGTGGGACTAATATCCCCATACAAAACACAACACTTGAGGTAGCACCCTTATGGAAAACCTTTGAGTTTCCCTTCCTTAGATATACTCCCAACCCCCCTTCAACCTAACATTCCCCCACAAACTCAAGGTTTGATAAAAGGGAACAAACAGAAGAGATATGAACAAATCATGCTTTCAGTAAAGGTACCTTTCGGGTTTGAACCTTCACCTAAGTGTTCTAATTTTCACCCCCCCCACAGAATCGAAGTGAATTAAATCTTGAACTTGATCCTTTTTGTGAAGGGCTACTTATTAGAAAACAACATGAAATAAGGTTCTATTGGTAGCAAAAAGTAACTGGCACTTTAAAGGCCATGTGCCCAATCCTGTTTCATGAGTACTTTCAAGAATAACCCAATTCTTTAACTGCGGCCTCACAGTTGTACTCATATAGGTGGGCTTCTCCAAGGATGCACTGCAAACATCCTGCCTTACCAGGCTTGAACCCATTAAAAGTATACAACTTAACCTTAACTTGCTGTAACAGGCACTAGATTGTTTAGGATTACAGGGGAGGAACTCAGATACAAAGTATCTGTTTAAACAAGTGCCTTCCAGTCCTCTCAACAGCTTGTTATTACCACATTGAACCTTCTTTGTAGGATCTCTACTCAGATAGGTTGGGTTGCCACTGCAGGAGAACAACTGATGGGTTTCAGTCCCATCCCCATCCTAAATTTTTGGACTTGACTCTTGTTAAGTCCTTTAGTCAGAGGATCAGCTATGTTGTCCTTGGTACCAACAAAATCCACAGCTATCACTCCCTGAGACACTAATTCTCTTACAGACTTAAGTCTGAGTTGAATATGTCTCCTTTCTTTTTGGTTGTACTTTGAACTTTTAATCTTGGCAATTGTGGTCATATTATCACAATGCACAGATATCGCAGGTATAGGCTTACTCATCAGAGGGAGTTCAGAAAGAAGACCCCTGATCCATTCAGCCTCCATACCAGTAGTATCCAAAGCACACAACTCAGCCTCAAAAGTAGACCGAGACAAGATGGTTTGTTTAGTTGACCTCCAGGCAACTACACCACCTCCCAGGGTAAAGACATACCCTGTGACACCATTGCTCCCTGAGTTTTCAGCTATCCAGCTTGCATCACTATATCCCTCAAGTACAGCAGGGAATTTCTGAAAATGCAAGCTTAGGGTCATGGTACCCTTTAGGTACCTCAGCACCCTATCTAAGCCTTCCCAGTGAGTATGGTCAGGACAGCTTGTGTATCTACTGAGTTTAGACACAGCATATGAAATGTCTGGTCTAGTACAGTTTGCAAGATACATTAAGCTTCCTATAACCTGAGAATACCGCAATTGAGACACAGGATCACCACTCTTATTCTTGCAGAAAATTCTAGAAGGATCATAGGGTGTACAGACAGCTTTACAATTCTGATAGCCAAATTTCTCTAAAACCTTCTCAACATAGTGAGATTGAGAAATTGTTATTCCTTCAGCTGATCTAATAAGAGTCAGCCCCAGAATCACATTTGCCTCACCCATATCTTTCATTTCAAATCTGCTACTTAAGAATGATTTGGTCTCAGTTATGATTCCCAAACTGCTTCCAAACAACAAGATATCATCTACATATAGGCACAAGATTACAAATTCATTACCCTTAACTTTGTGATAGATACACTTATCAAACTCATTGACTATAAAACCAAATGATATGATAGTCATATCAAATTTTTCATGCCATTGCTTAGGAGCTTGTTTCAAACCATACAGAGACTTTACAAGTCTACAAACTTTATTCTCACTATCCGGAGCCACAAATCCTTCAGGCTGATCCATATAAATCTCTTCATCAAGATCACCATTAAGAAAAGCAGTCTTGACATCCATCTGATGGACAAAGAGATTATGTAAGGAAGCCAGTGCTACAAGCACCCTGATTGTGGTTATCCTAGTGACCGGGGAATAGGTATCAAAATAATCTATTCCCTCCATTTGTTTGAAACCCTTAGCAACTAGCCTAGCTTTATACTTGTCAACGGTTCCATCTGGTTTTAGTTTCTTCTTAAAGACCCATTTGCATCCAATGGTCTTTGAACCAGGAGGAGGATCAACTAACACCCAAGTGCCATTAGCAAGAATGGAATCCATCTCACTCTTAATGGCATCCTTCCAATGCCTAGCTTCAGCTGAAGCCATGGCATCTCGAAAGGTGGGAGGATCACCCGTGATCTGGAAAGTGACAAAATCACTACCATAATCCTTGGCAACCCTTAGTCTTTTACTCCTTCTAGGTTCAACCTCTTCTTGATCATCAGCATCAAGATTAGGTCCGGATGCATCAGCCCCCACATTAGTCATTCTTTCCACATGTTCTGGAATAGAATCAGATGTAGAGGCAACAGTCTCAGAAGACAAATGTTGAGTCAAACCAGTCTTCATGGGAAAAATATTTTCGAAGAACGTGGCATCACGAAACTCGACTATGGTGTTAATATCTATGCCAGGAATTTCTGATTTGACAACCAGAAACCTGTACGCATAGCTATTTTCAGCATAGCCTAAGAAGACTGCGTCAACTGTCTTAGGTCCTAGTTTCTTTCTCTTGTGCTCAGGAACAAGTACCTTTGCAAGGCACCCCCACACTTTGAGAAATTTCAAACTAGGTTTCCTATGTCTCCAAAGTTCAATTGGACTACTATCTCTATGTTTCAGGGGAATATGATTCAGAATAAGGCAAGCCGTATTCAAAGCTTCCCCCCACATATACTTTGGTAGTCCCGAGCTCTGCAGGAGAGAGTTGACCATGTCAATGAATACCCTGTTCTTCCTTTCTGCTATCCCATTAGACTGAGGAGAGTATGGGGCAGTTGTTTCATGAATAATGCCATGATCTTGGCAATATTCCACAAACAAACTTGAAGTATACTCTCCTCCTCTATCAGACCTCAACCTTTTAAGAACTTTGCCAGATTGTGTTTCTGCTTCTTTCTTAAAGATGATAAACTTTTGCAAAGCCTCATCCTTAGATCTAAGCAAATACACATAACAGTATCTACTACAGTCATCAATAAAGGTAATGAAATACTTTTTATGATCCCTAGTCAACACACCATTAAACTCACAAATATCTGAGTGCACCAGATCCAGAATTTCTGAATCTCTAACCACAGAATGAAAGGGTTTTCTGGGTTGTTTAGCCTGTACACAGATATCACATTTCTTAGTTTTATCAACAGTATGTTCAGGAATCAATTTCAGGTTCATCATACGTTTCAAGGAATTGAAATTAAGATGACCTAAACGAGCATGCCACAATTCAGATGAATCTATAACATTATAAGCAACAGGAACAGAAGTAGAAACGGAAGCATTAACATCCACATTTCTGTTCATCACATGATCCACAAAGATTTTAAACAAACTATCAGAAAGATAACCTTTTGCAATAAAAGTCTTCAAATAGAGTATGACAACCTTATTACATTTAAAGTTCAGTTCATAACCCTCTCTTACTAACACAGAACCAGATAAAATGTTCCTCTTGACACTAGGAACATGGTACACTAAGGAAAGAGTAAGAACACGCCCTGAAGTAAACTTCAGGCTCACACGTCCAACTCCTAGCACCCTAGCTGTACTCCCATTTCCCATTGTCACGGAGCGATCATGGATTTCCTGATAAGACACAAAATTAGCCCTGTCAGCACATAAATGCACATTGGCTCCAGTGTCTACCAGCCATTCATTTGGTTCATAAATAGTAAACAACTGAGGATTAAGAGAAACATACTCCATACCAGAAGAAGATCCACCGGTCACTACATTGACCTGTGCTGGGACATCATGGATCAACAAGGCCCTGTTCAGCACATTTTCTTTCTTTTTGGGACATTCATTGCGCATATGACCCTTATCACCACATGTCCAGCACTGTCCTAGCACCTTCTTCTTTTTTATCTTTCCTTTGGGTTTCATCTGCACAGTGGAATCAACCTTGGCCTTTCCTTTTAAATCTTTACCCTTCTGTTTCATTACTAAGTTTGCACTTGCATCTACAGGCATTTTGGGCTTTTCCTTTCTATGTTCCTCCTCAATAGCTATTGCCCTCATCAAATCATCAAGAGAAATGGCCCCTTTTCGATGCTTTAGGCCCATGCCAAAATCCTCCCAGGATCTAGGCAACTTCTCTATGATGCACATGACTTGGAGCTTTTCAGGCATTTTCATTTCTGCCTCAGCCAAACCATGGAACATAAGAAGAAGCTCATGTGCCTGCTCCCCTATAGATTTATTCTCGACCATTTGGAATTTAAGGAACTTGCCAACGGAGTACTTTTCCAGACCTTGGTCCTCGGTATTGTACTTCCGATCAAGTTCATTCCACAGAGCTTTAGTAGTGTTGAAGGTGGAGGTACTATAGACATCAAACAGGACATCTGACAGTGCAGTTAGAATGCACACATGTCCTAACCTGTCTCTATTAGTCCACTCTTCAACCCTCCTAGTACTCTCGGGGTCGTTTTCATCTATCACAGGGGGGTCCGATTCTATCAATGAGATTAGGCCAACCATGGTGAACCACATCTTCATGCGTTGTTGCCAACGCTTAAAGTGTTGCCCGGAAAACTTCGCGGGCATCCCAGACATGTCCACCCTGTTTCCAAAACTCATCGAAGACGACGATGCCATGAAGGATATCTTCTCTAAGACTGTTAGAAATAAACAGTGTGCAAGGACAACATCATGGCAATAAACGGACCACAGTAGATGCAATGCAAACCATAGTAAAATTACATAGGAAGTTGATTCAAATAAGGACAACCAAGAAGAATCAAACATAAGCATGATTGTTGAACAATTAAGTATGAAGGAATAAAAAATTATATCTATCTAAACAACTGGATTAGTAGAAGCGCCTCAAAGAGACTCCCCTTAGAGAAGATATCGCCCCCACAAACACGGTGCGATAGATATAGCGATCTTCCCCCAGGATACGACTACTAACACAAGAAACTTAAGCGCACTCTTAAGAATCTTGTAATAATTACTACTCGAAAAACCTAAATCTCGTCTTTTAAAAAAGGTTAGAAAGCATGCACCGAACACCGAAGAACAAGGGCTGCAAGTGTCCGCGAGCGTGCACAGCGACGAAGACGGTGGCGAACGCACGGGACGAAGACAGCAGCGATCTCCGCGGGACGGCGCAAGGAGGAGCCGGAGACGAGAGCAAGAGAGCGACGTTGCGAGCGGTTCCTCTGTGAAGTCGAACAGACACGGAAAAAAGAGTAGCAGTAATTAGGGTAATCCTAATTACTCTCCTTATGTGCCCCACGCCCGCGACGGTTCGTATCCGAAACGATAAGTTCAGAAACCCCTCTTTCTCTCCAAGGAAAGGATAGAATAGCAAAAAGAATTCCAAAAAGGTGCCAAGGCAAGCCGGCTGGACCCACACCTCACACACGCGCGCCCGCCCCGCCCGGCCCGGCCCGGCGCGTGCGTGCGTGTGATTGGATCTAGCTTACCTCCACTATGTCTATAAGACATAGTCCATGGGGTCCTAGGAACTATAAGGTCCCCTCACCTCTTTGTGTTTTCCAATGTGGGACTAATATCCCCATACAAAACACAACACTTGAGGTAGCACCCTTATGGAAAACCTTTGAGTTTCCCTTCCTTAGATATACTCCCAACCCCCCTTCAACCTAACAGGCCAGTGGTGAGGTATGTGTGCGATGGGTGTAGCAGATGAGAAGGGAAAGAGAGGGGGAGGTGAAGTGCTGTGTGTGTGGTTTGCAGGTGAAGAGAGACGAGAGCGGAGGGTTAGAGAGAGAAGTAGAGGGAACGGAGGGGGGATGAGTGCATGCGATGCAATGAGTGTGTGAGTTTTAGAGAGAGGGAGGGTGAGAATGTGGAGAAGGTGCCGGCGGTGTAGACGTGCGTGTGATGTGTGTGTGTTTAGAAGAGAGGAAGAGAGGTGCAAAGGAGAGAGAGGGGGGTGGGAAGAGGCGTCGACGGTGCCCCTATTCCAAACAGGGGACCGGCCTGCATTAGGTAAAGAGAGAGAGAGAGAGAGGCAGAGAGTGAGAATAAATGGGAGAGAGCTTGAAGAAGAGAGGGAGATGAGAAGGTGGGTTCGGAGGAGGAAGAAGAAGAGGTAATGGGCACTAGTGGAAGGGAGACGCAAGCCAAAAAAAAACTATTTGCGGGGGAGGGGCATGCTACCCTTTTATACGAGCTGGGGGTTGGCGGTTTCTATAGGAGCCCGGGAGAGGAGGAAGACGTGCGAGGAAGGGGCCTGCTCCTCCACTACCTACGAACGTGTTGCCGTGCGGCCGCCCTCCTGCAGATGCTTTCATGATTGCCCGCCTGTTGCGCAATGCCGTGCTGATCACCGTGTGAAACTTGAGGCTCGCTGGATCCCCATGCAAGCTACAGTTTGGAGGGAGTTGCCGTGGCTGCCTGTGTGCCATTATCGCCTGTGGTCGCTGCCACATCTACTCCGCCCGCTGCAGCTGCCGCCCGGAGGGAAGGAGAACCTGCACTCCATTGGCCAGCTGCCATGTTGCTGCCGTGCCCAGTTGAGAAAGCTTCGCGCGCCTTCATCGCTGCACATGCGGGAGAGTGTGAGGGCACTGCTCACAAGTTTATGAAATCATGAGAAAAATTATACAAAGGCCATTCAAATTTTAGCTAATGAAAATTATGCTTTATCATGTATCCTCCCAATTTGTTTATTCAACTTGAACTTTGAGAGATCAAATCTGGTCATGATTCTAATTATGCAATTCTCTTATTTTAAAGGTGTCTCAAGGTACATTAATTCCAAAAAATTTGTCATTAAGTGTGAGACCGAGATCACCACATAAAATTACATAATTAACTTCAATAAGGCACGAAAATGAAGTGTGAGATATGAATAAGAGTAGACAAATAAGCACTTATGAAGGAGTCCTTGTAGCTCTGCGATGCATCCCTGAGGGTCTAGCTGCATGTAGAATGTCAATTTTTAGTGCATCATCATCATAGGAGTATAAGGTTCGAAGCTTCGTACCGGTCGTTGTGTACCACGGAAGACCTGGTCTCCGTAGTGTCGTGCGTAGGCCTTAAGGTAGGCCTCGTCACTGTCCGCTTGAGCTCGTACCGCTCACCCCCGTCTTGTCTAGTCCTGGATCTAGTCCACCGCTCGGGTGATCCAGTCTATCTCCACTATAAGTCCGCGGGAGTGTCATCCCACGCGTTCCTCCGTCGTCTCACGCATTGAGAAGTCCACCTCTGACTGGTGTACTCCCCGAGTCCTCATGATCAGTCGGTAGGGCAGCGGCTCGATCACGTTCATGCAGTGCAGCCAAATGTCACATCCCGCGTAAGCCTGGGCCGTCTCCACCCATGGCTGTCCCTCGTGTCGCTCACCCTGGTATGGTGTCCATCGGACCTGCAAAGTGGTAGGCAGAACATATTTAGTGTCCAAGAATGTAGTTACATTTAAAAAGGTTCAGGTTTGGGTCTTACCGATGCATAGGGTAGCGTGTCGATCTCATCCTGGATGGCCCGTACCAGGTGTTGTAGCGAGCCTGTGTCCCAGACCGCCATCCATCGCCTCGCGATGGGCACTTGGTCGGGGTGCACCTCTCTCCCTCTCCCTAGTCTAGGTAGGTACACGTAAGCCCATACTTGCATTTCATGTGTCAAGGTGTCAGTATATAGCAGTTGTAAGGTCCTAGCAATTGCACAATCATGTAGAAGTTGAGTCTTACCTGAAGCAGTGGTGAAAATCCACCGAGCATCGTCTGCCTGCTGGTGGTGCTGAGCGTGTCAAACAAGAAGGGAAGCACAGCTGTGCCCCACGCATACTCGCCCACTGTGTCCACGTCCTCTAGCAAGGGCACGAGCCTGCAGCTCACTCTGTCAACTCTTATCGCGAAGAGTAGCTTCCCGAACAACAGCATCAGGAACTGCTGAAGGACCACGTCTGCCTCGGGTCCCGGTCCCGCTGCTACTCTCTCTCGAGCTCTATCTGTCAGTCATCCCAAGTGCTGCTCTGGCAACTCTCCTACAATGATCGTGGCTCCTCGTAAACCTAGGCTCTCCTAAAGCCCTGCTCTCGATAGCACTGAGGAGTGTCACCCTGGCCTCAGTAGCTCGACCCCTAGTAGCCGTTGTGGCAGCTCCCGGTAGTCAGGGTACGTCCTCCCGCTAACTGGTGCGCCATGCACTCGTAAGCCTCAGATCCTCGTCACGTCCTCTAGCGTGGGGATCATGCGTCCCCACGGGAACACAAACGCTCAGCTCACCGGGTCCCACCCGTCGTGTAGTGCGTAGAGGAGCACCGTGTCTAGCTTCAGCACCTCCATGCTGAGGAATTCTGCGAACCACATCGTGGCCAGCCTCTCCCGCTGGAAGTCCGACAGTGCCAAGTACACTGCTAGGACCTGGAGCCACGAGATCCTTGTCCGGCGTTTTCCCTGCAAGCATTGAGCATTCATGTTAGTAATTAAGGTAATTTAGCAAATGCATGCATGCAGTCAAAAAACAAAACAAAAAAAATAGCTCTCGGAAGGTTGCGACCCCCTTGGAGGCCATTTTATCCAGCTAGGGGCCCACTATGGACCGTCTCATAATGTAGCGGCCCATGCACGACTGTCTCTTCACTTAGCGGTCACTGAAAAGACCGCCATTTTCCCCGCCGCCGCGGACGGCGTTTCCCCTTTTTCCCCGTTCGTAGGAATGGCCCCAGAGTCCCTACAATCATCTCACCGAGGTCATGTGACCCCTTTCCCCTTCATCTCGTGCCTATTTCTTGATATAAATTAAAAATGGGGGATTTGAGGCTCGCGGATTACCTCGACGGTGGGTTCTCTCCGACTATGTTCTCGGCCGCCGTCTCCATCTCTTCGCCTTCTTCGTGTGTTCCACCTCCTCAGGTGCTCCGACGACCGTAGAAAGCCCTCCTTCCTCGACTACAGCCGGTGGCGGCCGTTCCTCTTCCGATCGGCTTGTCGGCGGCGGGTTGGTTTCCTCCTCCATATGGCGCATGAACCGCCTCATTGTCCACCTCTTTACCATCGTCATGCGCGTGTCTGAGCTTGGAGGTCAGCCCACGGTGAGGGTGCCGGGGAGGGGGTGCGTCGGCGAGCTCGATGGTGGGGTTGTGAGGGTGAGCGTGTGTGCGCGAATGAGAGGGAAGAGGGAAGGTTTGTTTGTTTTTTTTTTGAAACCGACCTCCAAGTAGCGGCCTTACGACTGACCGCTACCTGGAGGAGATGGTCATTTTAAGACCGCCTTATTCATGGGCCCCCATTTGTGATAATTACCATGATTGATTCATGCCCGTGCAGTCTTGGGCTTTATTTCATGCATGAGTATGCTTATTTTCTGATATCTTGGCTGATTAATTGATGGTGGTCTGTTAAATTGCAAATCTATTTTTACATTCTATCCCATCACGCTACATGTCGCCCAGATCCGGCAGGTAAGTCAGGTAAGTATCGCGATCCCTTAGTCTCTTTATGCATTACTATATGTATCTATGTTGTATTATCTCGAGAACCTGCTGGTCATTCGTGTGTTATGGGATCTTATGTTCCCCTCTAACAAAAATGATGATGATTTAGGAGCACATGTTTAATCGTTGGATAGGCCGTTAGGTGGGAAAAATTAGGGGACGATGGTTCAATCTTGCACGATATGGTTGCAGACCGTGTCCTGACCCTGATTGTTCTGGTCTAGCAATATTATTCTCGAGTACTTTCTATTTTTATGATTTCTTTGCATTCATTTTAATGATTTCTTGTATTTTATCCTAGCATGCATCATGCGCATCTTTGAGCATTCATGTCCCCTGATCTGTCTAAAGTGCCTCATTGATAGTGGATAATCGTGCATCCATGATTTTGGGTAAGAGAAAGTATTCCACTCATAGTTGGAAGGTTTTCTCTGGTCTGTTTGCTCGGTTTGGTTAAGCTGAGGGTTCTTGTCTAGAGTTTAGTATGCTCGTCTCTTTATTTCTTTTCGCTTATTCCGATCGCCTATCAGTTGTGTGCTCCACTGATGATGTTGGTCGTGTTTTCTTCCTTTAGTTTCTTAGTTGCTCCAGGCATGTGTCATTCGGTTTGACCGTTCCTTGTGATTAGTTCAGAGTTTTTCAGAAGATTCCTATCGCTCGTTGGTTAAGAACGAGTGTCGTTTACCTTAACGCCCACTTTTCAGTCTACTTCACTTCATTTCTGCTTCATCTCCATGTTCCATTTCACCTTCGCTTCACCTCTGCTCGCTCCCCTGCAAAGAGGGCGTTAAGGAGGGGCATCTATTGACACCCATTTTATGCCTTTGAGTTGGATCATTTTCTTATCCTTATTTATAATGTCCCAGTTTATTCACTATTCATTGGGCCATTTTTGGCTGGTTTTGGGCCTATTGTTATGGGTTTCTCTCCCTGGTTGGGCTTGCTTTCTCGCATATGGCGTAATTTGGGCTTAATGGGCCTGGATAAGGCTTGGTCTCAAGATAAATATGCCTATTTATCTCCTTTTATTTATTTTTCCAACGGCCACCCAAATAGCGGTCACGCGATAGATCGCTACTTGACGGTGGTGGTCTATTACGAGACCGCCTTTTGGGACTAAGAGTCCTGCCTAGCCTGGCTTTTCCTATCTCTATCCATGGTCGAACAGAGTCCTTGATCCAATGTTTTCTCTGCGCATTTCGATCCTCAGGAGGTACTGATCGGTTCTGGAGACTCCTGGGAATATTATCTACGAGATTTATCAGGTCTCAGGGATTTTTTCTCGCTATTATCCCTCTAACTCGGGCTAGGGTTTTGGGGGTCTATAAATAGAGTCCAAGGCATTTTGCTCGCGGAGAGGAGAATTCTGGAGCTCACGATGAGGTACTGCCGCATTCTGGAGCGAGTCTTAGCCAGGGAGAGTCATCGATCCTTCTGCATCCTAGGGTCGTCTGGTACAGGGGGTAGTTGTTTCTTTTGAGTCTTTTTGTGTTGGTTCGCAATCATCTTTGCTCATGTTAGCATAGCCATAGCATCCATCTCTCCTCCTATTCTTCGTTCCCCTGCGTTCATTCTTCATTTATATACATCCTCCTATTGTTTCCACGCCCCACAGGGGTTAAAAAACTATCAACCCCTATGTGTAAGTGAGTAACATGAAAAATGATAGTTGCAATATGGATATTCAGATTTTCAGATTAACACAAGGAGATATTTTACATACTGCACTTCAATTTTGAGAACAGGGTATTGAAGACTTTGCTCTACCTCAACAATTTTACACAGATAATCAGAATTTTTCTAAGAATGATCAGGTTCAAATAATTCATTTTTACGCGAGTAGACACATGGAGCTCATGTCAGAATCCCCGGTTACTCTAAATACTGAACCATTTCAGCTCATTTTGAACAGAGGTACTTTAGTCAACACTTTTCAGAAGTGAACCACATCACGTCTCAGGTGACATGTGCCCAATTTACTCAGTGAGACTTAGCATTGCTCAGCCTTTCATTTTCATTCCAGATTTTTCAAAAAGAATAGGTAGGCAGCTTTTTCCTCAACTGTCTCTTCAACATACATGCAACAAGTTTAACATCTCGAGAGTGTTGAAAAGAAATTCATATATACTTATCATTAACACTCATTTTCACATTTTATGCTAGAAGTGTATGAATTTGATTCAGCATGTATACTGAAAATATCATGAATACATAACAGTGCAACTCCCCCTAAATAGATGCACTTATGAAATATGAACTCTCCTAGAGTGTACGATATGAGACACTCCAATAATGACTCAAATGTAGCATTATTTATCAAGAATACATAAGGCCATAGAAATGCCAATGGATGGGGTTGAATAGCATATAATAGCACACAAGCACACATTGGGAGTTTATGCAAATGCATTATGACATGCATGCGAGCAATGTGATATCAATTTGATACCAATTGAATGGACAATTTGATACCAATTGAATGAATGCCAACTGAGTGAACTAAATGCGACTAATGCATGAGTTCCAATGCAATACAACGTATGAGCATATAAGAATGCGATGTAATGTACGAGGTGATTCAGACTTTTAATTTTTATTTGCATGATCTAAAAGCACCTTATGCATTGAATTATGATGCATACAACCTATAACTATATGAGAGTGGAATGCAAGTTGTTTTGGCAAGATGAGAGCTTTATTTCCAATCCAATGTGATAACTTCCACATGAGACTATTCACATGCAATTAATGGATCAAGCAAGCATTTTTTTTGTGACATGATCTTTATGAATGAGGCTGCATACATGATCAAAATTAAGCAATGCAACCCAATTTACAGAATTGTTCAAAAATAGATTTTCAAATGTCATTCACAAGTATTAAAAAGAGAATTCATCCAACAGCCAAATGTTTGAATCATTTAACCACAAACATATTTTTAATTGACATAGCTCAGCTCAAGAATTCATTCACACATCAACCAATTACAATTTTCAAAATCTCGTACAAGGTGAAGATTTTAGTCCGAAGATCCAGCTCAATGCATAGGGAATGCTTCCAAGTGAACATGATCCACTCTTCTACAGACGCCATTTGATATACCAGATATGTAATTCAATTCAAGTATGATCATGCAATTCAAGTTGAGAATATTCAATAGCCAATCACTTTATTCACACTTCTCAAGATTTTTAATTTGATTCAACCAATTCATCACAACATGCTAGTAAATGACAATTGAAGTTTTTAGAATCAATACCTTGTCACTTGAATGTGTCACCAAGTGATAAAGACAGCCATTGCATGAATTGACAAGGTTGAATTACCTTAGTTCAGACTACAAGATTGGAAGCCTTCATGCACTAAGATCTCTAACCCCACGAAGGTTAGTACTTTATATTTTAATTTTCATACCTTTGCCTTGAGAATCCATTTTCTTTCAAGCCTTCTACCTGCAATCCAAAGAAGAATAAAATTCAGTTTACTCATAAGAGTATTTTAAGGTCTTCTTGCACAATCCCTTCAAAATCTTCACAAAAGGCATTATCAGTAACTCAGAAATGATATCATCCACATGTACTTGAACCATGAGAAGTCTTTTACCTGATTTGCCTTGTGAGATGTGGCTGATCAAGCTTACCTATTGAACCCATTCTTGGTTAAAATAGATACGCGCTTTTCATACCAATCTTGGGTACTTACTTCAACACGTACAAGACTTTCACCACCTTATACTTGAGTCGATCCTGGATGTTGTTCTACATAAAGTATCCCATCTTCTTGTATCAACTTGAGAGTGTTCTCATCATTTTTCATCATTGCAAGGTATTTCTCAGTTGATTCAAGCTTGATCATGACTAGCCCATCATCATTTAGATTTTAGGACTGTAATCTGCATCCAAGGATAAGAATAGATTTGTTTTATCAATTATGATTCAGATTTATTAATAATGGTATGACAAATTTTAACAACCAACATCCCCTAGATAGCTCTAGATGTAATTTCATGACTCAAGTGTGAATCCAAACATTAAGCCCATATGACGAATGTGGTTGCTCCCTCTTAGCGTATGCATGAATGTGATATGCTCAGTAAAAATCTAATGCCATGTGCAACCTGTGACTGATTGACTCATAGTACCGGGCGGAGAACTTAGATCCGAAGATCACCTCACGCGTAATGATAGCTTCCAGACAGGTGTAACCTGCCCTTCCGCATGTCACCATTTGATATACTATGTAGTCGAGGATGATCCAAGTAGGAGGATTACTTTGTATTATGACATGAATTCACAATGTTCAACTTTTGCATGATATAGTATGAAAGTGTATGCAAACTCAATATATGTAGTGAAATCATGATCTGAAGAATCTTCAAACTCTCCTACAACAAGATGCTATATGACAAGTGATATATGCACAAATATGTAAACAACCATGAATGGAATGTATGTATGGACATATGCAAGACTACATGATTATATGACTCAAAATGAATCAAAACCTTACACAGTCACTGGAGAGAGTAGGAGAGGTATCACCTGAGTGCTCAGATTCATTTTTTGATTTTTCTTCCAACTTGACTTATGCCACTTGGCCCGTGTGCCTTACCTTCTTGATGAAGATAGATTTCATACTTTTTATTCACATGGCACACCTGCAAAATAGATTTCTCATTTGGCATTCTTAGGTACCCAAACCATCTTGGGTCCTTGTGGGTTAGCAGCAACATGGGCATGTGGTTTCCAACTTTTGACAACATTCAAATCATTATTTTTCTTTAGAAAACAATCATGCTTAACATTCCCAGATTTGTCAAAGTGATAGTAGGAGGAATGTGACATCATATTCTTTTTTCTCATGGGTTCTACTGATTTATGTGTGTGAGCATGATGTGTTGAGTGAGAGTTCTTTCTCTTCAACAATAACCAGCAATGTGAAGTTGTATGACCCCATTTACCACAGTAATTGTAATGCATGGAAGATTTTGTGGTGAAAACTTTCTTAACATTTTTCAAAATAGCTTGGTTCCTACATGCTCTCAAGTCATCATTCTTCATAATGAAGTAATTATGCATAGCATGTCCATGTTTTCCACAATAAAAGTATGTGAATTTCTTTCTAGTTGGTTGTGTGTGTGTGGTAACATGATTTTCCTTTTTCAGATTTTCATTTGATGTGCTGGCTATGTTTGAACTGTGCATAAAAGATGTATAAACTTTATTTTCAACTTCTTTTTGTTCACAGGATTATAGCCCAGCCCTTCCATTTGAAAATTCACTTTCATCCCCAACAATTTATTCAAGTTTTCTTGACCATTTACAAATCCAGATAATGAAGCATTCAAGCCAGAGATTTCTCTTTCAAGTGATGAAATGTGTAATTCATAGGAAGCCATCTTATTTTCACAAGAGTTAACTTGATCATGTAAAGTAGCATTGATGATTTTATGACTTTGAATTTCTTGCAACAATTCATCCACTCTTTCAAATTCATGAAGATTTATAGATTTTCCTTTTTCAAGAGCAAGCAATCTTTCAGAAATGGTTCTATTCAATTCCTTCAGTTTCTCATTTTTTATTTCAAGATTTTTATCATGAGCAAACTCATTTTGACCATTGTTCATAAGACTTTCTCTCTCAGCTCATTATTTTCATTTCTCAAAGAAGAAATTTGATCTTTGTGAATTTTAATGTCAAACACATGACCATCAATCAATTCCTTCAAGTGTGAGCATTCTTTACATGGAGAATCACATTTATTTTATCCAACATTCTTTTTCAATTTTTTGTTTTCAGACTTAACCTTCTCGTATTTATCAGCAAGCTCATCATATGCAATCAATAACTCCTCATAGCTAAATTCATCTTCATTATCAGAATCAGAATTTACCTTTGAGCTTGATTCAACTTGCTAATCACTCGTGCCTGCCATAAGACATTGGTTTTCATGCTCTTCCCAGACTTGGGTTAAGCCAACTAAGATATCCTTCGCGGATCTGCAATGGGAGGCAAAAGGGAAATGATTAGAATCAACTGCAGTAGTTAGCAACTTTAACACCAAATAATTTTGATCATGTTTAAGCTTTTGATTTTCAGTCCAGACATTTTTGTCCTTAGGCAACTCATAAGGACCATATGAAACAAGCTTCCATAGCTTAGGGTCATATGAGTGGACAAGACTGCACATTCTTTCTAACCACAAATCGAAATTACAACCATCAAACACCGGTGGAGAATTCAAAGTGTACATAATGATAGTCATTGATATGGATCACTCTAGATCGTTAGATCTATGAAACTAGAGCATTGGCTCTGATACCAATTGAAGTCCCGTGATCAATGACACCCAAGAGGGGGGTGAATTGGGTGTTTTCAATTTTTAAAGAAACTTTTAGCTTTTTACAAAATATGTGATAAACACTCTAACCAGGAGGTTGAAATCTGTTCAACTATACATTCGAATACAACGTACACTAACCCTTACACTAGTCGGCAAGACAAAAGCTGCGAAGTGAAATTAACACCTTTAAACAAGATTGAGAGAATTAACTAAGCAAGGAAGTAGATTCTCTCAAACTCTCCGTTCCCACACGATCATATAAAAGTTATAACAATCAAGCCACACAAATGCTCAAACCAAACCACAATGCACAGCAGTTTTAAGGTGGTTCGGATGCAACGATGACAATCCTACGTCCACCCCTCACTAAACCCGATGAGGCTTCACTTGGGAATGAATCTCCAAACGGAGACGATGCTCCAACTACACACGCAGAACAATGCCTACCTACACACACGGGGTCGCGCCCCTATACACACACACACACAGAGAGACGAGGTCTCCAACACGATCCGATAACCGGATCAACAAGACACACACACGCTGTAACAAATGCAGCAATCCACACACTGAACCGACCGGACACACAAACACACACGTAGATCTTAGAAGACCCACGCATACACACTAATGAGACACAACACACACACACGACCACGGATCCAACAATGATCCACACACACACAAGTTCTAACAGTTTATGACGAACACAAATGCAACACCCAAAACATTAAAATAATGAGGCTCAGTTTAGAAAACTCCTGATTAAGACTCCCCCTGAGTGTATGCTACAGATCTTGCGTTGATTCCTTCTTTACTCGAATGGCTTGAGAGTCAGATGAAGATGTTGATGCACGAGGTACTACTCATGGCTACAGTACTCTTCCTTCTTCCTTAGATAAATCCTTGTATCTCCTTAATGATTGTGAGCTTGTTCTCTTGCTTTGAGATTGATGGCTTCAAACGAAGCTAGAGTACCTTCAGATGATGCTTGAATGGCTCCTTCTTCCTTGTAGTATCTTTCTTCTTCTTCCCTTGATAGGCTCTTCTCCGATTTCTCTTGGTTGATAGGCACACCTTGATCTCTTCTGGTTGAATGCTTATTTCTTCAATTCATGGGAGAATGAAGGCTTCAAATGGACCTTGGATCTTCAGCTGCTTGGTGGAGCTTTGATTCACGGACTACTGTTCATGCTACAGTAGCATTCCTTCTTAGAACAGCACCCTCTTGATCTCCCTTGGATCTCTCTTCAATCCCCTTAATTTCATTAGGGTTTATGACCTCCAAAAAGAGGTTTTATAGCCCTTGAGTGGTCTTGGATAAGCCCCAGACTAGATCCCTAAAACCTTCCTTGATTGGAAGCATGAAATGGGTGAAGAGATACATCCACGGATTGGAATTCGAAAGTCAACTTTGGAGGCTTCGGGGCTGGCGGTCGACCGGAACTGGCTGGCGGTCGACCAAAAATCTGCAGGCAACAGAACCTTTGCATTCTGTTATTTTTGGTCGACCGGGATCGGCCTAGTGGTCGATCGCGCTACAGTGTCGACCTAGCTACAGTGTCGACCAATAGCTACAGGTAAATTCCTGACTTTAAGATTTCACCCCCAAACTCCATTGCAACCCTTCCAAACTTTGTGGCATCAAGCTCCTTTGATCTTGGAGAGATTATACAAAGAATTTAGCCTACAAAACCATGATAAAAATGATTAGAACTTTAGCTTAATAATCAATATGATAAATGTATGAAATGCATACATGAAAGCCCATGTTCAAGGTGCATACAAACACTTGAACCATAAAAGCTTTAAGCTAAAGGTCAAGAATTATTTCTATGCAAGTGAGCAAAGTATGAGAGCAATTTAGCCATGCACATATACAAGTGAACACTTTGAAAACATGATTTACTAAAGATCAAGATCAATAGATATGCATTTGTCCAATATGAATGCATCATGTAACCAAGCTCCATGAAAAGTATGCATAGGAAGCATTCAATGCACTTGTTCAACTCAATCATATTCAACCAATCGATATGAACAATCAACCATTTAGTTTAGTTATCATCATTCACATAATCACACATGAAGTGTAGTTAGCATCAAAACTATAGCAATACACACTAAGTTTAGTTATCATCAAAACCATAGCTCAACAGTTAAGTCTAAGGTTGAGTAGAACTCAGCAGGAGCTCCAGCGAGCGCTGGAGATCATCTCGCTGCTGGATGGTAGAATGGAGGAGTGATGGAACCCAAATGTGCGTCGTTTCAACACACTGGCCGTCAATCTAAATTACGAACTCACAAAGAAATAAAATCGTAATATCTTGGCAAGTCCGGGTCGAATCCACGAGAGGTTTAGATTTTAAGAATGAAAACTTTATATTTTGAAAGAGAATTGTGGACTGAATTTTTTTCTTTGGATTTTAAAATTACATGAAAGTAAGTCTACCTAAGAAAATTTAGAGGATTTAGAGAAATTTAGAGGAGGAATGGAGAAAATGCAAGCGACAATGAGAATAACACAACTAATTTTATTGCCCCAAAAATTAAACGTTTACAAGGTGACAAGAAAATAGAAAATTACAACTCCAAGAAAACTCTAACTAAACAAAGCATTAAGAGATAGAGGTGCAGAAATAGTCGTCAAGAACCGCCGTCGTCCACGCCCTTGGGCCTTGGAGAGTCGCCCAACCTCGGAGGAGACGCCGCCATGTGGGAAGGAGTTTAGAGAGAGGTTTAGAGTGAGGATAATAGGAAAAGAAAATAGAAAATAGGTGAATGTGAGAGTAATAAAATAAAGAAATGAAAATGGTGAGAGTTATTGTATGAGAAGAGAGAGAGACGGAGAGGAGAAAGCGACTGGAAGTATGTGGGTTTGAGGGAGAAAGAGAGGTGGACTTAGAGAGAAGAAAGAGAGAGAGGGGGGGTCGACTCCACCGGGGGTGAGGGTCAACCCCACGGCATGTGCGTGTGTTGTATGTGTGCGTGTGTTGTATGTGAACTGTGTGTATGCATGTGTGTGATGGGTTAAAGCGAGTCATAGAGAGAGGCAGGGATGGAGAGGGGAATGTAGGGAGACGGTATGTATGAGTGCAGGGAAAGGGAGAAAAGTTGTCGTCCGGTGCGGTGGTCTGTGAGGTGTGGTGCAATGTAAAGAGAAAGAAAGAGTTAGAGAGGGAGAGAGGTTGGATGCCGGTGCATGTGTATGTGTTGTGTGAAGAACGGAGAGGAGCGGAAGAGAGGGATGAGAGGAGCATAGGGAGCATGCGGTTGTAGTGTATGAAGGTGGTGCAGGTGGCGGTGGTGAGCAAGGAGGAGCCGATGGAGAGGAGGCTGCAGTGGGACTGCAGACGTTGGCAGGGCTATAGGGAAGAACATATGGGTGGTTTAGGGAGAAAGAGAGTGATAGGGAGAGGGTGCAGGCGAGCAGTGGCTTGTGCGGCGAGTGTAAAGAGAGAGAAAGGGAGAGGGAGTAGAGGCAGTGCGTGTGTGAAGAAGTTAGGGAGAGAGGCAAGGGCTCGGAGAAGAGAGGTGGCTACAGTGGGTTGCAGGTGGAGTTAAGAGAGTGGGAGTGAGAGACGATGGGAGGCCAGTGGTGAGGTATGTGTGCGATGGGTGTAGCAGATGAGAAGGGAAAGAGAGGGGGAGGTGAAGTGCTGTGTGTGTGGTTTGCAGGTGAAGAGAGACGAGAGCGGAGGGTTAGAGAGAGAAGTAGAGGGAACGGAGGGGGGATGAGTGCATGCGATGCAATGAGTGTGGGAGTTTTAGAGAGAGGGAGGGTGAGAATGTGGAGAAGGTGCCGGCGGTGTAGACGTGCGTGTGATGTGTGTGTGTTTAGAAGAGAGGAAGAGAGGTGCAAAGGAGAGAGAGGGGGATGGGAAGAGGCGTCGACGGTGCCCCTATTCCAAACAGGGGACCGGCCTGCATTAGGTAAAGAGAGAGAGAGAGAGAGGCAGAGAGTGAGAATAAATGGGAGAGAGCTTGAAGAAGAGAGGGAGATGAGAAGGTGGGTTCGGAGGAGGAAGAAGAAGAGGTAATGGGCACTAGTGGAAGGGAGACTCAAGCCAAAAAAAAACTATTTGCGGGGGAGGGGCATGCTACCCTTTTATACGAGCTGGGGGTTGGCGGTTTCTATAGGAGCCCGGGAGAGGAGGAAGACGTGCGAGGAAGGGGCCTGCTCCTCCACTACCTACGAACGTGTTGCCGTGCGGCCGCCCTCCTGCAGATGTTTTCATGATTGCCCGCCTGTTGCGCAATGCCGTGCTGATCACCGTGTGAAACTTGAGGCTCGCTGGATCCCCATGCAAGCTACAGTTTGGCGGGAGTTGCCGTGCCTGCCTGTGTGCCATCATCGCCTGTGGTCGCTGCCACATCTACTCCGCCCGCTGCAGCTGCCGCCCGGAGGGAAGGAGAACCTGCACTCCATTGGCCAGCTGCCATGTTGCTGCCGTGCCCAGTTGAGAAAGCTTCGCGCGCCTTCATCGCTGCACATGCGGGAGAGTGTGAGGGCACTGCTCACAAGTTTATGAAATCATGAGAAAAATTATACAAAGGCCATTCAAAATTTAGCTAATGAAAATTATGCTTTATCATGTATCCTCCCAATTTGTTTATTCAACTTGAACTTTGAGAGATCAAATCTGGTCATGATTCTAATTATGCAATTCTCTTATTTTAAAGGTGTCTCAAGGTACATTCATTCCAAAAAATTTGTCATTAAGTGTGAGACCGAGATCACCACATAAAATTACATAATTAACTTCAATAAGGCCCGAAAATGAAGTGTGAGATATGAATAAGAGTAGACAAATAAGCACTTATGAAGGAGTCCTTGTAGCTCTGCGATGCATCCCTGAGGGTCTAGCTGCATGTAGAATGTCAATTTTTAGTGCATCAGCATCATAGGAGTATAAGGTTCGAAGCTTCGTACCGATCGTTGTGTACCACGGAAGACCTGGTCTCCGTAGTGTCGTGCGTAGGCCTTAAGGTAGGCCTCGTCACTGTCCGCTTGAGCTCGTACCGCTCACCCCCGTCTTGTCTAGTCCTGGATCTAGTCCACCGCTCGGGTGATCCAGTCTATCTCCACTATAAGTCCGCGGGAGTGTCATCCCACGCGTTCCTCCGTCGTCTCACGCATTGAGAAGTCCACCTCTGACTGGTGTACTCCCCGAGTCCTCATGATCAGTCGGTAGGGCAGCGGCTCGATCACGTTCATGCAGTGCAGCCAAATGTCACATCCCGCGTAAGCCTGGGCCGTCTCCACCCATGGCTGTCCCTCATGTCGCTCACCCTGGTATGGTGTCCATCGGACCTGCAAAGTGGTAGGCAGAACATATTTAGTGTCCAAGAATGTAGTTACATTTAAAAAGGTTCAGGTTTGGGTCTTACCGATGCATAGGGTAGCGTGTCGATCTCATCCTGGATGGCCCGTACCAGGTGTTGTAGCGAGCCTGTGTCCCAGACCGCCATCCATCGCCTCGCGATGGGCACTTGGTCGGGGTGCACCTCTCTCCCTCTCCCTAGTCTAGGTAGGTACACGTAAGCCCATACTTGCATTTCATGTGTCAAGGTGTCAGTATATAGCAGTTGTAAGGTCCTAGCAATTGCACAATCATGTAGAAGTTGAGTCTTACCTGAAGCAGTGGTGAAAATCCACCGAGCATCGTCTGCCTGCTGGTGGTGCTGAGCGTGTCAAACAAGAAGGGAAGCACAGCTGTGCCCCACGCATACTCGCCCACTGTGTCCACGTCCTCTAGCAAGGGCACGAGCCTGCAGCTCACTCTGTCAACTCTTATCGCGAAGAGTAGCTTCCCGAACAACAGCATCAGGAACTGCTGAAGGACCACGTCTGCCTCGGGTCCCGGTCCCGCTGCTACTCTCTCTCGAGCTCTATCTGTCAGTCATCCCAAGTGCTGCTCTGGCAACTCTCCTACAATGATCGTGGCTCCTCGTAAACCTAGGCTCTCCTGAAGCCCTGCTCTCGATAGCACTGAGGAGTGTCACCCTGGCCTCAGTAGCTCGACCCCTAGTAGCCGTTGTGGCAGCTCCCGGTAGTCAGGGTACGTCCTCCCGCTAACTGGTGCGCCATGCACTCGTAAGCCTCAGATCCTCGTCACGTCCTCTAGCGTGGGGATCATGTGTCCCCACGGGAACACAAACCCTCAGCTCACCGGGTCCCACCCGTCGTGTAGTGCGTAGAGGAGCACCGTGTCTAGCTTCAGCACCTCCATGCTGAGGAATTCTGCGAACCACATCGTGGCCAGCCTCTCCCGCTGGAAGTCCGGCAGTGCCAAGTACACTGCTAGGACCTGGAGCCACGAGATCCTTGTCCGGCATTTTCCCTGCAAGCATTGAGCATTCATGTTAGTAATTAAGGTAATTTAGCAAATGCATGCATGCAGTCAAAAACAAAACAAAAAAAATAGCTCTCGGAAGGTTGCGACCCCCTTGGAGGCCGTTTTATCCAGCTAGGGGCCCACTATGGACCGTCTCATAATGTAGCGGCCCATGCACGACTATCTCTTCACTTAGCGGTCACTGAAAAGACCGCCATTTTCCCCGCCGCCGCGGACGGCGTTTCCCCTTTTTCCCCGTTCGTAGGAATGGCCCCAGAGTCCCTACAATCATCTCACCGAGGTCATGTGACCCCTTTCCCCTTCATCTCGTGCCTATTTCTTGATATAAATTAAAAATGGGGGATTTGAGGCTCGCGGATTACCTCGGACGGTGGGTTCTATCCGACTATGTTCTCGGCCGCCATCTCCATCTCTTCGCCTTCTTCGTGTGTTCCACCTCCTCAGGTGCTCCGACGACCGTAGAAAGCCCTCCTTCCTCGACTACAGCCGGTGGCGGCCGTTCCTCTTCCGATCGGCTTGTCGGCGGCGGGTTGGTTTCCTCCTCCATATGGCGCATGAACCGCCTCATTGTCCACCTCTTTACCATCGTCATGCGCGTGTCTGAGCTTGGAGGTCAGCCCACAGTGAGGGTGCCGGGGAGGGGGTGCGTCGGCGAGCTCGATGGTGGGGTTGTGAGGGTGAGCGTGTGTGCGCGAATGAGAGGGAAGAGGGAAGGTTTGTTTGTTTTTTTTTTGAAACCGACCTCCAAGTAGCGGCCTTACGACTGACCGCTACCTGGAGGAGATGGTCATTTTAAGACCGCCTTATTCATGGGCCCCCATTTGTGATAATTACCATGATTGATTCATGCCCGTGCAGTCTTGGGCTTTATTTCATGCATGAGTATGCTTATTTTCTGATATCTTGGCTGATTAATTGATGGTGGTCTGTTAAATTGCAAATCTATTTTTACATTCTATCCCATCACGCTACATGTCGCCCAGATCCGGCAGGTAAGTCAGGTAAGTATCGCGATCCCTTAGTCTCTTTATGCATTACTATATGTATCTATGTTGTATTATCTCGAGAACCTGCTGGTCATTCGTGTGTTATGGGATCTTATGTTCCCCTCTAACAAAAATGATGATGATTTAGGAGCACATGTTTAATCGTTGGATAGGCCGTTAGGTGGGAAAAATTAGGGGACGATGGTTCAATCTTGCACGATATGGTTGCAGACCGTGTCCTGACCCTGATTGTTCTGGTCTAGCAATATTATTCTCGAGTACTTTCTATTTTTATGATTTCTTTGCATTTATTTTAATGATTTCTTGTATTTTATCCCAGCATGCATCATGCGCATCTTTGAGCATTCATGTCCCCTGATCTGTCTAAAGTGCCTCATTGATAGTGGATAATCGTGCATCCATGATTTTGGGTAAGAGAAAGTATTCCACTCATAGTTGGAAGGTTTTCTCTGGTCTGTTTGCTCGGTTTGGTTAAGCTGAGGGTTCTTGTCTAGAGTTTAGTATGCTCGTCTCTTTATTTCTTTTCGCTTATTCCGATCGCCTATCAGTTGTGTGCTCCACTGATGATGTTGGTCGTGTTTTCTTCCTTTAGTTTCTTAGTTGCTCCAGGCATGTGTCATTCGGTTTGACCGTTCCTTGTGATTAGTTCAGAGTTTTTCAGAAGATTCCTATCGCTCGTTGGTTAAGAACGAGTGTCGTTTACCTTAACGCCCACTTTTCAGTCTACTTCACTTCATTTCTGCTTCATCTCCATGTTCCATTTCACCTTCGCTTCACCTCTGCTCGCTCCCCTGCAAAGAGGGCGTTAAGGAGGGGCATCTATTGACACCCATTTTATGCCTTTGAGTTGGATCATTTTCTTATCCTTATTTATAATGTCCCAGGTTATTCACTATTCATTGGGCCATTTTTGGCTGGTTTTGGGCCTATTTTTATGGGTTTCTCTCCCTGGTTGGGCTTGCTTTCTCGCATATGGCGTAATTTGGGCTTAATGGGCCTGGATAAGGCTTGGTCTCAAGATAAATATGCCTATTTATCTCCTTTTATTTATTTTTCCAACGGCCACCCAAATAGCGGTCACGCGATAGATCGCTACTTGACGGTGGTGGTCTATTACGAGACCGCCTTTTAGGACTAAGAGTCCTGCCTAGCCTGGCTTTTCCTATCTCTATCCATGGTCGAACAGAGTCCTTGATCCAATGTTTTCTCTGCGCATTTCGATCCTCAGGAGGTACTGATCGGTTCTGGAGACTCCTGGGAATATTATCTACGAGATTTATCAGGTCTCAGGGATTTTTTCTTGCTATTATCCCTCCAACTCGGGCTAGGGTTTTGGGGGTCTATAAATAGAGTCCAAGGCATTTTGCTCGCGGAGAGGAGAATTCTGGAGCTCACGATGAGGTACTGCCGCATTCTGGAGCGAGTCTTAGCCAGGGAGAGTCATCCTTCTGCATCCTAGGGTCGTCTGGTACAGGGGGTAGTTGTTTCTTTTGAGTCTTTTTGTGTTGGTTCGCAATCATCTTTGCTCATGTTAGCATAGCCATAGCATCCATCTCTCCTCCTATTCTTCGTTCTCCTGCGTTCATTCTTCATTTATATACATCCTCCTATTGTTTCCACGCCCCACAGGGGTTAAAAAACTATCAACCCCTAGGTATTAGCCCTTCCTTTTATGCATATAGATCATAGTTTACTTATGGATATTGCACACCCCCGGGTCTAATTGGGTTGTTATCTTTGTGGTCTACACTCTTTTGCAGGTTGACAGTACTCAACACATGAGGCCCTTCCCCTCTAGCCAGCCAGGAGGGAGGGAGGATCAAGTTCCCACGTTTCACTGTCTGGGTGTTTGAAGCGGTCATACGCGGACCGTTTCCTGAGGTAGCGACCATCACAACACCATCTTATCTTAGTAGCAGCCTTTCGGGAGACCGTTTCCAGTCTTGCGCTAGGGTTCTTCTCTGCTCGTAGTAGCGGCCATCCTGAGGCCGTCTTATCTCGGTAGCGGTCAATCCCTGACCATTTTATCTTCTACACCTGGATTTCTCTCCCGCTCGCCAGTGTGCCTTCACTCAGCTCTTTTCCAAGGTACGTACTGCGGTTTTCTCTACATTACAAGCTTTGGTGGCGATCACGATCTCTGCTTTTGGATATTTATCACCTCTCCATTAGTTATTCGTTGCTTTTCCTTTTGATTGCTCCATGCCCACGGCGTGTGTTTTCCTTTACATCATTTATACCATTGCTCCACGCCCACGACGTGTGTTTTCCTTTACATCATTTATACCATTGCTCCACGCCCACGGCGTTGTTGATGATTTGTTCTACCCTGCCCCCAAACTATGCAAATAACATAATAGCATGAACAAGCATGAATGTATGAACAAAGGAGCAATAGAACAAGAGAAAGAAGAACTGACCGTGATCGCCACCAAGGTTTAACAACGCCAAAGAGATTAAGAGATGATGCAACGGCGTCGTGTACCTTGGAAAAGGATGAAGACTTGATCGCGCTTGATGAAGGGGTGCGGGAAATTTGTGGAATCAACCTCCTCTCCTTCCAACCGGCTAGAGGAAGAGGGCCTCACGTCCTATACATGCTCCTCCTGCAAAACAAAGCCAAACACAAGGATAAAAACCTATTAGAAACTATGAGTGTAGCAACAAATCCCGTTATGTGATAAAATAGGGGTAGAAATTGAGGGAGAATGCACCGGGGGGAGATTTTTAACTCCTGTGGAAGGGTGGAAATAATAGGTGTGTGTGTGTTGTGATGATAAAGAGACAAATAGAGAGATAAATCACGTAGCACAACTGCAGGAAACGTGCATGCAATATGGAGAAGAGTGCAAAAAGTGCAGAAAAACATTAATCTATGATGATTTTATGAATTGGGGGAGGAATAATTAAGAGGAGAAACGATGAAAAGAAGCCCAGAGAGATGGAAAACGTAGACAATACTTCCCTTAACAGCCTGAGGTCAAAGAGGAGAGTCGGCGGTGCAGCATGGCGTCGCCTCAGGTTGAGAAAGAGCCCCCCTTCGCGACCTGTGAACTGGGCGGTTTATATTGAAGTGTAGAAATCCAGAAGGTTCAAATCCGAGATAAACACCCACAATAGGGATTTAGATTGATAAATCTTGTAAATAATAGTGGGAATTGTTGACACCCATTTTTTGCCTATGAGTTGGGTCATTCCTTTTACTATCATTTGTTGATGCCTCGAGTTGTCCATTACTCATTGGGCTATTTCCAGGCACGTCTTTGGGCTTATTTTATGAGTGTCTCCCTCCCTGACTAGGTCTGCTCTCGAATTCGGGCTTAATAGGCCTTGGTTTCGCTTGATGTTGGGGTAAATGGGCCCATTTATCTTATTTCATTAATTTCAAACGTCCAGGATATACGCGGTCTAGCGACTGGCCATTCAGTTATGGGGCAGTCTGATTGGAACCGTTTTGGATATTTATTTGATTTTCTGAATTTTCACCGACAAGCCTTTGCACGGTCCAAGTTCAGCCATTTATTGTCATTGAACGGCCTGTCTTTAGACCGTCCACTTCCCAGAGTCCTAAACCGGTTAATTTTCCAGATAATTATCTATTTATCCTATTTTTTTTGGATTTATCACCGACACGCTTCACACGGCCTGCGTTAGACCGTTCCATTAATTGGGTGGTCTATCATTAGACCGTTTTATCCTAAAGAGTCCAGCGCCGTGATAGCCTGTCAGTTCGGTGGATAATTGGGTGACTTGTTGATTTATTTTATTTACCACCGACAGAATTAAGCGGTCTACCAATGGACCGTGTACAGTATTGGGTAGTCTATCGAAGGACCGCGTACCAGGCCGAGATCTGTGGAATATGTGGGTTTTCTCTCTCCATTCATGGTTAAACCTCCACCTTCCTCCGTCATTTTCTCCGCGGTTTCTCCACCAAATGGGGTGTCGTTTGATTCCGGTGGAAGATAGAAGTATTATCTACGATTTATAATTTATTATCTCGCCTTAATTCCCATTGGAAAACCCTAATTCGGGGCTGGACTTTCAGGGGTCTATAAATAGAACCCCTAGTCCAAGCTTGAAAGGGGGAGATCCAACGTCGACGTCGAAGCTCTGCCGAATTCCTAAGCGAGCTGTATCCAGGGAGGGAGGCTTTCTACATCTTTCTAAGCCCCCGGTTCAAGGGAGTAGTTTTTTGTTTCATGTTTGGTCTAGGCATTTAGTCGCCTTTTCATCCATTGCATGCTTCTTTTCATCATCTTCTCCCCACGTTTCGCACGTGTCATCATCATTTTCACACCCTCCTATTCTTTTCACGCCCTATAGGGGTTTAAAAACCACCCTAGGTATCACCCATTCCATGCTATTATGTCGATTTTCCATTCTTTTCTATAGTTACTACGCATTCCAGGGCTAATTTGGGTTTTATTTTCTTGTCCTCTACGTTAGTTCGCATGTCAGCATCAGCACAGCACAGCACGAGGCCCATCCCCTCTGGCCGGCCGGAAGGGCTGGAGGATCAAGTCCTACAACTCGGAGTCTGACGGTTTTGAACGGTCTTCTTCCGTCCGTCTGCAGATCAGAGCGGTCCTCCACGAACCATCCAGATCCCGCGAGCGGCCATCTGTGAACCGTTCTGGAGCCAGTCCAGCCTTCGTTTCGCTTCTCTTTCCAGCGATGTGAACGGCCTATCAAACGGCCGTGCCATCCATTGGGCGGTTCTCCCTGGACCGTGTACTACTGACAGCGCTGCACTTCAGGCGAGTGTCTTCTCCCTTTCTAAGGTACGTAGTACTCTTTGGTACTTCGTGTCTTGGTGGCGATCACGATCACACACACACCTCTCCACACCTTTCTTTCCTTAATTTTGCTTGCCTTTATATCTTGACTTAGAAAGGTGAGGAAAATAAAGGAAGAGGGGGGGAAAACATGTCAACATCCCATTTTTTGGCGATCACGGTGGGACCCTAGTGCCCATCATGATGTTGTTTTGCTGACCTATGTTCTGTGCTTGGTTAGGGTTTCTAAGTTGTTTCAGGTTGCTATTTCGTCCACCCCGGGTTTCTATTCTCGGAGGTGTAAGCGGTTCCTTCAGAACCGCTCAAGTCTTCCCGCGGTTGGACGAAAGGCCGTGCTATTCTGGGCTTAGGTGCATTCTTGTTCTGATTGCTGTAACGCTGCTATTGATTGAGCGGTCTACTTCAGGCCGCTCCTGTGTTTCCACGGTCAGACGATAGACCATTCCTGCCACCTCACGAGTGTTTGAGTTTCTGTGAGCCTGCTTAGATTCAACAGTCCTTGTTGGATCGTTCACTGGTATCCACGGTCTATCCGAAGGCTGTGCACGTTTGCTGGCTTAGGTACGTTACTATTCTTCATACGCTTGTGGCTTCACTGACTCTCTGCGGTCTGTCCAGGGCCGTTCCATAATTTGCACGGTCGGTCGATAGACCGTCCAGTCTTCTCAGGTACGCACTAGGCTTGGTTATTTCAGTTCACCTTAGTTCTGTGGTTTTACTGTTCTTTTACTGCTCCCTGTCACTGCGTGGTCCTTCCTAGGCCGTTTATCTCCCTGAGCGATCTTCCACCAGACCGTGTTTGTGTGCTACAGTGCACCCAGGATTATCATGTTGATCATTATTCCACATCATCTTAATTATACTTGTTTGGGTGCTAGTTTGATCTCCCCTGATTATTATTTAATTCTGCATGATTATTTCCACACTTGTCATAATTGGTTGGTCATTGTTTGCTAGTTCTAGGCTAGACTTTGCATGCACTCCGGTGCGCATAGAATTCATGCATTTTTATCACATTGTAGTTGCATTCCTACCTTGGTAGGGGAACCTCTCGTCTCCATATTCATTGGAGTCGACTAGGCGACCTTACCCGGGACCTCCGTAAGTCCCCGTGAGCCGTGGATTCCCACACGGACGCCGGGCCGGTTGTACCTTTTCCACCCCGTAGCTTTGCATGTTGCATACGTCGTGAGAGAGTTAACCATAGATTAACCCAAAGTTTGGACCTTGTTCCCTATAGGTTTCCTATTTTGAGGGAATTGACCTTAATTCGAATCATTAAAAGGCCCATCAAAACTTTGGAAAAATAAGAATTGACAATCATATCAACTTGTTTGATCTTGGTTAAACCCCCCTCACACCCATATTGTTTGTTTGGGCCTGTCCAAGCCCATTTGTGTTATTTCGTGCTGCATCCCCCATCATCCATATAAATTTTGTTATTAGGCCCATTTAGGCTAGACCATTCTGTGTGTCCATTTGTTTAGTCTCATTGTCCTAGGTTTCTTTTTCTTTCTTTTCTCCTTTGCATTATTGAGTCAACCCCCCTCTTTAATTCTCGAGCCCTTTACTTCCCTCATTGTATTTCCCTAATTTTTTCTGTATAAAGTCTCCATTTGCCCTCATGGAGTGCCATTTTTCTCCTGTATATTACCCTTCTTCTTCCCCGTCTTTCTATTCGCGCGTGGATTCCTCTTCCCACGTGGGCCCATCTTCTCGTGGCCCTTCCGATCTGCAAGCAAATCTCATGGCCCACCTATCACCTCTTGCTTGCCAAACGGCCCCGGTCTAGGCCCAAAAATTCATTGCTAATCATCTTAATGGGCCTTATTCTCATAATGGCCTCTCTCTTCTACTCTTAGTGGGCCCCCTTCCTTTAACGGGCCCTCTTATTCTCTTAATGGGCCCCATGTTGCTACTGGCCCAATCAGTCCTTATTCCCATGGTCTTGATCCTTCCAAGCCCATGCATCCTTCTATTCCTGGAATGGGCTTTCCTTTTTCTCAGTTCGGATCTCCTTATCCGGCCCAATATCATAATCTTGGTCCAAATCCACACTCTCTTGCTCATGCCGGCTTGTATCCTTCCCGATCTATCCCCATCGAAGAGATGATTGCTCAAACCCAATGCCAGCTTGATGAACTTCAACGTCAAATTGATCCCAAAACTTCTTTGAGTGTCCCATTTGCATTCCAAGGTCTTCAGCTTCCACCGCGTTCACAAATTCCCACATATCGCCGCTATGGTGGAGTCGGTGACCCCTACATGCACTTGAAGGAGTTTTTTTATGAGTCGGCCCAATTCCGACATGACCAACACTTGATGGCTTATCTGTTTGGTCTGTCTTTAGAAGGCCTGGCTCGGAATTGGTTCTTTGCATTGTCGCAAGATCAAGTGGTGAATTTCCAAGCCGTTCAAGAGAAATTCCTTCAGCAGTATCAAGACCAGGTTGGGCCCAGGTATTCCATGGTTGATCTGGCCCATGAGAAGATGAAGCCCGGCGAGGAGTTCTCTACCTTCACCGACTGCTGGCGTCGCCTGGCCGTGCAAGTCCCGGGGCATATTCCAGAGGGAGAGCAAATCAAAATGATCATTTCTAATGCAATGCCCGAGTACCGCTTTATCTTAGCCTTGAACGATATCACCTCATGGCAACAGCTTTATAGCCGAGCCCGCTTCATCCACCAACAACTCCTAGTTTCCCATGACCCCGAGTCCCCTCCACCTTCTATGCCCACATACGCCTCCTATCCATCACCTTCCATGAGTCAGCCATCCACCACATATCCTTCCACAAGTCAGCCTTCCGCTCCCCCACACCCATATACCTCCACATATCCCTCCACATATCAACCCTCCACGAGTCAGCCTTCCGCCTCTTCATACCCGCATGAACCTCCACCTCTGGTCAAGGAAACACCACACCCCGAGCAGGTGGATGTCGTCTATATACCCCCTCATCCTGCTCCGCATATGCCTTCACCAAATCCTTCCCTTAGCCATGCGCCATTACCTACGCAACCTTCGCTTCCATCCTCGCAACCTTCTTCATCACCTTCCCATATCCCTCGGCATCCACCGTGCCCGAAGCGGGCTCCTTCTCCGTCGTTGCCGGAGTCTCTTACAGACATTTTTAGGGCTTTGATGGCCGCTCACGCATTACAGCTCCCTCTGATTGTGCCTTGCCAACCCGCGGCCGGGGATGTGTTTCAATATTGTGAATTTCATCGCCAGTAGGGGCACTTGGTTGAGGATTGCCCCGAGTTTCAGGAACTTTTTTATGGTTTGGAAGACAACAAGATGATCGATTGGGCCGCCATGCATGAAGCTATCTTAAATCTCTGCAATAAGCAGCAGTAGCAGCAAGAAGTGTCGCCCAGGCAGCCATCTCCACTACAAGACCAGGGGCACCCCTGTGATTCTTTATCTGGTATTGCACCCGCTCTATCACCTACTCCATCACCCATCCCCTCCCCTATGCTTTTGTCCACCTCTTTGCCTACCCCATCACCCTCTTCATCTCCACCTACCCCCCTACCTTTACCATCTCCTACTCAACCTCCACAACCTCCACCAACCCAAGCCTCTGCTCAGGCGAGTGCTACCTCTTCTTCCTCCTCCATTTCCACCACCGCTTCTACTCCCAACGCCGCTCGACGCGTTGTGTCGATACGTCGAAGGTGGGCATCACGATTCTCCACTTCCTTCACCTCGCCACCACTGTTACCATCCTCACCTCCACTACCTCCATCAACCACATCACCCTCTCCACCATCTCCAATACCCCTACCGCTATCACCATCGTCTTCACCGCCTCCTCTCCCAGCGACCCCTCTTCCATCACTTCCACCATCTCGACCGCCTTTACCCTCTCCTACGCCTCCACCTTTGCCTTTACCCCCACTTACGCCTCCCGAGCCTTTACCCACGCCTTCCAATCCTATTACCTCCACTTCTCCACCCCTTTCCACCCCACGGAGCAGGTGTGCGTTATCTCTGGTGCCCCTCAGGTCTAGTCCCTAGGGAGATAATGAGCCGAGCCAGGTTTCGATTGTGCATTTCAAGATTCAAGATGTCATTTTCCGCATGCCAATCCGAGTTCTGGTCCCTGGCTATTTTAGGGATAATGAGCCTGCATTTTTAGAAATAGTTGCAAAGAAGAGTTCACTTGCACTAGTGCCAGTTTCTTCACAAGCGAGGCCAGTGGCAATCTCATTGCTCGCCGGGGGATTCACTATCAATGCTTTTATTTCTCCTCGCTCCATTGTTGTTCAGTTCACTGGCCGAGAGGGGTTCTCTACTCAGATTGTGCTAACCCATACGGCCGCCAGGAGCCTGATGGATTCCCTATACAAGGGGCAATTGGCTATATCTTCTGCACTTTCCAAGGACACTCTGCACTCGTTATGCAATCTCATTCGGTTTATTGGTGAATCGGCCTCGTCAATGCCACACATTACTCTCCCTCAGTTTTATCCTGCTCTTCTGGTAAGTGAGTTATGCTTCATGCCCGATTGCCGAATGGAGATGCCGAATCTCATGTTGCTAGTGCCGAGTGACAAGACTCCGTGGTTTTCTGATGTTCATCCTAAGGAGTTACTTTTTCAAGGATGTCTACCTATGGTTAGCACCGGGTGTCTAGGGGCAGCCACCCCAATAAAACTGCATAATCATGACTGGGCTAGGCCGTCTGCCAGGTGGGCCCGTTATATGAAAAGATGTTTCAAGACAAGAAGGCCGAAGGTCCAAGTCCGTGCCAGGCGGGTCCGTTACACGACAGTTTCTGCCAAGAAGAGGCGACGGCGCAAGTGCAAAGGCCGCATGTTGTGCACTCGAGGGGCCTCTACTTCTTCTTCTCCTTTCTTCCATTCATCATTTCTTCTACTCAGCTCCCACCCTTGGGTGGTGTATTTACCTTCTCCCTATCCAATTTCTGTTGTTTTCTTCTCTCTTTTCGGGTCCGCAAACCCCCATTCTTCTTTATCTCCTCATTCGGAACCTCCGGATTCTCCATTTTCTCATGATTCTAGGCATCGGCCTATGTCATCCTTTCATCCCACTTTCGGGGCTTCTTCTGATCCTTCTCCTCCGGTATTCCCGGGTTCTACTTCTCATTCTCTTTCCCCGACCCTATCGGGTGACCGTCATTCTTCTTCCCTGACCTTGTCGGGTGTCTATCATTTCCCTTCCCCGACCTTGTCGGGTGTTCATGCCTCTTCTTCCCCGCCTCTGGCGGGTGATCGCTATTCTTTTTCTCCGACCACATCGGATGATTCTTATTCTCCCCTTTCTTCTTACTTCTCCTCACCCTTTCAGGGTTCTTGCCCTTTTTCATGCTATTTTCGAGGCTTTAGCCCACCTTGATCTCAGTTAATCCCTCTTTATTCTGTATCTAGTTCCTTGTTATCAGGGCCTCAGTGCCTTAACGAGGGAGTTCTAGCCCTCGTCTCTCTTCCTTTTTATCCCTTCTTGGTCCAGTATGATGTATGCCACTCCTCTGTGTCGAGGAATCCAATCATTTGCTCTCCTTTCATCCTTTATCCTGGCAAGCAAGGAATATAAAGCTACTCGCGCTCCTCAAAGCTCGATGATCGAGATCGCTTCAGGATGCCGGGTTCTACGCCATGGATTTGACAAGGTATCTTTATTTTGTGCAAGAAACGTGCTTTCATTTCCATTATTTCTATTGTTTCTGCACATGGTTATAATGTTAATTCGTTAACATGATTGAGTGGCTTTAGGAGTCTTTGTTTAATTAGATCTTAATTTTGTGTCAAACAAAAGAGTTCGCTTCTGCAGCATTCTTAGGCTGGTGATAGCTCCGCGCTGGGAGTTTAGTTTCTTTCCCCGATTGTTATGGGTTATCTTGAGTTTGGGTTTTTCACACACTTCACGGCAAGCCATAGCTGATTCCTCTAAGGCACACCGTTGCTGCTTTGGCCATACCATGGGTATGCACAAAGGTCTTTTCTTATCTCTGCTCGGCCATGTGCAGGGGCAAGAGATTGGTGGATGATATGACCAACCTAGGCGCTCCCTAATACGAGAGAGGTCTCAAATAAAGGCAGTCTTGACCTTGAAAAATGAGCTTTCATGTAATATATAGCCAATAAGGGCTCTCAAAATCAAAATTCAATGAATCAATATGTAAAATTATGAAAATAAAGGCATGGAAAGAGTGGCAGTACAGTTCCCCGTGGGACGTCATGAGTTCGGTCGCATGCGTGCCTGATAAATATGGGTCTAAAAATCAAAGACACAAAGCCTCGGCGCAACAGACTGTATCTTTGAGGGATAGTGCCCTGGAAGGAAGTCGAGTCCTAATATCTCCCATCCTGCATAAAGGTTGTCTCCAATTTTTCTTCTATTTCCCTCTTAGGCTAGGTTGTATCCTGGGTATGGCCTTAGTAGGGGCACTGTTCTTTAGAGGCGGTAATGCACGCCCTGCTTAAGGGAAGCCTTTAATGAGAGGGGTAGGAACGACGGTCCCTGGCTAGTAGTTCAAGCCCGTCTTTGGGTGCTGCGGATTGCTATTTCAAAAATTCAAAAAAAAAGGAAATATTGCCAAAAATCTAAAAAATGAAATATTATCAAAAGTCCCAAAAAATCAAATATTGTTCAAAAACCAAAAAATCAAATATTGTTGAAAATTCAAAAAATAATCAGGAAAATTAAAAATTCTAAAAATATTTATCTTTTTATTCCTTTCTATCTATTTGTTTTGACGACGGATACGTGATCTGTTTGCTAAGTGTGCAGGTTGCAAGTGTTCAAGTTTCCTTGCCCTATCTTTCGCTCTGCCTCCTGTTCACGACTTCTGATCTGTTCTCTCTTCTTCAATCTATATCTCTCGATCTGTTCTTAAGTTTGTGTCCTTCTCAACTCTCGCTCCATCTTATCATGTCTCTATGAGAGGGCTCTTTACCTCACTGTTGCGAACCTAGCAGTTCCCCTTCATCAGACCTTGGGCTTGATTGAAGAACATATTTTGTCATTTCCCGTGTTGTCCCCCTGTGGTCGTTGTCCAGGTGTCCTTGTCCCATCTATGGTCATCTCATGTTCCACGTGTTGTCTCGTTCCGCCATGTGTTGCATGTGTCCTTGTCCCATGTGGTTATTTCACATGTGTTATGTCGTCTCCCCTGTGGTTGTCTTAGACGTCCTCATCCTACGTATTTCTGTCCCACTTCATGTGGCTTCATTCCGCATGGTGTGTTGTCTCGCCGTGTGTTGCCATGCCCCACCATTTTCTCCGTTCTCATGAGTTATTGTTTGTTTATGTGGTGATGTGTTGCTCGCTCATTCATTCTTCGTTATGTTGTGTTGTTTTGTTCATGTGGTCGTTATGTTTTTATTTTGTTCATGCTTGTTTATTCATGTTGTTGGTTATCTTATTTCAAAAATCCATAAAAATCAAAAAATGAAAATCCAAAAGAAATATTGTTTCGCCCGCACAGGTAAGTATTCTGATCCCTATATCCCTTGTTGCATTACTCTATGGTATTATGCTATATTATCTCGAGAACCAGTTGGTTATCTATGTGTTCCAGGATCTGATGTTCCCCTATAACAAAAATAATGATGATCCAGATTCATGCGTTTAGTCATCAGATAAGCCGTTAGGTTGGCAAAGTTGGGGGACGATGGTTCTGTCTCGCACGCCGTGGTTGCAGACAGTGTCTTGACCCTGATTTGTCTGGTCTAGCAATATTATTCTTGAGTATTTTCTATTCTGTGGCTTTATTTGCATTCGATTTAACGATTTCTTTTATTTTAGCCCAGCATGCATCATACGCATCTTTGAGCATTCATGACCCATGGTCTGTCTGAAAGTATCTCATTTGTGATGGATGATTATGCGTTCATAGTTTCGAGTAAGAGGAACAATTCCACGCAGAGTTGGAAGGTTTTCTCTGGTCTGTTCACCGGGTTTGATTGACTAAAGGTCCGTGTCTGGAGTTTTTTAGTCCGTTTCTTTACGTTTCACTACTTGCTCCGGTCTCCTCATTGGTCCGAGGGATTGTGTCCCCCATGAGGTTGATCGTGTGTTTTCCTTTTTGTTTAGTTAGTTTCTCCAGACTGGTGTCATTTTGGTCTGATCGTTCCTTGTGTTTGATTCAGACTTTCCGGAAGATTACTATCGCTCGTTGGCAAGGAAATGGGTGTCTTTTACCTTAACACCCGCTTTTCAATCCACTCTGCTTCTTTTCCGCTTCATCTCAATGATCCATTTCGCTTTCGCTTCACCTCCGCTCGCTCCCCTGCAAAGAGGACATTAAGGAGGGGCATCTGCTGACGCCCATTTTTTGCCTATGAGTTGGGTCTTTCCTTTTACTATCATTTGTTGATGCCTAGAGTTGTTCATTACTCATTGGGCTATTTCCAGGCACGTCTTTGGGCTTATTTCATGAGTGTCTCCCTCCCTGGCTAGGTCAGCTCTCGAATTTGGGCTTAATGGGCCTTGGTTTCGCTTGATTTTGGGGTAAATGGGCCCATTTATCTTATTTCATTAATTTCAAACGTCCAGGATATACGCGGTCTAGCGACTGGCCATTCAGTTATGGGGCGGTCTGATTGGAACCGTTTTGGATATTTATTTGATTTTCTGAATTTTCACCGACAAGCCTTTGCACGGTCCAAGTTCAACTGTTTATTGCCATTGAACGGCCTGACTTTAGACCATCCAGTTCCCAGAGTCCTAAATCGGTGAATTTTTCAGATAATTATCTATTTATCCTATTTTTTTGGATTTATCACCGACACGCTTTACACGGCCTGCATTAGACCGTTCCATTCATTGGGTGGTCTATCATTAGACCGTTTTATCCTAAAGAGTCCAGCGCTGTGATAGCCGGTCAGTTCGGTGGATAATTGGGTGATTTGTTGATTTATTTTATTTACCACCGACAGAATTAAGCGGTCTACCAATGGACCGTGTACAGTATTGGGCGGTCTATCAAAGGACCACGTACCTGGCCGAGATCTGTGGAATATGTGAGTTTTCTCTCTCCATTCATGGTTAAACCTCCACCTTCCTCCGCCATTTTCTCCGTGATTTCTCCACCAAATGGGGTGCCGTTTGATTCCGGTGGAAGATAAAAGTATTATCTACGATTTATCTTTTTTTATCTCACCTTAATTCCCATTAGAAAACCCTAATTCGAGACTGGACTTTCAGGGGTCTATAAATAGAACCCCTAGTCCAAGCTTGAAAGGGGGGAGATCCAACGTCGACATCGAAGCTCTGTCGAATTCCTAAGCTAGCTGTAGCCAGGGAGGGAGGCTTTCTACATATTTCTAAGCCCTCGGTTCAAGGGAGTAGTTTTTCGTTTCATGTTTGGTCTAGGTATTTAGTCATCTTTTCATCCATTGCATGCTTCTTTTCATCATCTTCTCCCCACGTTTCGCACTTGTCATCATCATTTTCACACCCTCCTATTCTTTTCACGCCCTATAGGGGTTTAAAAACCACCCCAGGTATCGCCCATTCCATGCTATTATGTCGATTTTCCATTCTTTTTTATAGTTACTACGCATTCCAGGGCAAATTTAGGTTTTATTTTCTTGTCCTCTACGTTGTTTCGCAGGTCAGCATCAGCACAGCACGAGGCCCATCCCCTCTGGCTGGCCAGAAGGGGTGGAGGATCAAGTCCTACAACTTGGAGTCCGACGGTTTTGAACGGTCTTCTTTCGTCCGTCTGTAGATCAGAGCGGGATCATTTGAGTAAGTGTGATGTATAAATTAGCTTCATTGAAACAAACCGACAAATTGTCGACATCTTTACCAAACCTCTAAGTGAAGACAAGTTTGTTGTGCCCCTGTGGTTTTGATGATTGGTTTTGATGTGAGTCAAACACTGTGAGTCACCATGTGATGTTCAGTCATTTTGTCAGATCATAAAGCATTCATATATATACATCTATAAGGTTTATGCATTTTCCTGTCATACTATGAGTCATGGTTTAAGGTCTATGCATTTCCCTGTTTGTGGAAGTCCTGCACATTGCATCGGTGCATTAACAGTTGCTGCATGCCACATTATCGGTGCAACCCTTGGTGAACTGCATACACTACATTGGTGAACTGCATACATTGCATCGGTTCAATATCTTCCATATGCATACATTGCATCAGTGCATTCATCAGTTGCACACCATATAGTCGATGCTTGATTCACTGCATATGATGTCTATACACTGTTGCATGCTCATTGCATATGAGGTCCTGTCTGCACGTTATTAAGTCTGTACAGAGTCTTGTTGCATCGTGTGCTTCACGCATTTAAAGTCTGTACAGCCCATGCTCAGGTTAAGTCTGTACAGGGTCTTGTTGCATCGTGTGCTTCACGCATTTAAAGTCTGTACAGCCCATGCTCAGGTTAAGTCTGTATAGGGTCTTGCTGCATCATGTGCTTCAAGCATTTCCAAAGTCTGTACATTCTCTGGTGGCAAGTCTGTACATGGCATCGTTTGTTCATCGCACACAAAGTATGTACACTCGATTGGTGGCTTGTTCATGCATCATCTCATTAAGTCTATACATTTGTTGTGGCTTGTTCATGCATCATCTCTAAAGTCTATACATCGCCACTTGTTCATGCATATGTGCAAGTCTATACATTGATAAGTTTCGCACACATACAAAGTCTGCACATTCTTTGCTGTTATGTCCATGCATCATCTTACCAAGTCTATACAACTCCTGTTGCTGCATGAACAGAAGTCTGTACATTCTTAATGTGGCATATCTGTGCATCGTTTGCACATTGCACATGAAGTCAATACAATTGTTGACGGCATGTCAGTGCATCCATATTCATTGTACATACTTTCTCATGTGCACACTGCATTTTGTGCATCAAGTCTATACATGCTTGGTTCAAATCTTGAACTAACTTGATGCATCCATTTTTCTCTTCCTTCAGATTGACTCAAGCTGATGAGTGGGCACGTGATCCGAGGTTGGCACCTGGCACGTGATCCGAGGTGTTCTCTGGATAAAGGGGGCACAATGTAAGGTTTATGCATTTTCCTGTCATACTATGAGTCATGGTTTAAGGTCTGCATTTCCCTGTTTGTGGAAGTCTTGCACATTGCATCGGTGCATTAACAGTTGCTGCATGCCACATTGTCGGTGCAACCCTTGGTGAACTGCATACACTGCATTGGTGAACTGCATACATTGCATCGGTTCAATATCTGCCATATGCATACATTGCATCAGTGCATTCATCAGTTGCACACCATATAGTCGATGCTTGATTCACTGCATATGATGTCTATACATTGTTGCATGCTCATTGCATATGAGGTCTTGTCTGCACGTTATTAAGTCTGTACAGAGTCTTGTTGCATCGTGTGCTTCACGCATTTAAAGTCTGTACAGCCCATGCTCAGGTTAAGTCTGTATAGGGTCTTGTTGCATCGTGTGCTTCACGCATTTAAAGTCTGTACAGCCCATGCTCAGGTTAAGTCTGTACAGGGTCTTACTGCATCGTGTGCTTCAAGCATTTCCAAAGTCTGTACATTCTCTGGTGGCAAGTCTGTACATCGCATCGTTTGTTCATCGCACACAAAGTATGTACACTCGATTGGTGGCTTGTTCATGCATCATCTCATTAAGTCTATACATTCGTTGTGGCTTGTTCATGCATCATCTCTAAAGTCTATACATCGCCACTTGTTCATGCATATGTGCAAGTCTATACATTGATAAGTTTCGCACACATACAAAGTCTGCACATTCTTTGCTATTATGTCCATGCATCATCTTACCAAGTCTATACAACTCCTGTTACTGCATGAACATAAGTCTGTACATTCTTAATGTGGCATATCTGTGCATCGTTTGCACATTGCACATGAAGTCAATACAATTGTTGACAACATGTCAGTGCATCCATATTCATTGTACATACTTTCTCATGTGCACACTGCATTTTGTGCATCAAGTCTATACATGCTTGGTTCAAATCTTGAACTAACTTGATGCATCCATTTTTCTCTTCCTTCAGATTGATTCAAGCTGATGAGTGGGCACGTGATCCGAGGTTGGCACCTGGCACGTGATCCGAGGTGTTCTCTGGATAAAGGGGGCACAAGCCCTGCACACGCCCTAGCTGCTGCTGCTATAAATGGAAGACTCCTCCATCTGGAGAAGAGAGAGATCGTGAGAGAAGCAGAAGAAGAGAGCAACAGAGAGGCAGAGAGCAGCAGAAGAAGGAAAAGAAGAAGAAGATCAAAAAGGAGTGAGGAGCCTGCACGATTCAGAGAAGAGAAGAAAGAAGTTACAGAAGAAGAGCAGAGGAGAGGAGGGTTCGAAGAAGAAAGAGTGAGCAGTAAAGAAGAGGAGGAAGAAGAAGAGAGTCATCTGAAGCCTTGTCTCTACAGGACCGTGGATCAAATCCAGGCCAGTCAACTCCTTAAAGAGCCAATTTGTGTTTCATCGTATACAGCTTTCTGTCGCTATTTTTCCCATTTCTTGTTTTGTTTTACACTCTTTATTTCAAGCTATTAGTCAGCAGAGCAAGCTGTGTCGCTCAGCGGGCAGAGGAGGATTCCTCTGGACGGGTTAAGCTGTAGTCCCCAGTAGTTGGCAAAGCTGTAATGCCCAGCGGTCAAGCTGTTAGTCAGCGGTTTGTAGGCAAGCTGTGTCGCCCAGCAGTTTTCAAGCTGTTTGGCAGCGGAATCCACACTCTGGGTTGAGTGTGGGGTGGACGTAGGTCTGGAGGACCGAACCACCTTAAAAATCATCTGTGCAGTGGTTTGAATGCTAATTGTTTTGCTTCCGCTAGATGAATGCTTAGGCCGATCTGCTTCTTCTGTCTAGTAGAGATTTGATTGCATGTTTTGTGTTTGATTAAACACTTCACTGTATTTCAGTTTTGGTCTTTCAGTTCTGGTAGAACTGAATAGGTTCCTTATTTCATATCTCTGAGTGTTCTAAGTTTTTATTGGGAGTAATTTTTAAAGGGAAGATTCATTCACCCCCCTCTGAATCCATCGCACCGGTCGCAACAAAGTTCACATCATTTAGGAGAGAACTAGGGGTTTATAGGATAGAATAGTCTGAATCATGATCATTTGCATCATATAACTACATTGTGTGCATAAGTCATTTACTTGCATTTTGTGCATAAGTGTTCTTAAGAAGTCTTGGTATATAAAATGGTGAATTGCGGAAAGATGGATTAAGTCCATCTGGAAGCATTCATTATGAGTGAGACTATACTCCGCCATCGTACCAAGTATCATTGTGTCATGCACGCACTTGCATTATTGAGTTGCATTAGTGAGTCTCCTTCATCTTGCATATGCATCATATTGCTTGAAAATCATAAAATCAATTTGTGTGAACAATCATCATGGGTGTGAATTGCATTCCTTCTATTTATAATGTACACACACTTTCATTGCCTTTTCTATGGCCGATGTTACCTTGAATACAATTAAAATGCCAACCAAGGAGCAAAATCATTCAAAATCTAAAATCGGGAGAGTTGGACAATAACCGTCTAATGTGATCTTAAATTTCTTTGAAATGTTTTCCCCAATTGATTTCAACCACAAAACATTCAATTTCCCTTGATTCTAGCATGAATTTATCATTGGGGATTAGAGCCTAGCTTTCCTTGGACTTCTTTTGCACGTAAAGCTATTTTTGTAGAAGTACAGGGGAAGGGTCAACCCTCGCGTCACCCGGTTTTGGCTGGGGCTCGGAGTAATAAGGGGTCGACCCATTCTGGTCCGGCGGATTTGCCGCGTCCGGACCAGCTCGCAAAGGGGTCTTCAACCTTCAAATCGCCCCTCTCTTGCCTATAAAACATCTCCAGCCCCCTTCTACAACCTGCCACCACTTCCTTCAACCCTAAAAACCTTTTCTTGCAAACCCTACACCTCCCAGATCTGATCGCGAGCCCCAACCGGTGGCAACTCACGGCCCCCCTTCCTTACGTCTCAAAGCTGCTTCCTTTGTTCCGATCTCGTCTAAGGTAAGCCTTGGTGTGTAGAGAGTCGATTTATCTGCGGTTAGAGCATCCCCTTTTCGAACCAACGAGATCTACAACTCCATCTCGGGCTCTTCTCTGTCTTGTGATCCATGATGGCCCCAAAGAGGCGTCCTCCTCACAAAGAAGCCAAATCAAGCTCTGCTCGGGAACAAAGGTCAAAGGGCAAAGAACTCTTATCCACCAAACGGGATCAGACATCTAGCAAAGTGTTGGACAGGAAGGTACTTCACCCTCGGGTGGCAGATTTTGGAAATATTTGTAAACATCTCCCAAGTCTTGTGGATATCATTTGCAGTCAGCCGAATTTGGATGTGTTTATGTCAGCGCATCGCCATTTTTATCCACGTCTAGTTCATCAGTTTTACAGCAGTCTATCTATCAAGGAAAACAATCAATTTTCTATAGTGAACGCCTAGGCGTTTAAGCTCACACCAGCCTTCATTGGTACTGCTCTTGGACTGCCTTGTGAAGGATACACATTTGGAGACATTCCTGTGCCAGACGAAGTTGTATATCAAATGATGACTTCCGAGGAAATGGGTGAGAGAACGACCGCTGGGTTGAATGCAAATCATTTCCCTCCTTTGCAGCATATTTTACATCGCATGATAACCACTATTTTACTACCTTGAGGAGGAGGTCATGATAAAGTAACAGAGGTTCACATGTTCTTGTTCTATTGTCTTATGAGTGGTCTTCCCATTAATTTTCTGGCCATTATGCTAGATCATATGTGTTCAAGCATGAAGCATAAAAATCAGACTCTTCCATATGCGGCTTCATTATCTGCCATTTTTGAGCACTTGTAGTTTGATCTGTCAAAAGAACCTTCGCAAACCATTAGAACTGCCGACATTTACTCGATTCACACCATTTGCCATAATATGAACTATGAACTGATAGATGGTGTCTTGGTTCGGACCTTGAAGAGTTCTGAACGTGCAGTCATTTCTGAAGATGATGAAGATGATGATGGCAACCATCCGCAAGATGGTCATGCTGAAAGGATTACTTCTGAGGTGGTTCAGATGGTAACAGACCGACTGGGTTCCATTGATGGGCGTTTAGACAAATTTGGGGAGAAAATGGATGTTCTAGCCAAGGATATCTCAGATTTGAAGCTTTCCCATATGGAATACACTCAGACATTTCAATGGGTTACCACTTTTCTTGAGTCAAATACGCAAGCTTTGGACATTCAGACCACTCTGTTTCAAGAAATTGTCGATTACATTAGACGTCCACCAGATCCACCCACTCCAGATTCGAACCAGATGATTGCGCTCCACTGGCATGGCACACTTCTTACCCCGTATTCACCCCCTCCTTTTTGATGATGCCAAAGGGGGAGAAATTTTGTAATATGTTTGTGCCCGACTAATTAAAACTCTATGTGTGATGTGTGCTTGCATGCATGTGTGTTTTCATTAATCATGCTAGTTAGCGATGTTGCATCACATGGCATTGCATATGTCAGCATTGTAGTTGCGTTTTATCTCATGAACTCAGACTTTGTTTGTCCAAAAACCTTGTTGTCGGCTGAAACTATGGATTATGCCTTTGGTTGGTCAATCTTGCAGTGTTTGGATGAGGCCTTGTGTTTTATGCCGTGATGCCTCTTAAATGTTTCAGGTTGGTGCATGGAAAGAATGTGCATTTAACATTGTGGTTGTGGTTTGATGTTATGTTGGGTTTCCCTTACCTTTGGTGTGCGGCCTTGATTTCATTCAGCTTGTTAAATCCTTTTGAGTTCACATGGTTATGTATATGGAGGTTTTCTTGTTAAATCCTTTTTGAGTTGATGTGTAGATTCAGAAATTTTGTAAATAAAAGTTTTCTTGTCAATCCTAAAATCTAGCATATAGTATTTTGTCATCATCAAAAAGGGGGAGATTGTTGAACCCCCTTTATGTGATAGTTCTCACTTGATAAGATTTTGATGATGACCAAACACTATATAACTCTAGAATGAATGTTTGAATAAATTTGAATGAGTTTTCTTTTGGGCTGCTCTAGTATGTACCACTTGCATTTGATCATTGTCTCTCCTTAAGTCATGGTTCACTAGTGCAATCGAAGGATGAAAATTGCAAGTTCAAGAGAATCCAAATTAAGTGAGTGTTATGAGTTGAAGTTGTTAAAGATCCACTCTGACTCTGGTTTTGTTGTTTTTACAGAACTCACGAATGAGCCTTGTTTTCTAAGAGATTCGAGGTCGATTGGTGAGATCTATCCCAACCTTATCTCACCTGTTCAGTTGTTTATCCATGATAGATTCTTTTTGTGTTGATCCCTAGGGGTAATTCGTCATGGTCTTGATCTTAGTTAGTTTTGATCTTGTATTTACTCCTTCATGCTTTAGAAATAATTCTTTTGAATGGGGTGATCCCAACGGTGAACCCCATTGATGTTCATAGCACTTAGTTTTGTTTTTAGTTTCATTTTGTGATGTCCAGGGACAAGGGTCGACCCCTGTGTGTTGTTTATCTCAACCCGCACGGGTTCCTTAAACCCAGCCGCGAGGGTCGACCCCTGAGCGTTATTTTCTCAAAACTGCACGGGTTGTTGTTTGGCTGGTCGCGAGGGTTGACCCCTGGGCCGTTTATTTTTCAAATCTGTTCGGGTTCTGGTTTGGCACCACGAGGGTCGACCCCAAGGGTCGACCCCTCCTTGTACCAGCATCTAAGCTTGTTTGGGATCTCTTTGGAGGTCCACGAGGGTCGACCCCAAGGGTCGACCCTTTCAGTTTGGGCACCGCCGAACACATTTTGAACCCGCATGAATGCTACTTTTTCTCTAGGCTTTTATGGTGCGGACACCCGAGCAGTTGAGCGGCGTGATACGCCGAGCCACCGGTACCGCACACGGAGCACGACTCGAGCCACCTCAGCGTCCATCTGGCTCGGAGACAGCCTGGAGACTCCACCTTGAGCCTCCCCATTTATCATATTTAGTTAGACTTTATGTGTGTGTAATTTGTGTTTATTTCGTTGTATTCGGTTTGCTATTTTGATTGTAAGAGGGGCTTATGTGCAATTTGGATCCCGTGGGCCCCACGGGCCCCCCAGGCCCCATCCCATTGAGCCACCTCAGCCTAGGGTCCCATGTGGGGTCAGTCAACCTTCCACATGGGGGTTTCTAGAAGGGTGGGCCAAGTGGGGGACAAGTGGCTTGGAAAGTCCACATTTTGGCCACCCACCCCACCTACCAATTCAAGCCCACTCCCCTTGGTCCAAGGGCCGCCCCCCCCTTAAATATTTATTGTATTTTGTGTGTGTGTGTCACACTCAATCAAGGCCACCCATTCCCATCCCCTAGATCCAACGGTGGACAATGGATGTGAGATGTAACACATAAATACTTGTAATTTCCCATTTTGATGAATTAATGCCATTTGAATCAAACTAATTCCAAGAGCAAGGGCTGGTGCGCCCCCCTCCTCTCTCCTCCCTCTCCCCCTTGAAGCTGTGAAGGCTTCCCTCTGGAGGTGTGACTCCTCCCCTTATCATTCCGGTCGCCGCCGCCGCCGCCACGAGCCGCCATCGCATCACCGCCGAGATCGCCAGAGTTCTGCCTTCATCCGACCACAGAAGCTTCCACGAATTCTATGTGTCAGCCACGAGCTCAGATCGACCTGAGGATTTTAGGGGATGTTCCAGTGGTGTCAAGCACGTCCCAAAAAATTTGGTTGGTCATAAAGATCCCATTTGATATTTTTTTCATTTTCATCCAACCTTAATTTTCAGATCTGTCTGCTGTCTGTTTCCATTTCCATCCGCCCTGTGTTTCCCAGTTTCGGGCCTCTTTATGATTTTTGTTTAACCTCCTAATTTTATTGGGAGTTCCTTCCACCCGTAGACCATCCTTGTCCCTATCATGAATCATGGGTGGATACCACTTCCATTTCGGTCAGGCTGCGGTGCTTGGTCCCGCTGCAGCTCCACTCCTATCGTGACGAGATCTGGTGTGATGTTCTCCCCATGGAAGTGGGCAGTATCATTCTTGGTAGGCCGTGGTTATTTGACCGGGATGCCACGCTCCATGGCCGGTCGAACACCTGTACCTTCGACCACGCTGGCCAGCGGGTCACCCTCCAACCCGTTCGGCCCAGGAGCCCATCAGTCAGGGGTCCTACTGGCCCTAGTACTCCGAAGCCTTCCATTCCCGGGCCTAGTACCCCATCCCTAGCTCGGGTTATGACCGTTACCTCTGGCCCAGGAGAGCCCTCGACGAGGAGATTGATGATGATTAGCTCCCGAGAAATGGAGTAGGAGCTTAGTCAGGGCTGTCCGGTGTTCGCCATTACGGTCCGAGAGGTGGAGCGGGACTCCGAGGGTGAGCTTCCACCCGAGGTTGTTCCCATTCTGCAGGAGTATGCTGATGTCTTTCCCGATGAGCTTCCTGAGGGACTCCCACCTATGCGGGATATTCAGCATGCCATCGACCTTGTTCCGGGCTCTTCTTTGCCCAACCTTCCTCATTATCGCATGAGTCCCACGGAGCATGCCGAGCTTAAACGACAGGTCGATGAGTTAGTGCAGAGAGGGTCTGTTCGGGACAGCATGAGTCCATGTGCTGTACCCGCATTACTTGCCCCGAAGAAGGATGGCACGTGGAGAATGTGCATTGATAGTCGTGCCATCAACAAAATCACCGTGAAGTACAGGTTCCCTATTCCCCGCCTTGATGACATGCTGGACATGATGGCAGGTGCCACTATCTTTTCGAAGATCGATTTTAAGAGTGGCTACCATCAGGTGAGGATTAGGCCAGGTGATGAGTGGAAGACCGCATTTAAGACCAAGGACGGTCTATATGAGTGGTTGGTCATGCCTTTTGGGTTGAACAATGCCCCTAGCACTTTCATGCGGCTCATGACTCAGGTCCTTCGACCTTTCATTGGACTCTTTGTAGTGGTGTATTTTGATGATATCCTTATCTATAGCCGCACCACAGGGGACCACTTAGACCACCTTCGGCAGGTCTGTCTACTTCTTCGGCGAGAGCAGCTGTTTGCGAACCCACAGAAGTGTGCCTTCATGACACCTCAGCTTACCTTCTTGGGTTTCATTGTGTCTAGTACGGGGGTCTCCGCCGATCCGGAGAAGGTCCGGGCCATTGTTCAGTGGCTGGAACCCCGTACCATTCATGATGTCCGTAGATTTCATGGTCTTACGACGTTCTATCGTCGCTTCATCCGCGGATTTAGCTCCGTCACCGCCCCGATCACGGATTGTATCCGAAAGGGCACATTTGTATGGACGAAGGTCGCATCTGTCGCCTTCAAGGACATCAAGGAGCGCATGACCCAGACGCCTATCCTTCGATTGCTTGACTTCTCGAAGGTGTTTGAGGTCTCTTGTGATGCGTCGGGTGTTGGGATAGGAAGAGTTTTGAGTCAGGAGTCCCACCCGATCGCATATTTCAGCGAGAAGCTGAATGACGCGAAACTGCAATATTCCACATATGATAAAGAATTCTACGTAGTTGTTCAGGCTCTTAGGCATTGGAGGCACTATCTTTTACATCAGGAGTTTGTCCTATACTCCGATCGCGAGGCATTGAGGTACCTCCATTCCCAAAAGAAGCTTAACTCGCGTCACAGTCGTTGGGTCGAGTATCTCTAGCAGTTCACCTTTGTGCTTAAACATAAGGCTGGAGTGGAGAACAAGGTGGCTGATGCCTTGAGTTGGCGAGCATGTTTGCTTACCACCATGAGTACCGAGGTCATAGGGTTAGAGAAGATGAAGGAGGCCTATGTTGATTGTCCTGACTTCGGTCAGATTTTTACCACTCTCCAGGCCGGACCCTCAAGAGACCTTGATGAGTATGTGCTTCAGGAGGGTTACCTCTTTCGAGGTAGCAGGCTATGTGTTCCCCGAACTTCGGTTCGAGATTTCTTAGTGTGGGAACTACATGCGGGAGGTCTAGCCGGCAACTTTGGTCGGAACAAGACTATTGAGGCAGTGGAGCATCGATTTTATTGGCCGAGCTTGAAGCGCGATGTTGCTAACATCGTGGCTCAGTGCCGTACCTGTGCTACGGCCAAGATGAAGAAGCAAAGCTCCGGCCTTTATACGCCTCTTCCCGTGCCTGATGCCCCGTGGCAGGATGTTAGCATGGACTTTATTTTGGGATTGCCACGTACCTCCAGGAAGCATGATTCGGTCTATGTGGTGGTTGACTGTTTCTCGAAGATGGCCCTCTTTATCCCTTGCTCGAAGACTTCGGATGCTTCTAGGGTAGCCCGCCTATTCCTTACTCATGTGGTGTGCAAGTTCGGGTTGCCTCGCACTATAGTGTCTGACCGTGATGTTAGATTCACTTCCTACTTTTGGAAGACACTATGGCATATGATGGGTACGCACCTCAAGTTTTCCACTGCATATCATCCCTAGACAGATGGTCAGATCGAGGTTGTCAATAGGAGTCTGGGAGACCTTTTGAGGTGTCTTGTTAGGGACCGCATTGAGGATTGGGATCTCATTCTACCCATGGCCGAGTTTGCATATAATGATTCGGTGAATAGGTCTACCGGCATGAGTGCATTTGAGATTGTCACAGGTCGTAGGCCTAGGAAACCCGTTGACCTTGTCCCCATGCCTATCCATGCTAGAGTGTCGGAGTCGGCCGAGTCGTTTGCTAGGCATGTTAGGAGTTTGCATGACGACATCCGTCGTCACATTGAGGCCAGCAATGCACGTTACAAGGAGTTAGCCGATGCCCACCGACACTACCGAGAGTTCCAAGAGGGTGAATATGTCATGATCAGGGTAAGAACTGAACGGTTTCCCTCTGGAACCGTTAAGAAGTTGCAAGCTCGCGGAGCCGGTCCATTCAGAGTGTTGAAACGCGTTGGATCCAATGCGTACGTTGTGCACTTGCCCGAGGAATACGGTATAAGCTCTACTTTCAATGTATCGGATCTAGTTACATATAGGGACCCAGCGGTGATCCCTAGTGAGCCTTTCGAGCCATCTCCTCCCCTTGTGAGTGACCCCACACCTGAGTGTCCACCTCCAGCCCCGTTGTTACGGCAGCGTAAGCATATAGATCATATACTGGATGAGCAGGTGACAGTTACCAGGAGTGGATCCTACCCGCACTACCTAGTGCGATGGAGAGGACGGCCCGCTACCGAGGACACATGGATCACACATGGCGAGTTGCAGCAGATTGATCCGGACCTTCTGGAGCGATACAGGAGCGATGCAGACCCTTACTCGATAGGGTCGAGTTTCTCCCACCCGGGGAGAATTGGTGCGGACACCCGAGCAGTTGACCAGCGTGATACGCCGAGCCACCGGTACCGCACACGGAGCACGACTCGAGTCACCTCAGCGTCCATCTAGCTCGGAGACAGCCTGGAGACTCCACCTTGAGCCTCCCCATTTATCATATTTAGTTAGACTTTATGTGTGTGTAATTTGTGTTTATTTCGTTGTATTCGGTTTGCTATTTTGATTGTAAGAGGGGCTTATGTGCAATTTGGATCCCGTGGGCCCCACGGGCCCCCCAGGCCCCATCCCATTGAGCCACCTCAGCCTAGGGTCCCATGTGGGGTCAGTCAACCTTCCACATGGAGGTTTCTAGAAGAGTGGGCCAAGTGGGGGACAAGTGGCTTGGAAAGTCCACATTTTGGCCACCCACCCCACCTACCAAGTCAAGCCCACTCCCCTTGGTCCAAGGGCTGCCCCCCCTTAAATATTTATTGTATTTTGTGTGTGTGTGTCACACTCAATCCAGGCCACCCATTCCCATCCCCTAGATCCAACGGTGGACAATGGATGTGAGATGTAACACATAAATACTTGTAATTTCCCATTTTGATGAATTAATGCCATTTGAATCAAACTAATTCCAAGAGCAAGGGCTGGTGCGCCCCCCTCCTCTCTCCTCCCTCTCCCCCTTGAAGCTGTGAAGGCTTCCCTCTGGAGGTGTGACTCCTCCCCTTATCATTTCGGTCGCCGCCGCCACGAGCCGCCATTGCATCACCGCCGAGATCGCCGGAGTTCTGCCTTCATCCGACCACAGCAGCTTCAACGAATTCGCTGTGTCAGCCACGAGCTCAGATCGACCTGGGGATTTTAAGGGATGTTCTAGTGGTTCAAGCACGTCCCAAAAAATTTGGTTGGTCATAAAGATCCCATTTGATATTTTTTCATTTTCTTCCAACCTTAATTTTCAGATCTGTCTGATGTCTGTTTCCATTTCCATCCGCCCTGTGTTTCCCAGTTTCGGGCCTCTTTATGATTTTTTTTAACCTCCCAATTTTACTGAGCGTTCCTTCCACCAACCCCACCGTCCCCACATTTTCTTGAATTTTTGTGAGGCCATCCCATATTTTTCAAAAATCGATCTCAGAGATAGCTACAGTGCTGTCCACCTGTTACCAGATCCGACCACCCTCCAGTAAACAAATCATAAAAAATCACAGCCACCTCCAATCAATCCACAAAAAATATCCCCGTCTTCCGTGTCCAAAATCCCATAACTTTGATGAAGACCTCAAGAGCTGAATCGGAGGTTTACTAGGCGGTCAACGGTGGTTCTCAGACAAGTGCCCTGCAGATCTGAGATTTCGGTTACTGTACAATAGGGAATTGTAAATTCAATAAAGTTCTGATCTGACCAGATCCAGCAGATATCTCTGGGTCTAGATTAAAGAATTGGAAGAGAGCTTTCCAACGATAGCTCATGCGTCCCGATCCGACATCGGGATTGATCGCAGCGGCCGTTTTCGCCGGAGCGCGCGCCGGAAGACAGCAACCAAAATCCGTGGGTTATTAGTTCAAGAGTTGGGAATCGGGGCCGATCGACCCCCGATCGGTGTTCCCGGACGACCGCCGTCCGTGGAGGCGCGCCACCAGGGGTCCCCATCACAGCGGGTCCCACCCCCACAGATCCGGAGGACAGCGCCACCCGTGGGCCCCACGGGCCCGTAGAACCCGCCGTTCGGAAAGCACGAAAACGCGGAGTTCGGCACCGCCGAGCGACATCATGATGCTGCCCGTCAACCCGAGTTGCGTGATTCCCGGACCCCACATGTGACCTTTTACCTCCCTGTGTGGAGTGGGTCGACTTAGTGTATTGTTGTAATAATTGTTAACCGGGAGTCCGTAATTCGGCCGGGGTTGTCTTCGCCACGCCGGGTGCGTGGAGGTAACGGTCTCACCTTCTTGGCGTTCATTTGCTTAGCTAGTATATGGTCTTTTGCCGCTGCCGAGAGCGATAGGTACTAGCCCGTGTGTCCATGTCACCGCTGTGAGCGTGAGAGTGACCCGTCCCGTGACTCGATCCGAGTCCGGAAGTGAGTCGACTACCCGTGAACTTTGCCGGTTCTTCAACCGCGCACGATCCGCGTTTCCCTCGCTTGGGACGACGAGTGAGCTTGCGTTTCTGTTAGCGACGTATAGCCCATAGGAGCTCTCCGTGTCGGGCCTATTGTCTCTCCCATCATGTGTTGCTGGTTGTGTCCGCATCTAGAGTCCGAGGTCCATACCATGTAGAGTCGGTCCCCGTGTCTGTCCCGCATCATTTTACCCTAAAAGTCTAAGATCCGAGGCTCCTATCATCATACACGTGTCCCCCAGCCTTGGGGGTATAAAACCCATCATTGGGCGACCTAAAAGGTGAATCGAATAGAACATTATCTTATCCTTTTGGGGTTTTGCGTGCTTACAGCAGAAGAAAGAAAGGAGAGGGCTCGTGAGTGCAAAATCAACCCAAGCTCCTTGCAGATATGATGCAGCTCGAGTAGGATTCAAAGGCTTTCATCCTGATATGAAGCTGGGCAACTAGGATCTCGAGTTGCACATCATCATCTGGGCTTCCTCTTGAAGATTTCATCTACATCCTGCATCTCTGACCAAGGAATGAAGAACCTTCATGGGCTCATCGTCTGAAAGGGGGATTTCTGGCGACCTCAAGATCTTTATTGCATACATTTTGTTCATTCTATTTCAGTTCTGAAGGATCATTGTATATCTGAATATTTCTTGAATGAGATACTCTGTGTGTGTGTGCGTTTGCTGGTCGCAACGCACGTGTGTGTGTGGTTGTGTGCTTCACAGCGTGTGTGTGGGTTTTAGGTGAACCCGAACCACCTAAAACCCTCGTGTTCATTATGGTTTGCTTCTACGTTCTTACACGTGTGGGCTTCTTATCGAGCGGAGTGTTGTTCTAATCTCGATTGCCCAGGGGTTCTCTTTATTTCCGCTGTTCGTGTGATAGCATCAACGGGTGAGAAGAGTTGTGCTTCGTTCCTTGTCTATCCATTTAATCTATTGCAAAAATTGTTGTTGTTAAAAATTTTATTGTCAATCAATTCACCCCTCCCCACTTGATTGCCATCTACCGGGGACAACAGAAAGGAAGAGGGGGGGGGGGGCATGTCAATAGGAATATATCCCCAAAGTGGATTAGCCTTGATCTGGAGGGATTATCTCGGAGAAAATGGATCAAACAAGGTCTCCAAGGAGTCCTCAGGCGAAGAAATCGGAGTTCAGGAAGTTCTGGACTCTCTGTTTAGCAAACGGTCTATCGCAGGGCCGCTAGGCAGCCAAATGGTCATGGGAGGACCGCAAGGGGACCACCAAACGGTCTAGGGATGACTGCCAGGAGACAGAGGGCAAGACAAGGCAAAATGGGCATAAGAGTTGGGGGTAGTGGTCTAGCAAAGGACTGCTAGGGTCCCCTAGTGGTCTCCCCTAGGCCGCTAGGTGAGGAGGTGCCTGGCTTGTGGTCCGGTCGACTGTCTGAGCTCCGAATTGGCCCGAAATGGGCCTGAAAGTTGGGGAAATGAGGATAAAAGCTTCCAAAGCTCAATGGGCTTAAAAAAATGGCCAAGAAATGGGCTCGAGATAGGCTCAAATAAAAATCCAAAACAATGGTTAATTCAGGGCATTATGGAGGTGAATGAGAGAAATAACTCAACTTGCAGGCTAAAAACGGGTGTCAACAGATGCCCCTCCTTGATGTCTACTTTGCAAGGGAGCGAGCGAAAGTGACGCGGAGGCAAAATGGAAAGAAGATGGAGTGAAAGCGACAGCGACGTGAAATTGAGATGAAGCAGAGATGAAGTGGAGAGAACTGAAAAGCAGGCATCATGGCAAAAGACACCCGTCATAATCAACAAGCGACGGGAATTCTTTCGAAAATGCCGAACTAACCACAAGGAATGATAAACAAGGATGAGACATGTCTGAAGAACTAGGCTAAGGGGAAAAAGGAAACACGACCAACCTCATCGGGGGACACAATCCATGGATAATGAGGGGATCGGAAAGAGCACAGCTGAAAAGCTGGAAAAGGAAAGAGTAAAACTGAGATAAAATCCAGACAGGAATCACGCTAGCCAACCAGACCGACCGGGCAGATCAGAGAAGACCTTCAAATTCGTAGTGGAATGAAGATCTCTTATCCAAGAGAAATGAAACACAATTAACCATTGCTGAGGAGAAATTTTGAAAGAATCACGAGGCGTGAATACTCAAAATGACATGATGCATGCTGGGGTAAAATAAAGAAATCGTCAAAACGAATGCAAAGAAAGATAAAAAAGAAAGTACTCGAGGATACTATTGCTAGATTGAGCCAAGACGAAGTCAAGAGTCTTCTTGTAACCACGGCATGAAAGACAGAGTCCATCGTCCCCCACCCGACTCAAACTAACGGCTTATCCAACGATTAACTGTATGCTCCTAGATCATCATCATTTTTGTTAAAGGGGAACATCAGATCCCAGAACACACAGACAACCAACCGGTCCTTGAGAGGCTATAATAATGTAGATTACTATATAGTAATGCAACAATGAGAAGGGATAGAGAGCCATACCTGACTTACCTGCAAAGAGAAACAGAATTTTTAGATTTTTTGCATATAAGACACAAACACAACCAGATAAGCACGAGGATAACATAACAACATGAACTAACATCACAAGACAAATATGAACGAAACATAATGTAACAAAGATGAATGAAACATAACAACATATCATAACAAATCATAGACAGAACAAACAATAAGCGTGGGACAGTGGGGCAAGAAAACACAACGCAGTGGGAAAACATGCGCGGTGGGACAAGGACATGGTGGGTCAAGACACGTGGGACAACAAACCACGGGGGACAAAAGATACGGACAACACGTGTGGGATGACAACACAATGGGACGAAAACATGACAGACACGGAGGGACAAAACAACACGTGTGGGACGATACGGAGGGACATAGACATCACATGTGAAACGACACGGCGGGACAAAAGACATGACAAATACGCCCCTCAATCAAAGCCCAAGATCAGAAGAAGTAGAACTGCCAGGTTCGTAATCGTGAGGCAAAGCCCTCTCATGGAGACATGATGATGCGCAGCGAAATAAGCAAAAGCTTGAGAAGGACATGAGCTTCAGAACAGATCGAGAGAATAGATTGAAGAAGAGAGAAACAGATCAGAAGATATGAACAGGAGACATATAAGGCAAAAGACAAAGAGCCAGGAAGTTTTGAACACCTGCAACCAGCACACTTAACAACCAGATCATATCCGTCCTCAAAATAAAATAGACAGAAATACATGAAAAAGGGAACAAAAGATAAATATTTTTGGATTTTTGATATTTCTGATTTTTTTTGGATTTTTGACAATATCTGATTTTTTTAATTTTAACAATATTCATTTTTTTCTGGAATTTTGACAATATTTCATTTTTTTATTTTTTTGACATATTTGATTTTTTGGAGTTTTTGTGTTTAAATGCAATGTGCAGCACCCACAGACGTGCTCAAATCACTTGTCAGGGGTCGTCGTCCCTACCCCTCTCATTAAAGGCTTCCCTTAAGCAGGACGTGCACGTGAGGGTGGCTTACGACAACCAATCGCCTCTAAAGAATGGTGCCCCTACTAAGGCCATACCCGGGATTCAACTCAGCCTAAGAGGGAGAAGCAGAAGAAAAATGGAGATAAGCCTAATACGGGATGGGAGACATCAGCACTCGAATTTCTCCCAGGGCACTACCCTTCAAAGATACAGTCTGTTGCGCTGAGGCTTTGTATCTTTGATTTTGAGACCCATATTTATCGGGCACGCATGCGACCAGGCTTATGACGTCCCGCGGGGAATTGTACTGCCACTCTAGCCATGCCTTTATTTTCATAATTTTGCATATTGATCGATTTTGATTCTCTTGATTTTGATAGCCCTTATTGGCTAGATATTGCATGAAAGCTCACTTTTGAGGGTCAAGACTGCCCCTATTTGAGACCTCTCTCGTATCAGGGAGCACCTAGGTTGGTCATTTCATCCATCTATCTCTTGCCCCTGCACTTGGCCGAGCAAAGAAAAGAAAAGACCTTTGTGCATACCCATGGTATGGCCAAAGCAGCAACGGTGTGCCTCAAAAATGAATCTGCTATGGCTTGCCGTGAAGTGCGTGAAAAACCCATGCTAAAGGTCACCCTCAATGATCGGGGAAAGAAACTAGACTCCCAGCGCGGAGCTATCACCAGCCTAAGAATGCTGCAGAAGTGAACTCCTTTGACTAAATTTAACCTAACTAAGACCACTCATTCACGTGAAGGAACCAGCAATATGCTCATGCATAGGAGAAATAGAAATGATAGCAATAATAGCATGTTCTTGCACAAAATAAAGATACCTTGCAAATCCATTGAGCGAAAACCAGCACCCTGAAGCGATCTTTATCAATGTAAGCTTCATATTCCTTGATTGACAAGATAAAATGGAGAGGATGGCAAAGGAGTTAAGGATTCCTCTACACGGAGGAGCAGCGGACACCACACTGGACGAAGAAGGATAAAAGGAAGAGAGATGAGGGCTAGAACTCCCTCGTTAAGGCACAGAGACCCTGATAACAAGGAACTAGATACAGAATAAACCAGATCAATTGAGATCAAGGCAGACTAAAGCCTAGAAAATAGTAAGAAAAAGGGCAACGCCCCAAAAGGGTGAGGAAGAAAGAATAGAAAGATGATAAGGGGATTGTTGCGAAGGTAAGGAAGAAGAAGAGTAATCATCCGACGTGGTCGGAGAAGAAGAATTGTGGACATCCGACAGGGTCGGAGAAGAATAATGGCCATCCGACAGGGTCGGAGAAGAAGAACCATGGACATCCGACAAGGTCGGAGAAGAATCAGAGGCAACACCTGGGTGTCCCGGGGATGAAGAATCAAATGATGTCCCGAAATCAGGATGAAAGGATGACATAGGCCGAGGCCTAGAATTGTGAGAGGAGGGAAAACCCGGAGGATCTGAATGGGAAGAAGAAGAATGGGGGTTTGCGGACCCGGGGGGAGAGGAGAAAATAATGGAAATAAGATTAGGAGGAGGAAAGTACACCACCCAAGGGTGGGAACTGAGTAGAAGGAAAGATGAATGAAAAGAAGGGGAGGAAGAGGTGGACCCCTGAGTGCACATCCGACGGCCTTTATACTTGCGCCGCCACCTCTTCTTAGCTGAAATCTCTTCATGATGAACCTACCTGACGCGGATTCAGACCTTTGGGTTTCTTGGTTTGAGATATCTCCTCAAATAACGGGTCCACCTGGCAGATGGCCTGGCCCGACTATGAACATGCAACTTCATTGGGGCAGCTGCCCCTAAACACTCAGTGCTAACAATAGATGGACATTCATGAAAAACTAACTCCCCAGAATGATGAACAGCATGAAACCATGGAGTTTTGTCACTCAGCACCAGAAGCATGAGATATGACAACTCCAATCGGCAATCAGATACGAAGCATAGCTCCCTTGAAAGAAGAGGCAGATGAAGCTGAGGAAGATCAATGCACGGCGTTGACATGGCCGGCTTGCTAATAAACCGAGGGAGATTACATAAGATGTGGATAATGTCCTTCGAGAGTGCAGAAGATACAGCCAATTGCCCCTTAAATATAGAATTCCACAAACTCTTGGCAGCCGTATGAGTTAGCATGATCCGGGTGGAGAACCCCTCCTGACCAGTGAACTGAACAGCAACGGAGCGAGAAGCAATAACAGCATCAATGGTGAACTTCCCAGTGAGCAATGAGATTGCCACCGGTCTCGCTCTTGAAGAAACTGGCATCAGTGCAAGGGAATTCTTCTTAGCAACCATCATCAGGAGTACAGGCACATCATCCCCAAAATAGCCAGGGACCAAGACACGGATCGGCATGCGACAGATAAAATCTTGAAGCTTGAAATGCAGAACTGGCACTAAATCATCCTGACTTAGCTCATCATCTCCCCGAGGACCAGACCCAAGGGGCACCAGAGGTAATGCACACACGCTCCATGGGGTGGAGGTGAATGGAGAAGTGGAGGGAATGGGCTCAGAAAGCGTAGGTGAAGGCTCGAAAGGCACGGAGGCTCCAGCGGGAATGGTGGTATCAAGTGGCGGTAAAGGCAATGTGGCAATGATAGGCTCGGGTGTAGGCGGCAAAGGCAAAGGTGAAGGCGTGGCCCGCTTAGGCTCGGGTGGTGAGGAAGATGGAGGAGAGGGTGGAGATGGTGATGAAGGCACTGGTGGTGAAGATGGAGGCCGTGATGAAGGCAAAGGGGAAGGCCATGGTGCCCATCATCGACGTATCGACATGACGTGCCGGGTGGGGTTTGGGAGTGGAAGCGGTGGTAGTGGCGGAAGAAGGGGAGGCACTAGCTTGAGTAAGGGCTTGGGTAGGTGAAGGCAGTGAAGATGGGGTAGGAGATGGTGAAGGTAATGGGGTAGAGGTAGATGGAGATGGAGATGGAGATGAAGGTAATGGAGCAGGTGCAACACTAGATAAGGAATCACGGGGGTGCCCCGGGTCTTGCAATGACGGAGACGGCTGCCTGGGTGGCACTGCTTGTTGCTACTGCTTTCTACGGAGATGTAGAACCACCTTGCGAATTACAGACCAATCAATCCTTTTCTTATCTTCTAAGCCATAAGCAAACTCTCAGAACTCGTGACAATCCTCGACCAAATGCCCCTGCTGGCGATGAAAATCACAAAATTGAAGTAAATCCCCGACCGCGGGTCGGCAAGGCATAACCGGAGGGAGTTGCAATGCGTGAGCGATCGTCAAAGCCCGGAAGATATCGGTAAAAGACTCCGGCAATGGAGAACAAGGAGCCTACTTCGGGCAAGGTGGATGTCGAGGGACATGGGATAAAGATGGAGAAGGTTGTGGAGACGGAAGCGGAGGTTGCATAGGCAATGGTGCGTGGCGACTAGTGGAAGGACTAGGGGGAGGCATATGTGGAGCGGGATGAGGGGGTACATAGGTGGCATCCACCTGCTCAGGGTGTGGTGTTTCCTTGATCGGAGGGGAAGACGCGGGCGGAGACACCTGGGGGTATAAAGAAGCAGAAGGCTGACTCGTGGAAGATGGAGGTAACGGACTTATGGAGGGTTGATATGTGGAGGCGTGATATGTAGGAGCAGAAGGTTGATATGCGGAAGGTGGACTCACAAAGGAATATGTGGCGGAAGGCTGACTCATGGAGGGTGAATATGTGGATGGCGAGGTGTAAGTGGGTGTAGGATGCGAAGAGGACTCGAGGTCAAGGGAACCTTAGAGTTGTTGACGAATGAAGCATGCTCTACTATAAAGTTGCTATCAGGAGGTGATGTCAAGGGCTAAGACAAACTGATACTCGGGCGTTGCATTTGAAATAACCATCTTAATTTGCTCTCCCTCCGAAATGTGCCCTGGGACTTGCACGACAAGGCGACGCCAGCAGTCGGCAAAGGTCAAGAAATCTTCTTCGGACTTCATCTTCTCATGGGCTAGATCCACAATGAAGAATCTGGGCCCAACCTGGTCTTGAAACTACTGAATGAATTTCTCTTGAACCACATGAAAATTCACAATCTGCACTTGCGACAATGAGAAGAACCAATCCCGAGCTGGGCCTTCTAAAGACAGACCAAATAGATATGCCATCAAGCGTTGGTCATGTCGAAACTAGGCCGACTCATAAACGAACTCCTTTAAGTGCACATACAGGTCACCGACTCCACCATAACGGCGATATGCGGGAATTTGGGAAGATAGCGGGAGCGGAAGATCTTGAAAAGCGAATGGAACACTTAAGGAGGATTTGGGATCGATCCGACGTTGGAGTTCATCAAGTTGGCGTTGGACTTGAGAAATCATCTCCTGGGTAGGGAGAGATCGAGAAAAATGTGGGCCAGCTTGAGCAAGAGATTGTGAATATGAACTAGGATGATAATGGGCCGGATAAGAGGATCTGGGCTGAGAAGAAGAATGAGAGCCCATTCCGGGAGTGGAAGGGTATGTGGGTTTGGAAGGAACATTAGCATAAGGACCCATTGGGCCAGCGGCATGAGGAGACGAAGAATGAGGCACATTAAGAAAATAAGGCCCATGAAGGTGAGATTGGACATTAGAAATTGGGCCAACAGTATGGGAAGGAGAAGGCCCATCAAGATAAAATTATCCATTAGAAGTCGGGCCAGCCGCATGGGAAGGAGAAGAAGGAAGCCCATGAAGGTAAGAAGGCCCATTATGAGGGGAAGGTCCATTATGATGATGAGGCCCATTAAGGTGATTTGCAATAAGATGTTGGGCCTGGGCCAGGTCCATTTGGCGAACAAGGCATGATAAGTGGGCCATGAGATTAGCCTATTCTCCAAATGGGTCAGGGGACCACGGGAAGATGGACCCGCATGGGAAGAAGATTCCACGCGGGAATAGGAATAAGACTGGGAAGAAGAAGGATACATGGGATGACGATGCTCCATGAGGGCAAATGGAGACTTTCTATAAGGATATCAAGAGGAATACAGCTCGGGAAGCAAGGGCTTATTGGGCTTGAGAATAAGAGGGGGCTGACTCACTAGGACCAATGCACAACAGACCTAGGACAAGGGACACACAAAATGGGCTAACCTAAATGGGCCTACCAACAAAATCTATGTGGGTGATGAAGGAATGCAACACAAACACCACAGATGGGCTTGAACAAGCCCAAACAACACAAAACAACGTAATGTGAGAGTTTTCACCCAAGTCAAACAAGTTGGTATGATGGGAAATATTTTAGAAGTTTTAATGGACCTTTTAATGATTTGAATTAAGATTAATCCCCTCAAGATAGGTATCCTATGGTAATAAGGTCCAAACTTTGGGTTGACTAGGTTTAACTCCCTCACACATATGCATGGGTGGAAAGGTACAATCGGCCCGACGTCCGTGTGGGAATCCACGGCTCACGGGGACTTACAGAGGTCCCGGATAAGATCACCTATTCGACCCCAATGAATATGGAGGTGAGAGGATCACTTACCAAGGGGGAATGCAACTATAATATGAAGAATGCATGGCCCTATGTGCACCGGAGTGCATGCAATTTCTAGCCTAAAACTAGAAAATCAATGCAATATTAAACCATGCAAACATGATCAAATGACTGCAAATCATATATGAAAATATACAGTAATGCAGGATCAGAAACAAGCACAGTCGGAACCCGAGAGGTAATTAAATCATCGATGCAAAATGTACCTGTGATCTACACCTGAACTTGCATGCAGATTTTATGCACAAAACCCGAAAATGGAGACAAGATTTGACCATGCAAACGTGACCCAAATAATGCAAATAAAGTATGGAAATGAAGATAATACAAAGAGGAACAAGATGGAAGCAAGAAGCAAGCAATCAGATCTCAGGAAGCCAATCAAATCATCGACCAAAGACGTACTTGTGAATCTGTCCCTGGACCTGCCTGCAGACTTTATGCAGAAAACTCAAAAATGAAGACACCATTAAACAGAAAATGTGCCCTTCTCTCTCTAAAATTTTCTAGTGTGAGAAGCTCTGCACTTTCGCGCCTTTGTTTTCTTCTCGGTGCGTTCCTCCTGCCGGCCATGGCTATGGCCGGCGTGGCCGGTGACTCTCCCTCCACCTTGGTGCAGATAGGACCATCATCGGTCCGCCGGACCTTTACGCAGGCTCTAATGGATTCCAAGCAAAGGCCAAAAGTCACTATCCCGGTTAAGGACCTGGCGTTCACGGATCGTGGCGAACCTGCAGTTTTCTTCACAAAGGAAGAGATTCAGGCATCGGTGTGTTTCTTATCCTTCTCAATAGTGGCAAAATGTGCATATGGACGTCCTTCTTTTGCAGAATCTAAAAGCTGCCTTGTGCAGCGGCTTCTTCTTTCAACTAATTTTGTAATTAGCAAGCTTGGTCCGAGACACTTACTCCTTCGGTTTGAGAATGAACTAGATTTCACGAAGCTCCTGATTCAGAAAAATCTATATATCAAGGGATTTCTATTCCGATTTTTCCGATGGACTACAGATTTTGACTTCAAAGCAGATCCGCCGACGGTGCCAGTCTGGATAAGCTTCCCAGCATTACTAGCCAATTTATATCATGAAGACTGTCTGAGGTCCATAGCAGGTAATTTTGGTTTGGTTCTTCGCATTCATGAACGTACGTTAGCTATGACAGATACATCTGAGGCACTGGCCTGTGTTGAGATGGATTTGTCAGCACCGCGTAGGGAGAGAATTTGGATTGATCTTGATGGATCTGGCTTTTGGCAAGAAGTTAGCTACAATCGAGTTCCTGCTCTCTGTTCATATTGCCATAAACTTGGCCACTCTATCGATAGTTGCAAGATGAAACAGGGCCGAATTGCCCGGACCCAGCTGGTAAGGAATCTGGATCCTCCGAAGGAAAGACCAATTTTTCGGCCCCGGCAGGTGGCCCCACTGCCTATTCGAAGAAATGATGCAATGGAAAATAAGACTGGAAGTTCAAATCAAGACTTGAAGTCCCCTGAAGTACATGAAAATCTGGATTCTGTTGGCTCTGCAGAGTGCATTCAGGAATTGATGCAGGTGAACGGAGAGACTTCTACTGTAGTGAAGCTTCCCTCTCCTCCTAAGTCAGTGTCAAGAGTATTACTGGATCAAGGATCCTTTCCCATTAGTGCTATGGAAGACTGTGACAGTCCCATGGGAAAGGGGGATACTACCTCCTCTTCACCAATAGGCAATTTTGGTGGTCAATGCCCTCCGGTAGAATCAGAGCCGAACTCGGAGGAGGCTTTGGTAGTGGCAAAGGATGTGGGAAATCCTGGCAAGGAGAAGGAGTCAAGTTTACACTCAGCCTGTAAGATAGTGGCAGATAAAGCAATCCTTGATAATAAGTATTTGCATATTAAACAGCAGGAAAAGGGAGGCAGACATTCTAAAAAGCCTCCTGATGGTGGGGCAATAACCAGATCTAAGGCTAGATCTATGGAGGAATTTATTTGGCATCCGCTATGATCCAGCCTATATTGATATGGAATATACGAGGGGTGGGAAACTCTGGTTCCCGCAGAAGCTTAAAGCAGTTAGTGCAGTCACATAAGGCCTGCTTGGTGGCCATTTCAGAACCAATGCTCTCATTTAATAAAGCCTCCTCATTGGGGAGATACCTCAAACTTGGAGGTAATGCTGGTAATAATTTAGAAGACTCCAAAATTTGGGTTTTCTGGCATGATAGCTTTAATCTAGAGGTAATTGATTCTTCATCCCAGTTTATTACTTTGGGCCTAAAAACTGACAATTCCTTCTGTACATACTTTACTTTTGTATATGCATCTTGTGACCCCCAAAGAAGACAGTTTCTCTTCAATGACCTTACTTCTTTTGCTACCTCGGTCGCTGTTCCTTGGTTGGTGGGGGGAGATTTTAATTGTGTGTCCAAGCTATCAGAGAAGGTGGGTGGAGACCCCCCGCCATAACCTCAATGCTAGACTTTAACTCTTTCTTTAGCTCTGCTGGCTTGATTGATGCTGGTTTTCAAGGGTCTTATATGACTTGGACAAACAATAGAGTAGGACCAGCTAATATAAGGGCTAGACTGGACCGAACTCTCATCAATAATATTTGGCTGTCTGAGGCCCCTTCTATATCAGTCAAGCATCTTCCGAGAGGCCCTTCAGATCATGCCCCATTATTGATCTTTTCTGAAAGTCTATCTAAATGCCCTGGTCGTTTCATATTTCAGAAAATGTGGTGCACTCATACATCATTCAAATAGGAAGTTGCAAGGGTATGGCAGCAGGCTCAGTCCAACCACCCCAATGCTCTGGATAGGCTGTTAATAAAGCTGAAGGCTGTTAAAGTTGCCCTTCGGAAATGGAATAAAGATGTTTTTGGCGACATCTCATTAAATAGGAGCCAAGTTGAGGCTGATGTAGAGATCAAACAGAATATATATGATACAGGTCCCTCTCCTGGTAACAGAGAAAGCCTCTATGCAGCAAATGCCTCTCTCCGCCAAGCTCTCTATAGAGAGGAGCTTTTTTGGAACCAAAAAACCAGATTAGATTGGATTGAGAGTGGGAACAGAAACACTTCATTCTATCATGCTATTACTCAATGTAACAGGAGAAGGAACCAGATTACACGTCTTAGAATTGGAAATTCTGCTGAATGGTGCAGTAATCAGGCTACTCTTCAGGGTCAAGCTATAGATTTCTTTCAACAACTGTTTTCTTCAGAGGAGCACAATGTAGACCCCTCCATGTTGGACTGTATTCCAAGGCAAATAACTGAGAATCAAAACCAGGCCTTGTGTGCCCTACCTGATGCTGCTGAGGTTCGTGAAGCAGTTTGGTCCTAAAGAGGATCTAGTTCCCCTGGCCCGGATGGATTCTCAGGGGAATTCTTTACTTCCACCTGGGACATTGTGGGGAATGATGTCACTGAGGCTGTTTGTGCTTTCTTTAAAGGTTCCCCTCTCCCACAGGGTATTTCCTCCTCCCTAATCACTTTATTCCCCAAGGTGCAAGTACCCAAATCTTTCAATGACTTCAGACCTATAAGTCTCTGCAATTTTTCATACAAAATTATCTCCCAGATAATTTCTGAGAGGCTGGCCCCCCTTCTGCCAAATATAATCTCACCAGAGCAAGGGGCATTTGTAAAGGGTCGTTTCATTTTGGACAATGTAGCTATGGCTCGTCAACTTATAATGGACCTCAATAGGAAAGTGAGAGGTCATAATGTGATTTTTAAACTTGACATGGCGAAGGCCTATGACAGAATGGAGTGGGATTTTATTCTTGCTGTCATGAGCAAAATGGGTTTCAGCAACAGATTCACTTCATACATAGGTATGCTTCTCTTTAATTGTTGGTTTTCGGTAAACTTCAATGGCAGGGTATAGTACTGGCTATTTTAAATCCAACAGAGGTATAAGGCAAGGGGACCCCATTGCTCCTTTTCTATTCATCATTGCATCGGAAGTTTTGAGTAGAGGTCTCTCAGCCCTCTTTCATTCTGGCCAGCTGAAAGGGTACAAAGGGCCTAGGCACTGTCCACAGGTCTCACACTTACTATATGCCGATGATACACTGGTTTTTCTAAATGCAAATAGAAACAATCTTGAGATTTTTAAACAATTCATCTGCAGTTATGAGAGGTGTTCAGGGCAGATAATCAATGCTACAAAAAGTAGTTTTATCCTTTCCTCTAAAGCCCCTGACTCCTTAAGACAAGCAATCCGCTCTCTTACTGGCTATAAACATCAGTCAGATGGTGTTAACTACCTGGGGATCCCTGTTAAAAAAGTAAGGAATCTATGCTCAGACTTTCAATTCCTTCTTGACAGAATTCAGTCCAAGCTGGAGGGATGGCAATCTAAACTACTATCTGCTGCTGGTAGGGCTGTTCTTATTAACTTAGTTCTCCAAAGTATGCTCGTGTACTTAGCCTCATCTTGCAATATACCAAAGAAGGTGATTCAATTTACAGAAAGTCAGTGTGCCAATTTTTTCTGGCAGGGAGGCCAAAGCACCAGCCGTCGGCACTAGGTTGCATGGCCTGTTATTCAAAAACCAAGGCTGGAGGGTGGGCTTGGAATCAGGGACCTGCATGGTGTCCAAATTTCTCTGGCAGTTAAGATGCTCTGGAACATCTTGCATGGGTCATCTCTGTGGTCATCTTATGCTAGGCGCCGATTCATAAAATCCCATTTTGCTAATTGCACTAAGCCTTTCCCTGCTGTAATGCCAGTGGCTATCTTCAGACAGGCCAAGGAAATCCTAATACAGCATAGTAGATGGTTTATGGGCAGTGGAGCTAGTATAGATTTCTTAAGGAATTATTGGTCAGGGAATGGCCCAATCTTAAATGATGCAACATTCAGAAGATCTCCGGAAAATGTTACTTTGCCCTCGGCCTCAGTAAGAGATGTAATATTGGATCCTCAACATTCTGCCAGGGATTTCTATAATGATTCTCTCCTCTTCTCTAATATCCAGCTAACTAGTGAAGGAGATATATGTGTATGGACTGGAACTTTAAAAGGGGACTTCTCAGTGAAGTCAGTATACAATATGATCCGGTCTAAAGGTCTGAGGAGGCCTGCCTGGGCCAAGTTATGGCACACTGCCATATCTCCCCGTGCAGCCTTATTTACTTGGAAGGTACTTCACAGAGCTATTTCAGTGGATAGTAGAGTTAGTGATTGTGGGATTCACATGGCCTCCAGATGCAATTGCTGCTCTTCCCCTCGACAAGAAGATTTGAACCACCTCTTTATATCTAGTGAGCTGGCTTCTGAGATGTGGAGGTGGGTATCTCCTTTGATAAGTAACAAAGTTTACCTTAACAATCATATTACTGACCGTCTATGGAATATTATCTCTACCACCAACTCACAATCTGCTTTTAGATTTATTGGGCTATCTGCAGTCATATTGATGATATGGGAAATCTGGAAATCCAGATGTGCAGCAAGATTTGATGGAGTTACAATAACCCCAGCAGCAATCCAAAAGAAAATATTATCTTCAATCTCTGTGACTCTAGGCAAACTACATTTTCACAAGCCCTTATCTTCTGGCCAGTTTAGCTGCCTAGCTTCATTTGAACTGTTTCCTCGGGTAGATATCAAACTACCCACTGCAGTTTTTTGTAAATTTGCAGAGCAGGGTTACACCCTTCATGTTGATGGGGCATCTAAAGGAAACCCCGGTAGAAGTGGGGGCGGAGGCTGTATAAGAGATTCGACAGGGAAGATGTTGGTGGCTTTTGCTTTCACTTACGGCATGGGGTCAAGCTTGGTTGTAGAGTTGAGGGCTCTACAAGATGGCCTAGCAATTGCAAAACAGAGTGGTATTAAGTTGGAAGCAATATTTTCAGATTGTATTGTTCTTGTGGAAGCAGTTAGGAAGAAAGTGATCCCCAGCTGGATGATCATCCCTTGGTGGAGCAAAACTTTAATGCTATTGCAGGAATGTGGATGTAGTGTTCAACATACTTACAGGGAAGGCAACCTAATGGCTGACTCCTTAGCCTCTTTTGCATGTGAAGCCTCTGCTAACTATTTCTTCACCCGGGAAGAGGATCTCCCAAGATTGGCCAGGGGCGCCCTCAGGGTAGATAAGGCAGGCCTGCCTGCCTTCCGTCATTAAATTCATTTGGCGCTTTCTTTTAGTATCTTTGATGTGCTTCCTGTAGGGCCTTGAAAAATGGACTGATGCAACCTAGGGGATTGCCCTCTTGGACTCTATATCTCTTTCAGTTTGAATAAATAAAAATCAGGGCCCTGGAGAAGCCTGGGGGAGTGAGAACATTCTTCCTCTCTGAGGAAGGGTGCACTCGACCAGCCCTTGCTCTAGATTGGCCAGTTTTTGTTGTTAAAAAAAAGAAGACACCATTAAACTAAGCAAACATGACCCAAATAATGCAAATGATATATGGATGGAAAGACAATACAAAGGGCTACACAATAGACCCAAAAATAGAGCGATCTGACCCTAGGAGGTCGATCAAATCACCCAAGAAAGATGCCCTCGTGAGCTTGTGCGCAAACCTGCCAAATTCAGAAAGTGGTCCTCTGGATGACTATTTTTTAACACCATGCCGTCTAGTGGTAGACTGCAAGGCCAGCAGAGAGACATGGCGGCCTTGTGATGGCTGCTAAGGGCATCTGACGGCCTTGGAGAGGACCGCAACCCCCTGACAGACCCGAAAACACCCAGAACAGTAGGAAAATGGAGGGAAAACTATCTAAACATGCACACACCCACACCCAACTTATAAAGGAGCATGAATAACGTGATGGCTGTCCCACCGTGATCGCCAAAAAAATAAGGGTTGTTGATGATTTGTTCTGCCCTGCCCCCAAACTATGCAAATAACATAATAGCATGAACAAGCATGAAAGTATGAACAAAGGAGCGATAGAACAAGAGATAGAAGAACTGACCATGATCGCCACCAAGGTTTAACAATGCCAAAGAGGTTAAGAGATGATGCAACGGCACCGTGTACCTTGGAAAAGGATGAAGACTTGATCGCGCTTGATGAAGGGGTGCGGCGAATTTATGGAATCAACCTCCTCTCCTTCCAGCCGACTAGAGGAAGAGGGACTCACGTCCTATACATGCTCCTCCTGCAAAACAAAGCCAAACACAAGGATAAAAACCCATTAGAAACTATGAGTGTAGCATCAAATCCCGTATGTGATAAAATGGGGGTAGAAATTGAGGGAGAATGCATCGGGGGGAGGTTTTTAACCCCTGTGGAAGGGTGGAAATAATAGGTGTGTGTGTTGTGATGATAAAGAGACAAATAGAGAGAGAAATCATGCAGCACAACTGCGAGAAACGTGCATGCAATATGGAGAAGAGTGCAAAAAGTGCAGAAAAACAATAATCTGTGATGATTTTATGAATTGGGGGAGGAATAACTAAGAGGAGAAACGATGAAAAGAAGCCCAGAGAGATGGAAAGCGTAGACAATACTTCCCTTAACATCCTGAGGTCAAAGAGGAGAGTCGGTGGTGTAGCATGTCTTCTCCTCAGGTTGAGAAAGAGCCCCCCTTCGCGACCTGCGAACTGGGCGGTTTATATAGAAGTGCAGAAATCCAGAAGGTTCAAATCCGAGATAAACACCCACAATAGGGATTTAGATTGATAAATCTTGTAAATGATAGTGGGAATATATCCCCAAAGTAAATTATCCTTGATCTAGAGGGATTATCTCGGAGAAAATGGATCAAACAAGGTATCCAAGGAGTCCTCGGGCGAAGAAATCGGAGTTCAGGAAGTTCTGGACTCTCTGTTTAGCAAACGGTCTATTGCAGGGCTGCTAGGCAGCCAAACAGTCATGGGAGGACCGCAACGGGACCAAAAAACGGTCTAGGGATGATCACCAAGAGAGAGAGGGAAAGACACAGCAAAATGGGCACAGGAGCTGGGGGTAGCGGTCTAGCAAAGGACCGCTAGGGTCCCCTAGCGGTCTCCCCTAGGCCGCTAGGTGAGGAGGTGCCCGGCTTGTGGTCTGGTCGACTGTCTGAGCTCCGAATTGGCCTGAAATGGACCCGAAAGTTGGGGAACTGAGGATAAAAGCTTCCAAAGCTTAATGGGCTTAAAAAAATGGTCAATAAATGGGCTTGAGATAGGCTCAAAGAAAGCTCCAAAACAAGTATTAATTCAGGGCATTATGGAGGTGAATAAGAGAAATAACTCAACTTGCAGGCTGAAAATGGGTGTCAACATGCATGTGTTTAGTTTAGCTATTTTTCTGCTTTGCTATTCATTCCTGAGGTGATATACCCATATGCTTTAGAGTTCATTTCATTGCTCATTTGGGAGCGGCACATTCATCTATCTACAGCAGCATGCAAGTACAATCTTTTGTTGTATGAACTAGAGATAACAATTTCCCTCTCGCAACATCTGAAATCTCATCTTTAATACACCAAAGGTACCTTCCACAACATTCCGAAGTTGAGCATGCCGATGATTAAACTTCTCCTTCTTGTTTGCAAATGGCACCCCCAGTCTACCATGAAATTCGGAGATGTGGTATCGATGGCTTCGGTAGGGAGCCAAAAATGATCGGGTGTTCGCATAACCAGCATCCACTAGATAATATTTTCCCTGAGGTACGGTGAAGCCTCCTTCGTCTATGCTCCATCTTAGGACCTTCATGTCGGCAGCTGAATCTTCCATCCCAACACAAACATATTGAAAAAGCATGTCAAATGACACCACAGCCATTACATTTTGTGTAATACATTGTTTGCGGTTGCGAAAGCGACCTTGGTCACAAACCGGCACGTTTGCAGGAATATGAGTCCCTTCGATCACACCCACTGCATCCTACAATTCAAACATATTGTTAGATGTCTATAAAGGTGCATTATTAGAATAAGCCATCATCACATATAGCTCACCTTTAAAAAAGGGTAGAACATGTCTTTGTCACATATATAGGGGTGGCATTCATTTATTTGTGTTGGGAGTTGGATGAACTCGTCCTTCAATGATGCCAATGCAAGCGCGAGACGATTCACATAGTAGCTGATTGTTTGGGAGGAGTGCTGAAATGTCTCACATAATGTACCAGTTGAAACACTGTGACCAACAGTATACAAGAACATTTCAAGTTGTTCATTTGCGGTAACGTGACGTGAGTCAGACAACAAACCCCTACTCACTAGCATGTCTTTCAGTTTAAAAAATATTGTGGGGTGTAACCTAAACATATTATAGCACCTTCTTTCATGTCCATTTAGAATATCATGAATCATTGCATGACCAGTGTATGAGGATGTGTGCATCCGTCGCCTAGGAACAACAGGTACATTTTCTACTTCAATCTGTTGGAATATAGCCTCTGCAATTTCATTGTGGATTTGATCGTGCACTTGAATGAATTCCATAAGTACCTCATTAAATTCTACAACATACAAGTAGAATACCATGTTACTTGGATACATTCGTCATTGATCAAATTGACAAAGCGAAACACTAAACATGAAAATTGAAGAATTTTAGCAACCATGTACTTCAGGGCATACACACAACCAAATACTCTCACCATTGAAACTAGTGACACACTAAACATGAAAATGATACAATTTTAGCAACCATGTACTTCAAGGCATGCACAACTAAATACTCTCACCATTGAAACTAGTGATGCACAATAAGAATGAAAAAGACACCTACAAGTATTAGAAACAACAGTAGTACAAGTAACATCATAAGTCCAATAATGATATAGGACATAGAGGATAAATCCATAGACTTGTTGATTGTTGGTCAAGCATTAACAGTTGGTGGTAGTGGCGGAGTTGCGACTTGTGGTCGATGGATTATCATGGAATTATTAGAAGACCCTCGAAAAAATGCATAATATGAATGTTGGGTCTCCTCCATAGACTAAAAACCCTTGTACCGAGCCCCCGGATACTCGTGTACTTGAGCATAACATTCCGGCCATGTGAGGTATACGTCCGGCTGACGCCCAACCCAAACAACATAGCAACAATACTTTCCCATCCCACCAGACTTTAGTGACCTACATTTGAGATTTAGAGAGCGACGAGATTCATGTTTAATGACATAGAACATGATAAGTTACAAACATGCTAGTCAAATTACAAACGTGAGAAGTTACAAATGTGCGAACAACATAAGTCCAAACACAAGACAACCTCATAAAGAAAGATCCATGATAACTAGTCATAGTCGGACAAGGGAGCTCCATAAACTAAAGATCACTAAACAACAACTACTCATGACACCTATAACTAGAGGTCCGAGATGACGGTTACAAAACACCACTACCCAATCCCCTGTCCTACAATGTATGAATGAGAACCCAATCCACTTTATCTTCCTCAGTCAGTAACATGAACAGAGACCTATGTTTAGTTTTAATGAATAGTTCGAATGCTTTGACGATGGTTCCACGGTTGAGTCTTGAGAGAGCCTTTAAGGCTACAATGCACTCCTAAACTATGGAGATCATTTCAACACTCTCTCTACTAGTCATTCTAGATGCATCACATGTTCGTTCCCTACATAGCATCTTCATCATATCCGCCCACTCACTACTAGCAGAAGCAAAAGTCATCATAGATTCATCCTCAATCCTTTTGCTACGTGAATTTGAGCCACCAACAGAAAGCCGCTTCTTTGAATTGGTTGTAGCTTCAGCATTTGTTGGTTGTGGTGGTGTTGTCCCTGATGTAGGGGTGTGAGTATTTCTACAAGCCGGCGCTTGGGAAGCATGTGCATTTGGATCAAGGGAGCCAACACTACTGAAATGAAAGCCTTCCATACCTACACCCCCTGCCAGGGCATTTAAGTATTCTTGAACAGAAGGTTGAGATTGAGTTGGTACGGCCTGACGGACAACACTCCCTTCACAGTCTACTCCCCGGGCGATGCTACTTGAACACAAATGCTCCATTTCTTTTAGGAACATGAAGGGTTTGCCCTTTATGATCCTATATTCAAGAGATCTTTGATGACATTAAAAAAATAATAAAGAAAATGAGTGAATAATGTATGAAGGTGAGATCTAAAATAGACCTAAAATTAACTACCAAAATGTTTAATTACCTCTAGTAGCTCCTCCCATGCCCCTTCATATCTCGGCATAGGTATATGGAGATCATGATCCCAACCCCACCCACTTTTCCTCATCAATTGGTCATACAAGTCATAAACGTTTCTCACGTTTTTCCATCGATTGTATATCTAGTGCCTAGTATAATCCAAACCTGAGGCTGCATTAAACTTTGGCACACACTCATTCCATGCTTGAGGCTTGAAGGTCCCATCTGATATATTATTCTTATCAAATTATTCTATCAGCAACTCCAGTAATTTCCCATCTTGAAAGTCTGTCCAATTAGGTGCACGACTCTTTCCTCTCCCCCCTCTCGCCGATGAACACCCTTTTTGACATTTGAAATCAAATACAAACAAAATATGATGAGAACATAGGTTTAAATCATTTGGCAAACTTGAATGTGAGGAACATGAAGTTAGAAGCAATTCATGAAGCACAAGTGAGAAACGCATCATATGGTAACTCATGGAAATACAAATTAAGCTGTTGTGAGACATGAATGTGAGGAACATGAAGTGAAATTCAATATATTTTAAGATGTAATGTTTGATGGACTTTAATGAGGTCAGTCAGGAAGTGAAAGTTAATATACTTTAATAAAATAGTTTCCTAGTAGCTATAGCATATATTTGTTAAAGAATATGTTTCGAACTCAATGTCATGAGTAAAACTGATCCCACATAAAAATGAATCTCCATCTAAAAAACAGAGAGGATCCAGGGACGATAAAAAAATTCATGGCATATATAATTATTTTCATACATGATATGGCCATTTAACATGCAAGAGTGGCTGTTTATGGAAATTTGGATAAAATGACATGGATTATCTATGTACATATGCTGAATAAAATGGCAAATGTACCAACTGCGGACATATTTGGGCACCTACGCTTCCTCCACCTTGACAGATTACTATTGTGAATGTCACAAGAAACAATATAGAGTAAGTTAAGCTTGGGAACCAACCTTTCTATTTAAACAAAAATAAAAAATCTACTAGTAGGAAACACTGAAGCAAGATACAGTGCAAATGGACTTAGGTTAAAGGCAAATCCGGTGATGATAGGAGAATTAGAGGAGGAGGAAATGGTTATCGTGGTTGTTGTTGTCCACCCGGCGCAGGGAGATGCAAAGAAGGAAGCAAAGCACCCAACTTATAGATGAGATGAAGTCCCCCTCACTCGTATTGAATATTATAGACAAAGCATGTGCTGTTTGATGCTTGATAGGCTAAAAGACAAGGACATTGCAATGCATGCTACAGGAAAGGGACCTGTGACTCTCGGGGGTGGGGAAAGGGCCTTTTGAACACGGACGTCTCGGCGTGGTAGGTGAGGAATCAATGCTCACTCTGTCACACCCTGAGATATGCAGCGGAAATAAGTCGAGAGCGTTAACAGTCGGCAAAATAAGCCTCAAGCTAAAATGACAAACAGAGCACTAAGCACATTTACATAAAAGAATGAATGCACAATATCATGTACTCAAAATTTTAACTTTATTGAATAATAACGATCAAAGTTTACATCTGACACTTGACTCTCTTTGACATAACCAGACTGAAGAAAATAAAAGATTTCATAACATGGTCAACTTCACCGCCTATTACAGTGAAGGACACTCATTACAATATGACTCATGATACTTTAACTATCTAGGACTTCGCTCGCTCTTCATTCGCTCTCGGACTCACCACTTGAGTAGCCTGATTCCGACCCGCTAGAATTTTTTGAAAAAAAGATTGGAAAAGTAGGGAATGAGCGCACTCGCCCAGTAGGTATCTTCATATCAACATGATGGTAATGTTAAAGTAATTAACATTTTAGCTCTAGAAAGTAGGATAGTGGAAGGAAATGCGATAAAACCAAAGTAACAATCAAGTAACATGACAATTGTAGAGAGATGAGATTTCAAGTAAATATGAGAGCAGGATCAAGCAAGATTATAGTTTTTGGCCATAAAAAAAGAGAAAAAAATGAAGAAGAAAAGGGCAAAGGGCGGCCCACTCACAAATGGGCCAAGCTATGTGCGCAGGACCAAATGTAATGGGCCAAGGAGATAAAAGAAAAAGGAGCGGATGTGCAAGGAGAAGAGGGAAGGGGGAGGAGAGAAAAGAGGAAATTTTCAAAAAAAAAAAAGAGAAAATAGAAGGAAATTATGTAACACTATTCATCTTGTGTCACTGTCCCTCCTCCCGTGTCTCCCCTCTCCCCATTACGCGGCTTTGACCGACAAGCAAGACACCTCCTCGTCGGGATTACTGTAGCTCCCTGCCCACCCCCATGGCGACCGGCAGATAGAAGGAAGGCCCGCGGTGGGTTTTCCCCGCCCCTGGGCAAAGCAGCGTGAGCTCCGGCCGCCGTTGGGACAAAGGGAAGCCTCGTCCGACGAGGTCTCTTCCCATCACCTCGCGGAGCCCTTCACGTTCGTTCAGTCGCAGCTCTACGACCCCTAGCAGCAGCAATAGCATCTAGCAACGGTGATAGCAGCAACGAAGGATCTGGAGTGAGCACCCTTCGAACCCCCCTATTTCCCCTATAAGAAGGGGGCCTGCGAAGACGATGGGGTTGGTTGGACAGGCGATATCCTGCAAGAGCCCTAAAGAGAGAAAAACCTTCTGTGAGAGTCCTCCCTGGAGTTTTTCTTTTCTTTTCTCTTCATGCTGCTCCTTCCACCTCCCAACTTCTCCAGTCCTGCGTGTCCAGAGGTTAGAGAGAGCCAAGGGAGGAGACGAGAGTGTGGGAGAGATTGTAAAGGGGGTAGGTATTTTCTCCATTTTGTTATTTCTCTTTGTTTCATCCCTCGAATGTAACTCTTTCATGCTTGAGAAGGAATGAAACTTGGGGCCTTGGCCTTCAATTTCTTTGCATGAGCATAATGCCCAATTTCCCCACCGTGTGTGCATATACGTATGATACATATATATACTCTTGCTATGCCTCTTATATTTCTTTACCTTGATTTATTTGTCCCTAAGTTCTTCTATAAACTTGGTGGTAGCTTATATAACAAAGATACATATATATATATATATATATATATGATGTTTATATATTTTCAGGTGCACTCTTTAGATCTGCCCACTCCTCTAATATGCACATTTAGAAGCATGACATGGATATATGCCTCCCGCTTCAGTCATTTCTACCTGTAGCAACCCTGGTAAATCAAAGAATAAAAATAGATTAAAAGATTAAACTAAAGATAAAGGCCCAACTCATATACACTTAAAGGCCCAACTCTTATACACTTAAAACATATAGGCCAAAAGTGATTAACGTCTCCGATCAAGTCGCTATTTAATTGAAGACTGTTCAAACATGCGCTAATTCAATAATTGACGCCCCTTTGACAAGCGTCATATGAAGAATTGAAGACTGTGACAGAGGCATCATTTTTAAATAACGCCCCAACCTTAGGCGTCATTTTCAAACTAAACCTGTTAGTATTTGGTTCGAACAAGGATGTTATCCGGGTAAGTTTTGATTAGGAAAGTATCAACACATGGATGTTTAAGTTTAATCAGGAGTCTACCAAGAAGTTTCAACTCCAATCAAACTCCAAGAACCCATTAGGATTTTTTTCCCTATAAATACCATCCCCTCCATCGAACCCATGTTGACCCTAAAGACGTCCTACTGCTACTCCTCTGCCATGGAAGTTCTTCTTCATCTTCCTCTTGCTGTCAATACTGTGAAGGGAGGACGCCGTCTTCTGCTCCTTCGACAGTGCTTCACGTATTACTGTAGGTTGCTTCTGCCGTGGGTGTACGTGAAGAACGTGAAGTTCTTCATCCTTTCTTCTTCTTCCTTGCTGCACGAAGGATTGAAGGCCATTGATTTCCTTACCATAACTGCTGCTGCTGATTGCCTTTGACCGTTGAAGCATGAAGAACAAGCTGCTGTGTCTTCTTCCATCTACGCGGTTACTCTGTTTCAAACAGGGTATCGTTTGTGATCAAATCTTCATATATATTCTTCACGTTCTATCAACCAGATCATCACCAGGGTAGGTTTTCTCAAGACTTAGCAAAATCCTATAATTACTAAGTAAATACATGCATATAGGTCTAAAGGAGTTACAGATTTCGTTTTCCAGAATGAATTTTCTCCGTTTACTGCATGAATGAAACTGACGACCCAAGATAGGGCGTCATTTAAAATCAACGACCGTGCGAACAGTCATCTTTTCCTAGATAGTTAATAATTGTACAATATGTTTAAAATTTAATAACTATGAACTCTTACATGTACACTAATGCATGATTGTGTCCATAAATTCCTGTTATTTTTCCTATCTGTTCATCTCTTTAGAATCTTGATCAGACATACTCCAAAAATCATGTGTCAAAGAATTAGCGACACAGATTAGGTCGTCAATTGAATGAACGCCCCTGTAAATGGGCGCCAATTTAGTGATAAACTGTGAAATTATAGAATTGGTTATAATGTTCTGGATATTGAAATGACGACATATACCCTACCCTTTAATTTGTTATATGACGCCCCTGACTAGGGCGCTGTTTACTGAATTGAAGCCTTCATGAAAGGCGTCATTTTTATAATAATCAAAACTGGAAAATGTTTATAGATATTAATCTGGATGCAACGACTGAGTGAACAATAGTCATTTATTGAACTGACGACCCTGACAAGGGCGCCAATTCATAAAATGAAGACTTAAGCCCAGACGCCAATTGACTGATTTCCTAATTTTGTGATTTTTCTGTAACCCTTGACAATGGGTTATGTGTATAGGCACTATATTCCATTCCGTGAATATAGTCTCACCTTTCACGTTGTTTTATCGAATACCCACTATTTCTCGGGGATAGATGAACTCTCCATAGGACATTCCGTTCCTTTGGACCAGTGACTTTGTCATAGAGACCTCCGTAAGACTCCGCTAGCCTTGGATTCCCTTGAGGCAGCCGAGCTGGTTGTACCCTTAAAACCTATGTCACTATTTGATTACCATGTCACTCTAAAGAAACATGGTATACCGGCCCTCATGACTTGCTAAGAGGATGTCATGAGAATACTCTAAATTAATGGAATGGGAAACCATGCCATTAGTGTTCTTATGAATTAGGTGCCATACTTATGGACCTCAATTCTATCTAGCTTATCATGTCCAAGAACGAGCGACCATCTCTATATGAGCGCTTAATCTTAATATCGTGGCACCCGGTTAGGGAGCCTATTCCACCTAGTTTTAATGCGAATCGTGGTTATATCATTACTTTAGTAGTACGTCCTTACACATCATGATTCAATCCTTGAAATTCTTTTCCTTATGATCTACCTTAAAGTTCCTACAAGATTAGTTCCTTTGGAATTCTTTTGTTGGCTATAACTAAAGTGGATGTCGAAACACATGACCAATGCCTGCGCATTTAGGGCCCGATCTGGTCCTGGGAGGAGCACCCAAAAGTACTAGTGCCCATGGGAGTTGTAATGATCACGGTGTGGCATTGCACCGAAGTGAATGACTAGCTTGATAGACATTCCACAATCTCGTACTTGACTTGACATGACATGACTTGCGTGACCCGGAAAAGGGTATTTATTGTTACTTGCTTGAAATATAATAGCCAATCCTTGACATGACTTGATAAACGTACTTGCTTGAATGCCTTGATCATTATTGACATGAATTCTTGAAAGACATGTTAGTTCATTCAAATATCTCTTGGATATACATTCTCTATCGTGGTATACATCCTATCTCTTATCGTTTCACGCGAACATGCATAGCTATACTGCATTCATGTAACTTGTAATCTACTTAAAGCTAGCTAACACTTGAGATATAATTCCTACTGAGCGTTCGCTCATCCAGTGTTTTCCCCTATTTTTCAGGTAAGTCCGATGACGAGACTCAATCGGATGGGGAAGGTCAAGAGTAAAGAGATTAGAGCTCCCCGTCTATCCAATCGTCTACTAGTCTTATCTTTCTACATTTTTGAGTCAATCGTTGTGCTTTTCCCTTTATTGAGTCTTAGCACTTTCATTAAGTGGATTGTAATAGAAGTACTTTTGAGGTTGTGATTGAATAAAGGATTGGATTATCTTTACTTTTGTGCACTCTGTCTTTGTGTTGAATACACTGATGCTCTGATTGACATGATCGATATAAACTCATCACGCGTCTCCGAGTTCCTTCCGCGCTCGCGACATGACAGTTTTTGTGGTATCAGAGCCTAGGATATTCAATTCCTAGGAAACCCAAGTCCAAGGATAGGTTTAAAACCTTCTACCGGTGAGATTGGGTAGAACCAAGGGTTAAGTTAACTTAGAATCAAAACCTTTGAACATAATCACATATTAATATCGTTATTGTAATTGTAGGACAATGGCTGCCGAACGTGCCCAGTGGAGCAACATGCAACGCACTCTGCAAGGCATGACCCAGGCACTTCAACATGTGGCACAAGGAGGTGCACATCGTGGAGCAGGAAATCTCCACCAAAGCTTCAAGAACATGAACCCTCCTAAGTTCATGGGATCCACTGATCCGGATGACGCCGAGCACTGGATCCGGGAGACCGAACGTATCTTTCGAGTTATGTAATGCACGGACCAAGAGAAGGTCTTGTTAGCAACGTTTCAATTGGAAAGGGACGCTCGCTGTTGGTGGGAGTCGATAGAAGCCACCTTAGATCAAGGACAAGTTACTTGGGAAGAATTTGTTGAATGTTTCAACAATAAATATTTCTCAGATTGAGTCCAGGAGAAGAAGGCCGCCGAGTTCGCCGCACTTAAACAATGATCTTTGTCGGTGGCTGAGTATGAGGCATAATTTTCTAGATTATCTCGATATGCTAAACATCTAATTAGTACCGAGAAGATGAAAGCTAGGAGATTCCTAAATGGGCTCAGACCCCAATATATCACACAACTGGCGCCGATGGACATACAGGTCTATTCGGAGATGGTACGACGAGCTCAGTTACTAGAAGATGTCATGGAGCTATCTGATAGGATCCGTGGGAAGGATAAGAAGGAACAGGTCACTAGTTCGGGTTCCTTCAAACCCAATTTCAAGAAGAGGCCGAGTAATGGAGGTACTCCCTCCCAAGAGCAAAAGTTCAAGAAGACCAAACCTTTCTCCATCACCACTACACCTTCTAAGGTGGTATGTAAGCATTGTGATAAGGCCGGACATAAGGCCGAAGAATGTTGGAGGAAACTTGGAGCGTGTCTCCGTTGTGGGAGCCGTGATCATCGGATTCCCGACTATCCCCTACTCAATGATCAAGCCGGTGACAGAAATCGCCCGGTGACAAAGAATGCACGTCTCCAAGCTATTAAGGAGACAGAACAAGACGAAGGCGGACTAGTGGAAGGTACATTGAAAGTTTGTTCCAAGTCTGCATATGTCTTATTTGATACTGGTGCCTCGCATTCTTTTATTTCTATGAAGTTTGCTAATCCATTACCCATGGAACCGGAATGGATGAAATTAGTTCTTTCAACTCTTCTCGGAAGCGAAGTTGACCTTACTCACCATTATCAAAACTGTGAAGTATTGGTAAAGGGAAGAAATCTTCCTATCGACCTCATATGTTTAGACCTAAAAGAATATGATGTCATATTAGGAGTCGATTGGTTATCCAAATACCAGGCAACTGTGGATTTCCGTAATAGCAAAGTTACTTTCAAAGACTTTCCGGAATTGGTCTATACTAGCCCTAAGAGTCAGAGCAAGTCGTCTCTTATTTCGGCTCTCTGAGCTAGCAAGCTAATAAGGAAAGGATGTGTATCTTTCCATGCGTTTGTCACTATTAAAGGGAATAAGGAGACTAAGATAGAAGACATCCTTGTTGTGCAAGAATTTCCAGATGTGTTTCCGGAAGATTTGCATGGACTACCCCCACAACGAGAAGTGGCCTTCACCATCGATTTGATCCCTGGTGTTGGTCCAGTTTCTAAGGCACCTTATAGGATGTCCCCTGCCGAACTCAAGGAGCTGAAGGAGCAATTGATGGAACTTCTTAAGAAGGGTTTTACTAGACCAAGCATTTCCCCGTGGGGAGCACCTGTGCTATTTGTAAAAAAGAAGGATGGATCCATGAGGTTATGCATCGACTATCGACAGTTGAATCATCTCACTATCAAGAACAAGTATCCACTGTCGAGAATCGATGAGTTATTTGATCAAATATCTGGATCCAAGTGTTTCTCGAAGATCGATCTAAGGTCAGGATATTACTAACTAAGGATCAAAGATGAGGACATTCATAAGACCGCGTTCAGAAGTAGGTACGGGCACTATGAATTTGTTGTTATGCCTTTTGGACTAACAAATGCCCCTGCAGCCTTTATGCAGTTGATGAATAGTATATTCAGGCATCATCTAGATCAATTCGTAGTAGTTTTCATTGATGATATATTGATCTATTCAAAGACCAAGGAAGAACATGAGGAGCATTTGAGGATTTCATTACAGATATTGAGGACAAATCAGTTATATGCAAAGCTCAGTAAATGTGAGTTTTGGCTGGAAGAAGTATCTTTCTTGGGGCATGTTATATCAAAAGACGGTTTATCCGTAGATCCATCGAAGGTTGAAGCTGTAAAGAATTGGGAAAGACCGGCCAATGCTAGCGAGATCTATAGTTTCTTGGGTCTTGCGGGTTATTACCGGTGATTCATCAAGGATTTCTCCAAGATTGCCGTACCGCTCACTAGACTAACACGCAAGGAGATACGTTATGAATGGAGTGAGGAATGTGAAAGAAGCTTCCAAGCTCTCAAGGATCACCTGACTACTGCCCCGGTCTTAGCTTTACCAGTTGAAGGAGAGAAGTTCGAGGTATACACTGATACATCTGGCATTGGCCTCGGATGTGCCTTAATGCAACAAGGAAGAGTTATAGCTTACTCTTCTCGCCAATTGAAGAAGCATGAAGAGAACTACCCAGTTCATGACTTGGAGTTGGCCGCGGTAATATTTGCATTGAAAATATGGAGGCACTACCTATACGGAGTACAGTTCACAGTATATTCTGACCATAAGAGTCTCAAGTATCTCTTCTCACAGAAGAAATTGAACATGAGGCAAAGACGTTGGCTAGAGTATCTCAAGAGCTTTGACTTCACTATACAATATCATCCTGGAATGGGTAATCCCGTAGCTGATGCCCTCAGTCGAAAGCCAAGAGCTATATTAGCCAAGTGTATGATTCAGGAGTGGAAGTTACTAGAACAATTCTCTAAGCTTGATATAAGCCTGGACAAGGAGAACAAGTGTGTTACACTATCCCATATAAGCATACTGCCAGATCTACTCTCAGAAATACAAGGACTACAAGAGAAGGATCCATTATTAGTGGAAATCAAGGACAAAATTGATGAACAATCGGAGTTCAAATTAGCATTAGATGAAAGATTGATGTTCAAAAATAGAACTTGTATACCAGATTGTCCAGAGCTGAAGAAGAAAATCTTAGATGAAGCTCACAGATCAAGGTACACCATTCATCCAGGGTCAACTAAGATGTACCAAGATTTGAAAAGGACCTTCTGGTGGCCCAACATGAAGAGAGAAATAGCAAACTTTGTGTCTCGCTGTCTCACATGCCAACAAGTCAAGGCGGAACACCAAAAGCTTGCCGGTAAGCTACATCCTCTTGATATTCCCAAGTGGAAATGGGAGGATATCAGTATGGACTTCATTATGGGTCTGTCTAAATCAAAAGGAGGACATGATGGAATATGGGTTATCATCGACCGATTGACCAAATCGGCACACTTCTTGCCAATCAAGAGCCGATGGTCAATTGACGTCCTTGCTGCATTATACATTAAGGAGATAGTCAGGTTACATGGAGTACCTGTCTCAATCGTGTCTGACCGAGACCCTCGTTTTACTTCTCACTTTTGGAAGGGTCTACAACATTCGCTGGGAACGAGACTTAATTTTAGTACTGCTTTTCATCCTCAGACGGATGGTCAGGCCGAAAGAACGAATCAGGTGGTATAAGATATGCTCAGGGCTTGCATCATTGATTTTGGTGGAAGCTGACATGATCACTTGCCTTTGGTTGAGTTTGCATACAATAATAGTTACCAGGCAAACATACAGATGGCACCTTTCGAAGCTTTATATGGAAGGAGTTGCCGATCGCCTTTGTGCTGGGACGAAGTTGGCGAGAAACAACTATTAGGTCCAGACATGGTAAGGGATACCACCAAAAAGATTCAGTTGATTAGAGAAAGACTACAAGTTGCTCAGTCTAGACAGAAGGCTTATGCTGACACAAGAAGAAGAGATCTCGAATTCCAAGTCGGAGATCACGTATTTCTCAAGATATCACCTGGACGTGGAATAAGGAGATTTGGTGTTAAAGGCAAGCTTACACCAAGGTTTATTGGACCTTTCGAGATACTAGAAAGAGTTGGCGATGTTGCTTACCGTGTCGCCTTACCTCCTCAATTGTCCGAAGTTCATAATGTATTCCACATATCTTTGTTGAAGAAGTATGTGCACGATCCGTCACATATCATTGATCATGGAGACCTAGTGATTCAAAAGGATCTCACATATGAACAAAAGCCCTTGAAGATCCTCGATCGTGAGATTCGTACTCTAAGGAATAAAACAATTCCCATGCTAAAAGTGCAATGGAGTAAATGCTCAGAGCACGAAGCCACATGGGAGACTGAGGAGTCCATAAGGAAGCGATTCCCAGATTTATTATAAAAAGGTATATGTCTTGCACCCTCCGTAGATTTATGCAAATTGAATTTGGGGACCAAATTCTTCTAAGTGGGGGAGGGTGTAGCAACCCTGGTAAATCAAAGAATAAAAATAGATTAAAAGATTAAACTAAAGATAAAGGCCCAACTCATATACACTTAAAGGCCCAACTCTTATACACTTAAAACATATAGACCAAAAGTGATTAACGCCTCCGATCAAGTCGCTATTTAATTGAAGACTGTTCAAACAGGCGCTAATTCAATAATTGACGCCCCTTTGACAGGCGTCATATGAAGAATTGAAGACTGTGACAGAGGCGTCATTTTTAAATAACGCCCCAACCTTAGGCGTCATTTTCAAACTAAACCTGTTAGTATTTGGTTCGAACAAGGATGTTATCCGGGTAAGTTTTGATTAGGAAAGTATCAACACGTGGATGTTTAAGTTTAATCAAGAGTCTACCTAGAAGTTTCAACTCCAATCAAACTCCTAGAACCCATTAGGATTCTTTTCCCTATAAATACCATCCCCTCCATCGAACCCATGTTGACCCTAAAGACGTCCTGCTGCTACTCCTCTGCCGTGGAAGTTCTTCTTCATCTTCCTCTTGCTGTCAATACTGTGAAGGGAGGACGCCGTCTTCTGCTCCTTCGACAGTGCTTCACGTATTGCTGTAGGTTGCTTCTGCCGTGGGTGTACGTGAAGAACGTGAAGTTCTTCATCCTTTCTTCTTCTTCCTTGCTGCACGAAGGATTGAAGGCCATTGATTTCCTAACCATAACTGCTGCTGCTGATTGCCTTTGACCATTGAAGCAAGAAGAACAAGCTGATGTGTCTTCTTCCTTCTACGCGGTTACTCTGTTTCAAACAGGGTATCGTTTTTGATCAAATCTTCATATATATTCTTCACGTTCCATCAACCAAGTCATCACCAAGGTAGGTTTTCTCAGGACTTAGCAAAATCCTATAATTACTAAGTGAATACATGCATATAGGTCTAAAGGAGTTACATATTTCATTTTCCAGAATGAATTTTCTCCGTTTACTGCATGAATGAAACTGACAACCCAAGATAGGGCGTCATTTAAAATCAACGACCGTGCAAACAGTCGTCTTTTCCTAGATAGTTAATAATTGTACAATATGTTTAAAATTTAATAACTATGAACTCTTACATGTACACTAATGCATGACTGTGTCCATAAATTCCTGTTATTTTTCCTATCTGTTCATGTCTTTAGAATCTTGATCAGACATACTCCAAAAATCATGTGTCAAAGAATTAGCGACACAGATTAGGTCATCAATTGAATGAACGCCCCTGTAAACGGGCACCAATTTAGTGATAAACTGTGAAATTATAGAATTGGTTATAATGTTCCCGGATATTGAAATGACGACATAAACCCTACCCTTTAATTTGTTATACGACCCCCCTGACTAGGGCGCTGTTTACTGAATTGAAGCCTTAATGAAAGGCGTCATTTTTATAATAATCAAAATTGGAAAATGTTTATAGTTATTAATCTGGATGTAACGACTGAGTGAACAGTCGTCATTTATTGAACTGACGACCCTGACAAGGGCGCCAATTCATAAAATGAAGACTTAAGCCCAGACGCCAATTGACTGATTTCCTGATTTCGTGGTTTTTCTGTAACCCTTGACAATGGGTTATGTGTATAGGCACTATATTCCATTCCATGAATATAGTCCCATGTTTCACGTTGTTTTATCGAATACCCACTATTTCTCGGTGATAGATGAACTCTCCATAGGACATTCCGTTTCTTTGGGCCAGTGACTTTGTCATAGAGACCTCCGTAAGACTCCGCTAGCCTTGGATTCCCTCGAGGCAGCCGAGCTGGTTGTACCCTTAAAACCTATGTCACTATTTGATTACCATGTCACTCTAAAGAAACATGATATACCGGCCCTCATGACTTGCTAAGATGATGTCATGAGAATACTCTAAATTAATGGAATGGGAAACCATGCCATTAGTGTTCTTATGAATTAGGTGCCATACTTATGGACCTCAATTATATCTAGCTTATCATGTCCAAGAATGAGCGACCATCTCTATATGAGCGCTTATTCTTAATATCGTGGCACCCGGTTAGGGAGCCTATTCCACCTAGTTTTAATGCGAATCGTGGTTATACCGTTACTTTAGTAGTACGTCCTTACACATCATGATTCAATCCTTGAAATTCTTTTCCTTATGATCTACCTTAAAGTTCCTACAAGATTAGTTCCTTTGGAATTCTTTTGTTGGCTATAACTAAAGTGGATGTCGAAACACATGACCAATGCCTGCGCATTTAGGGCCCGATCTGGTCCTGGGAGGAGCACCCAAAAGTACTAGTGCCCATGGGAGTTGTAATGATCACGGTGTGACATTACACCGAAGTGCATGACTAGCTTGATAGACATTCCACAATCTCGTACTTGACTTGACATGACATGACTTGCGTGACCCGAAAAAGGGTATTTATTGTTACTTGCTTGAAATATAATAGCCAATCCTTGACATGACTTGATAAACGTACTTGCTTGAATGCCTTGATCATTATTGACATGAATTCTTGAAAGACATGTTAATTCATTCAAATATCTCTTGGATATACATTCTCTATCGTGGTATACATCCTATCTCTTATCATTTCATGCGAACATGCATAGCTATACTGCATTCATGTAACTTGTAATCTACTTAAAGCTAGCTAACACTTGAGATATAATTCCTACTGAGCGTTCGCTCATCCAGTGTTTTCCCCTATTTTTCAGGTAAGTTCGATGACGAGACTCAATCGGATGGGGAAGGTCAAGAGTGAAGAGATTAGAGCTCTCCGTCCAAGCGTCTACTAGCCTTATCTTTCTACATTTTTGAGTCAATCATTGTACTTTTCCCTTTATTGAGTCTTAGCACTTTCATTAAGTGGATTGTAATAAAAGTACTTTTGATGTTGTGATTGAATAAAGGATTGGGTTATCTTTACTTTTGTGCACTCTGTCTTTGTGTTGAATACACTAACGCTATGATTGACATGATCGATATAAACTCGTCACGCGTCTCCGAGTTCCTTCCGCGCTCGGGGTGTGACACTACCCCTCTAGCAAATCCGTTCAAACTTCCCGCTCATCACCCCTCGATTCTACTACTATTGTTTCGAAGGAAGGGTTCCGAGTCTATTTCAAATAAGGCCTCAAGGCTCATGCCCTCCCAAGCTCCAATTGGATCATTTCCCTATATTCCTTCAGCTCTTTCAACCTTCCATGAATTTCTGATCACTCTAGGGTCTCCGGGGGATCGCTTCCTTATAGCGTGGACCCCGGGCGATTCCCATTTAAGGAGTGAGCATTGATGGCCATGTGCTTCGCCGAAAAGTTCCAGACCACATCTCGGAGATGGGATTGTGGCGCCCCTCGGTCATTGGGATCCCCAAAAGGCTCATCCTCGGGATTTTTTCATGATCGATGTGGGTTAATGGTGTTGCCGCTTCCGTGTGCACCTTCTTATTTTGGTGCCATCTTGGAGTTTTTTCCATGGATATGTACCCATTTTAATCCCCCCAAAACTCCGGTTAAGGGGAAATGCTGTCGGATTTTCACCGGGTGGACTGAACTAAAATATGATGATCAATGAACAAGTGAATGAACTGAAGAGTCTACTGTAAACTAAAGTTCAGAAGATGCAAAAGCCAAATACAATTCTTAAAATCGCTGAGAGCAGAATAATAAAAAATAGCAAACATGAATGTGGACTATGGAATTCTCTGATGCAAAAACTAAAATCTAGCTTGGACTAATACACCTTCACACTATTACAATGATCTAACAAAATCTCTAAATTGCTGAAACCAAAGTTGATAAAAAAAGGATGGCCGGAAGAAATACAAAGCATGTGAAGAATTGAAGTTCAGTTTGAACTGATACATATCAAGAAGAAAACATTGATCAAACACAATTGTTGCATTGCTGAACTCAAAATGGATAGAAGGTTGGTTGCTAAGTGTGAATTTAGAACCCTCGGTTTGGAACTAAGGTTCCTGCTCAAAAGGCACCGGCAATCCCACACACATGCATAAATGATTCATAATCATGCACAGGCGAGGAGGGAAAGAATGATCGGCAAAAAAAGGAAGAGATCATGTGAAGGGCTGACTCTCAAATAGAATTCAGAAATCAATACCCCCTTTCAGTGCGTAGCTGCCCCCCCAGATTGCAATCTGCCCCTTTCCCTGTCTGTTTGGGCCGGGTGCTACAGGGGTCGACCCCCTATGTAGGCAGGGGTCGACCCCCCCTCCCCTCCATCCTCACCGGAAACTCAATTTATCCAAAAGAAAAAAAAACATGAAGAACCGATGTTCATACAAAAGAATTCAGAGATCACTGTCCCTTTGAATGTGAAATTGCATTGTCATTGCATTGTGTCTATCTTGAATGGAGCTTGGAGCTGCAGGGGTCGACCCCCTTTTTCCGGTTGGAATTCAGATTGCCTCAAAGAAAAAGTATACATAATGTGGAGGACTAATTTTTAGATTAAAAAAAGAGAAGAAGAAGCATCATAAAAAAATGCAGAATCTGAAATAATGAATAATTACACTTGCTTTGCGCAAGTCCTGAAGCCCTGTTGTTGCAGGTGTTGTGTCCCTGTGGTTTTGATGATAGCAAACACTATAAGTCATCATCTGTTTGCATGAAAGATTGAATGATGGTGAAATATGTGTTTGATTATGCATCTGGTCATTGCACTGTGCACTAATGAGGATTGTTTGCTGTGCATTGATTTTTGCACATTAATGTTGTCATCATAATCATCTGCATGATATATGCTTTTTCTAGATAGATGCATTTTCACGCTGCATAGAACCTCATCAGATTGAATGCATAGTCATTTCATCGAACAGGTTCTGTGCACACATCTTTCAAGTTGTTAAGTCATATGCACATACTAAGGTCAATGCATGTTTCCAGCTAGTGCAAACCAAGGTATGTGCATATGCCTTCTATTGGTCAGCCAAAGCACGAGCACCTTTAAGCCAGTACAGCACAAGGTCGGTGCACGTTACTGGTTGTTGCATATAATGTCAGTGCAAGCCTTGCATATAGCCCGTATAGGTCTGTGCACATTCAAGCCTATGCGTGTCTAAGGTCCGTGCACTTGGATATCCTAGATAACTCAAGGTCCGTGCACACTTGCTAGGACTAGTCTGTGCACGTTGTCATTTGATGCCATTAGGTCTGTGCATACTTCGTCTAATGAACACACATGGTCGGTGCATGTTTCTCATTTCAATACATGAAGTCTGTGCATGTTTCTTTGCTAGCTATAATAAGGTCGATGCAGTTATTGCCTTATGCATAAACACAGTCGGTGCACATTTGTTACATGCAAGCTAAGGTCTGTGTCACCTGCATATAGGTCTGTGCATATGGTGAGAATAAGGTCAATGCTAGAGCACCAAGGTCAGTGCACATTCAGTCTACTCAAACTGAGGTCGGTGCAGGTTTAGTTGTCAAGTGTCAAGGTCGGTGCACATCCAGGGATACGGTCGGTGCAACCCTCTCCCGTCAGCAAACAAGGTCGGTGCATGTTTCAACGCACAAAATCTGTATGATCTCCAGGTCGGTGCACATCTTGTGTGACTGAATATAAGGTTAGTGCACGGTTCGGTTTCAACAATACTTAGGTCTGTGCACACTTTTTTTCCCAATGCATCAAGGTCTGTGCAAACTTCATCATATAGGTCTGAGCATGATTGCATTTCATGTTATGAGGTCTGTGCATATGCATTAAGCTTATCATAGTCAAAGCACATTGACTGTTTACTTATGACTACAAGGTGTTTGACTAAATGCCTTTTAGATTTTACTAACAGGTTTAAGGCAGACACGTGAGCTCGAACTGGAAGTTAGCACGTGACCCAGGGATACTTATGATGGGCACGTGATCCAAGACATTCCTTAAAGTGGAAATTCAGACACGTGGACAGCACACGTTCAGATTCTACCACGTGGCCCAATGATAAAAGGATGGAATCGTAACCCTTATCCAAAAGGGTTTACGGAGCCCCTGTTTTGGGAATATATATACAGGGTGTTCTTCCTCTTAGAAGGTGTGGCCGCCAGAAGGAAAGAAGAGCACCCAAAAGAGAAGAAGGGTGAGGCGCAAGAAAGGAAGAAAAAGAGTAGCTACCAGAGAAGAAAGCCAAGAGAGAAAAGAAGAGATAGCTGAGAAGAAGAAGAAGTGAAGAGAGAGCGAGAGAGCTGTGAAGTGAAGAGAGAGAGAGAGAGAGAGGTGAGAAGTAAAGAGAGAGCCAGAGGATGAGAAGAAGAGAAGAGGGAGCTTTCCATGAAGACTTATGTTGGAATTTCTCTTCGGAGCTATAGTTCTTTTTCCTTTTGTTTCTATTTTTGTTTTTTGTTTGTTCTTCCCATTCTCCATTAGTGTTTTCCGATCCTCTGGCTTGAGGTCGGGGTTCCTCCTGTGGACTCAGGAGAAGGGAGACGTAGTCTCTGATTGCGAGTAGTGGTTTGCTACTTGTGGGTTTCCGTCCGGTTTGAAGGAAGGGAGGATTGGTCCTCCAGTTTGCAAGTGACAGGGTGTCACTTGTGGTTTCCCTCTGGGTTTCAGAGGAAGAGAGACTTGGGTCTCTGGTTGTGAGTGGCTAGGTGTCACTCACGAGTTCCCCTACGGTTTGGAGGAAGGGAGACTGTGTCTCTGGTTGCTAGTGAGGTGGTGTCACTAGTGGTTCCTCTCCGGGTTGGAGGAAGAGAGGAGAGTGTTCCTCTAGGTCAAGCTGTAAGGCAGCGGTTGTTGCAGACTGAGTCTGCTTCTTGCTTTGGCAAGGAAAGCCTCACTCCGATTTGGAGTGAGGGGTGGATGTAGGTCTGTGGGTTGCTGGTCGAACCACCTAAAAATTTACTATGCCGTGGTTGGCCTTGTGCGTTTGCCCCTTGTCTTCTACCTCCTTCACAGGTCGTCTGAGCACTCATGTTTCTATCTTAAGTACCCTTGAGCATTATATGTGTTGCTAAGTGAGTCTGTTTTTGCGTAGTTCTTGTCTGCGGAGATTGCGTGCTATTCGAAGCTTGAAGGTCTGCTAGTGTGTTCTATGATATGTTAGTTTGTACACTCGCTTGGCATTCGATATTGTGTCTGGCATAGTTACGGTTTAGTATGAGCTATTAACTTTGCATCTACTATTTGATTATCATCTTCCTGTCTCTGGAGAGCATTTAATTTGTTCAGGCTAACCTACATTTTAATTCCGCAATAGTTTTTTAACGGGGATTCATTCACCCCCCCCTTTGAATCTGTGCCTTGCACCATAACAATTGGTATCAGAGCAGGTTACTAGTTCTACAGATCCAACGATCTGCAGTGATCCTTGGTGCTAATTCCATTTGCTGCTCCTTGTTTTTGGCGGATTGTTCCTAAATCCTTCTTATGGGTCATCCACCGATTTTTAATGGTACTGATTTTAATTTGTGGTTTAATAACTTGCGTATGTTTGTTAAGTCTGTTGATCCCGATCTGTGGAAGCTAGTGTCACATGGTCCACACAGATTACCAAAGAACAAGTCCAAATGGACTGATAATCATAGATCTCTGTGTGTTGAAAACCAGAAAGCTTTGGAGATGATGAAGGCCGCTACTAACAGGGCATTCCATTCTTGTTTTTATGATTGTAGATCAGCAAGAGAGATATTGGATAGACTGAAGACCGCCGATAAAGGAAATGAAGGCGAATGTCTAATGGCAGAGAAAGGTAATCAAAGTAGCAGCCAAAATGAAGAAGAGAATGATGATCAAGTAAACCCTTTCGAGAATTATACTTTAGATGATTGGCAGGATGCATATGGTGAGCTATTAGAGTCACATGAGATGTTAAGAAAATAATACAAAAAATTGAAAAAGAAAATTGATCTGAATAGTTCTGAGTCCTCATGTGAAAATTGCTTAAAACTGAAATAGTCCCATGATACATGCTTGTCTGATGCTTAAGAAACAAATTAGTTTATTCAAAAGGGAAAATCAAGAACTTGAATGTGAAGTCTCTGAACTAAAAGAAAAACTTAGCTCAACCAATGATGATCAGGTTCATGTCAATAATCTAGTTCATAAGAAAGAATTGTTGAAAGATCTTGATTGTGTTAATTCAGAGCTAGAATAATTGAAATATGAAAATAATGATCTCAGAAATCAAATTGAACAGGCAGAAAAGAAACTTGAGAATTATGTGAAGGAAAATGACTTGATTCATGAAAAACTTGAAGCTGTTAAAAGTGTAAATGCAGAACTTCAGAAAAGTCTTGATGATACTGAAAAATAAAAATTTCAAGCTGAATCAAAGTATTCTAGTAAATTAGTTTGTAATAAATGTGAATTTCTGAAGGAAATGAATGAAAGCCTTCACAGTGATTTGGAATGGCATAAAAACTTAATTGCATCCTTGAGGGAAGAGAACAAAAATTTGTTGGATGAAAAATTGGAAACTGAATAAAGAGATGAAAGGCTGAGTGAAGAGTTGAATTCCAAATCTGAGAACAATGGTGAACAGATTAAAAAATTAAAATTAAAAAATGAGAGACTCAAACATCTCAACTCTGCTATTTCTGAAAAACTCTTGACCATAGAAAAGGGAAAATCAGTATGTATAAAAGAGTCTGAAAGACTGCACAATCTGGAACAAGAAGTTGAGAATTATAAAACTATAAACAAAGTGCTAAATGAGTGTATGAATTGTAGTGAACAAGAAATTACAAGTTATGAATTACATATTGCATCCCTGGAAAAAGAGAATAAGGACCTAAAGAATTCTTTATCTAGATTTGTTGAAGGTCAAGATAATTTGGATAAGCTACTGGGGATGAAAGTGAATTTTCAGAAAGAGGGCTGGGGTATAATCCAGTAAATAAGAAGAGCTTTGGAAATAAAATTCATACATCATTTGTAAGTAGCTCAGAACAAACCAGCATCAAAACTCTATTGATTTTTTAGTTCACTCTTTTTGATGAAGTCAAAGGGGGAGAATAGTTTGACATGAGTCTACATCTTACTTTATCCTTATGACTATAAGTCATCATGTGTTGCCATCATCAAAAATGGAGAGATTATTATGTCCCTGTGATTTTGATGATAGCAAACACTATAAGTCATCATGTGTTTGCATGAAAGATTGAATGATGGTGAAATATGCATTTGATTATGCATCTGGTCATTGCACTGTGCACTAATGAGGATTGTTTGTTGTGCATTGATTTTTGTGCATTAATGTTATCATCATAATCATTTGCATGATATATGCTTTTTCCAGATAGATGCATTTTCACGCTGCATAGAACCTCATCAGATTGAATGCACAGTCATTTCATCGAATAGGTTGTGTGCACACATTTCTTTCAGGTTGTTAAGTCATATGCACATACTAAGGTCAATGCATGTTTGCATATAGTGCAAAACAAGGTATGTGCATATGACTTCTATTGGTCAGCCAAAGCCCGAGCACCTTTAAGCCAGCACAGCACAAGGTCGGTGCACGTTACTGGTTGTTGCATATAATGTCAGTGCATGCCTTGCATATAGCACGTATAGGTCTGTGCACATTCAAGCCTATGCATGTCTAAGGTCCGTGCACTTGGATATCCTGCATAACTCAAGGTCCATGCACACTTGCTAGGACTAGTCTGTGCGCATTGTCATTTGATGCCATTAGGTCTGTGCATACTTCATCTAATGCACACACATGGTCGGTGACTGTTTCTTATTTCAATACATGAAGTCTGTGCACATTTCTTTGCTAGCTATAATAAGGTCGGTGCAGTTATTGCCTTATGCATAAACACAGTGAGTGCACATTTGTTACATGCAAGCTAAGGTCTGTGTCACCTGCATATAGGTCTGTGCATATGGTGAGAATAAGGTCAATGCTAGAGCACCAAGGTCAGTGCACATTCAGTCTACTCAAACTGAGGTCGGTGCAGGTTTAGTTGTCAAGTGTCATGGTCGGTGAACATCCAGGGATACGGTCGGTGCAACCCTCTCCCGTCAGCAAACAAGGACGGTGCATGTTTCAACGCACAAAATCTGTATGATCTCTAGGTCGGTGCACATCTTCTGTGACTGAATATAATGTTAGTGCACGGTTGGGTTTCAACAATACTTAGGTCTGTGCACGTTTTTTTTTCCAATGCATCAAGGTCTGTGCAAACTTCATCATATAGGTCTGAGCATGATTGCATTTCACGTTATGAGGTCTGTGCATATGCATTAAGCTTATCATAGTCAAAGCACATTGACTATTTACTTATGACTACAAGGTGTTTGACTAGATGCCTTTTTGTTTTGACTAACAGGTTTAAGGCAGACACGTGAGCTCGAACTGGAAGCTGGCACGTGACCCGGGGATACTTATGATGGGCACGTGATCCAAGACATTCCTCAAAGTGGAAATTCAGACACGTGGACAACACACATTCAGATTCTACCACTGGCCCAATGATAAAAGGATGGAATCATAACCCTTATCCAAAAGGGTTTACGGAGCCCCTGTTTTGGGTATATATATACAGGGTGTTCTTCCTCTCAGAAGGTGTGGCCGCCAGAAGGAAAGAAGAGCACCTAGAAGAGAAGAAGGGTGAGGCGCAAGAAAGGAAGAGAAAGAGCAGCCACCAGAGAAAAAAGCCAAGAGAGAAAAGAAGAGATAGCTGAGAAGAAGAAGAAGTGAAGAGAGAGCGAGAGAGTTGTGAAGTGAAGAGAGAGAGAGAGAGAGGTGAGAAGTAAAGAGAGAGCCAGAGGCTGAGAAGAAGAGAAGAGGGAGCTTTCCATGAAGACTTATGTTGGAATTGCTCTTTGGAGCTACAGTTGTTTTTCCTTTTGTTTCTGTTTTTGTTTTTCGTTTGTTCTTCCCATTCTCCATTAGTGTTTTCCGATCCTTTGGCTTGAGGTCGGGGTTCCTCTTGTGGAGTCAGGGGAGAAGGGAGACATAGTCTCCGATTGCGAGTAGTGATTTGCTATTTGTGGGTTCCCCAGCTATATACAGGGTGGTCTTCCTCTCAGAAGGTGTGGCCGCCAGAAGGAAAGAAGAGCAGCCAGAAGAGAAGAAGGGTGAGGCGCAAGAAAGGAAGAGAAAGAGCAGCCACCAGAGAAGAAAGCCAAGAGAGAAATGAAGAGATAGCTGAGAAGAAGAAGAAGTGAAGAGAGAGCGAGAGAGCTGTGAAGTGAAGAGAGAGAGAGAGAGAGAGAGAGAGAGAGGTGAGAAGTAAAGAGAGAGCCAGAGGCTGAGAATAAGAGAAGAGGGAGCTTTCCATGAAGACTTATGTTGGAATTGCTCTTTGGAGCTACAAATGTTTATCCTTTTGTTTCTGTTTTTGTTTTTCGTTTGTTCTTCCCATTCTCCATTAGTGTTTTCCGATCCTTTGGCTTGAGGTCGGGGTTCCTCTTGTGGAGTCAGGGGAGAAGGGAGACGTAGTCTCCTATTGCGAGTAGTGGTTTGCTACTTGTGGGTTTCCCTCCGGTTTGAAGGAAGGGAGGATTGGTCCTCCAATTTGCAAGTGACAGGGTGTCACTTGTGGTTTCCCTCTGGGTTTCAGAGGAAGAGAGACTTGGGTCTCTGGTTGTGAGTGGGTTGGTGTCACTCACGAGTTCCCCTCCGGTTTGGAGGAAGGGAGATTGTGTCTCCGTTTGCTAGTGACGAGGTGTCACTAGTTGTTCCCCTCTGGGTTAGAGGAAGAGAGGAGAGTGTTCCTCTAGGTCAAGCTGAAAGGCAGCGGTTGTTGCAGACTGAGTCTGCTTCTTGCTTTGGTAAGGGAAGCCTCACTCCGGTTTGGAGTGAGGGGTGGATGTAGGTCTGTGGGTTGCAGGCCGAACCACCTAAAAATCTACTGTGCCATGGTTTGCCTTGTGCGTTTGCCCCTTTTCTTCTACCTCCTTCAGAGGTCGTCTGAGAACTCATGTTTCTATCTGAAGTACCCTTGAGCGTTATATGTGTTGCTAAGTGAGTCTATTTTTGCGTAGTTCTTGTCTGCGGAGATTGCGTGCTATTCAGAGCTTGAAGGTCTGCTAGTGTGTTCTACGATATGTCAGTTTGTATGCTCGCTTGGCATTCAATATTGTGTCTGGCAGAGTTACAGTTTAGTATGAGCTATTAACTCTGCATCTACTATTTGATTATCATCTTCCTGTCTCTGGAGAGCATTTAATTTGTTCAGGCTAACCTATATTTTAATTCCGCAATAGTTTTTTAACGGGGATTCATTCACCCCCCCTCTGAATCCGTGCCTTGCACCCTAACAATTCCTATCAGAGTGGGTTACTGGTTCTACAGATCCAACGATCTGCAGTGATCGTTGGTGCTCCTTGGTGCTAATTCCATTTGCTGCTCCTTCTTTTTGGCTAATTGTTTTTAAATCCTTCTTATGGGTCATCCACCGATTTTTAATGGTACTGATTTTAATTTGTTGTTTAATAACTTTCGTATGTTTGTTAAGTCTGTTGATCCAGATCTGTGGAAGCTAATGTCACATGGTCCACACAGATTACCAAAGAACAAGTCCAAATGGACTGATAATCATAGATCTATGTGTGCTGAAAACCAGACAGCTTTGGAGATGATGAAGGCCGCTACTAACAGGGCATTCCATTCTTGTTTTTATGATTGTAGATCAGCAAGAGAGATATTGGATACACTGAAGACCACCGATAAAGGAAATGAAGGCGACTGTCTAATGGCAGAGAAAGGTAACAAAAGTAGCAGCCAAAATGAAGAAGAGAATGATGATCAGGTAAACCCTTTCAAGAATTATACTTTAGATGATTGGCAGGATGCATATGGTGAGCTATTAGAGTCACATGAGATGTTAAGAAAACAATATACAAAATTAAAAAAAAAATTGATCTGAATAGTTCTGAGTCCTCATGTGAAAATTGCTTAAAACTTAAACAGTCCCATGATACATGCTTGTCTGATGTCCAAATGCTTAAGAAACAAATTAGTTTATTCAAAAGGGAAAATCAATAACTTGCATGTGAAGTCTCTGAACTAAAAGAAAAACTTAGCTCAACCAATGATGATCAGGTTCATGTCAATAATCTATTTCATAAGAAAGAATTGTTGAAAGATCTTGATTGTGTTAATTCAGAGCTAGAACAAATGATCTCAGAAATCAAACTGAACAGGCAGAAAAGAAACTTGAGAATTATGTGAAGGAAAATGACTTGATTCATGAAAAACTTGAAGCTGTTAAAAGTGTAAATGCAGAAGTTCAGAAAAGTCTTGATGATATTGAAAAATAAAAACTTCAAGCTGAATCAAAGTATTCTAGTAAATCAGTTTGTAATAAATGTTAATTTCTGAAGGAAATGAATAAAAGCCTTCACAGTGATTTAGAATGGCATCAAAACTTAATTGCATCCTTGAGGGAAGAGAACAAAAATTTGTTGGATGAAAAATTGGAAACTGAACAAAGAGATGAAAGGCTGAGTGAAGAGTTGAATTCCAAATCTGGTAACAATAGTGAACAGATTGAACAATTAAAATTAAAAAATGAGAGACTCAAACATCTCAACTCTTTTATTTCTGAAAAACTCTTGACCATAGAAAAGGGAAAATCAGTCTGTATAAAAGAGTCTGAAAGACTGCACAATATGGAACAAGAAGTTGATATCTATAAAACTGTAAACAAAGTGCTAAATGAGTGTATGAATTATAGTGAACAAGAAATTACTGGTTATGAATTACATATTGCATTCCCGGAAAATGAGATTAAGGACCTAAAGAATTCTTTATCTAGATTTGTTGCAGGTCAAGATAATTTGGATAAGCTACTGTGGATGAAAGTGAATTTTCAGAAAGAGGGGCTGGGATATAATCCAGTAAATAAGAAGAGCTTTGGAAACAAAATTCATACATCATTTGTAAGTAGCTCAGAACAAACCAGCATCAAAACTCTATTGGTTCTTCAGTTCACTGCACAGAAAAATCCAAATCTAGTACTATTCAGAAAAGTCAGAAACCTACTAAAAAAGCTAAAGGAAATGGAAATTTGCAGAACAAGCCTACACACACTCTTGTTAAAAATGTGTATGATGTCCACAACACCAACACACATATTCATGCACACAAGAAGAAAAGTTCATGCCATTACTCTGGTAGGCTCATCCATTTGATGAATGACTGCAAATTGATGAAAAAGGATGATCTAAATGCCAGTAAAATACATGCTAGGAAAACTTATCCTAAAAATCATGCATTTCAAAATAAGAAAATTTTCTATTTTCATTGTGGCAAGATGGGCCACATTGCTGCCCATTGCTGGTATGCCCAAGGAAAAGCTCATTATAAACACGATAGATTCCCTGCTAAACAGAACGCCTTTGGTAAAGATAAATTTGCTTCTAAAGGAAAAGCTTCTATGTGTTCCAACTGTTGGAAGCCAGGCCATCTAGCTAATGAGTGCTGGTCAGTGATTAAGAGAAGAAATTTCTCCTCATGTTTTGAATGTGGGAAGTATGGCCACACAGTGCAGGACTGTTGGCATATTCAGGGAAAGAAATTTGATTTTAAATTTGTTAAATTCCCTGTAAACAAAATTGATTTTGGCAGAAACAAATTTGTGTCTAAGGAAAAATATTTTGGATGTTTTGAATGTGGAAACTTTGGGCACCGAGCTTCTGAATGCAGGTCGACAGGTTATGGAAAACAAAACGTTCATGCAAATAACAGAAATGTTCATGTTAATGCACAAAGAATCCATGCTTATAATAATGTGCATAAGAAGAATTTAAATTCTGTTATTTCATGTTATTATTGTGGTCAGTTAGGACATTCAATGTCTAACTATTTTATGATGAAGTCAGATGATCTATTTGCTCAGAAAATGTGGAAAGCAGCATTTAGAGGTGCCACTGTTATGTCAGGACCCAAGACATCTTGGGTACCTGCTGGTGCAAAATAAGGAACTACTCTGCTGGTGTGCCTTGGAGTTAAAAATAAATAAATGGGGTAAATAAACTAAGGCACCCAAGTTGGTAAAACCCCATTCTGGTAATATTCTGCACCTTTAACATTTGTTCAATTGAAGTTCTTAGAAATCTGGTTTAACTGCATATCATGTTAAATCTGTTCAGTCGAAAGTGTTATGCATACAAGATCCTTATATGTTTTTTCATTTGCATTGAGCTACATGAGTTTATCTGCTCATACTTTGAGATGTGTGTGCACATATTCATTGAAGATATGTTGGATTCATTTCCAATCTGCATGCACTCGTGTTCTCACATTTGTGTGGCATGATTCATTGAAAATCTGATAAGACTGCATTTTGCACTGTATTGTCATGCATGAACTCACATGGTATATCAAATGGAAGTTGGGAGAAGGGTAGATATTTTCTATCTGGAAACCCAAGCTATGTGTAGAGGCTAGACCTCCGCCTAGGACCATGGGTCAATTGCATATTAGAGTAGTCTAGTTGTTCATGAGCATATTCCCTCATGTTTCAAAAGTTCTGCATATGCTGTTTTTAGAATCCAGTTAATACATGCATTCAGGGGGAGCTCACGAGTACTCATGATTCATATATGTCATTCTTCTCATTCTGACATATACTCTTCTTGATATCTCATGCATATTTGTTTAAGATTATCATCCTGCATGGTCTTCACATCATACATCATGGTCTAATGCAGTTAGTCAGGGGGAGTAGATGCATTTGCATACATGAGTTGTTTGCACTTGATTAATTTTGAAAACACCAAAAGGATTGTTTGAGTGCATGCATTCAGGGGGAGCATAAGAAAATTCTTGAACTGAATGACCATCTTTGTTCTTTCAACAATTTATCTCAAACATTGGCTTAAGTTGGTCTCACTTACATTTGTTATGCTCTCAGCTCACTGATTCTAAAACACCTCTCATACCCTCTGAATCATTGACCTAAGTTACTGCACTTCTTAATTGTTCTTTTAGAATTGTAGACACCTTCATTGGTGTGCTTCTGATTTTGATTCTGCCGTGTTGCTCAGAAATCATTTGAGTTCATCCCCCTCATGATTCTAGAATCTACTGTCTACTGCTCCTATATTTGCTGAAGGGGAGATTGCTCTAATCCAAGATCTAGTTGCTACCTGAATAAATTGCCATCTCTGTACTCCTTGAACTCCTATCTGACTAAAACACTCTTAGCCATCTCTGGTGCTTATATGAAAACTTCACTCACTCCTGGTTATTGTTCCTGATGCTGACTTCCTTGATAAATCTGGTTGTTTCTGAAAACATTCTTATGATCTATCTATAAATTGAGAAGATTTCAATCTGCATATCATGACCATAAATCTGAAAATCTTGTCAATAAGAAATCTTCTATTATACATGATTATGAATGTCTAAAAGATTGAGTTGGTTTAAGTTTAATGTATTCCGTGTGTTTGGATTTGAATGACTTGAAAATATCTGAATCAGTCTTTTAATAAACCCTAACTGACTGCCTCATGTAAGTTCATGTAAGACTTCCTGATATCTGAAAATTGAAACCATGATTTTCTTTGGTTGAGATACATAATGTAAGTATTGTGTTCTTAAACATTTAATTTATCTAAAGTTGTCTTAAAGAAAATTATGGACAGAGCAATGACTATGGCTACTGAGAAACCTGTCCAAAGGACTGTGTCATGAAGTACCATGGTTAACTCTGCTAAAAAATGGTTGAAAATTGTGTGAAAATCTGACAAAGTAATGGCATGGTTGTATTGAGTAATTGGGGATTCCTACCTCTAACCAAGGTGTCTCCTCATGTAAAAAGATACTTCTAATGCCAACTCTGTTCTCTTAATTGAGAAGCAATACGGTTATCACACTGAGTAACTGGGTCATTTCACCTAAGACATGGTGTGCCTCATGTAAAAAGATGTTGATTAACCAAAATTGCTCATTGAAAAACAAATTGATGTTCAAAAATAAAAATCTGAAAAATGGGTGCATCAGAAAAGTTTTTGCAAGCAATGTTAAATTCAGATGCATTCACAGATGTTTAATCTCAATACTACTTTGTGTAACTCCTAAAGGAGTCATTGAAAGTAATTGAGTAAGATGGAAGGAGGTTGAACTCGAAAGTTATACGAGCAATTGGTTCATTTTTATTAAAACTTGTTTTCAGATATGAGTACAGAAACTTTCATGAACAAACCTTGAATACACTATATTTAAACCATTCTGTCAAATAAAGATCATTTCATAAGTCGTTATAATAGAAGAATCTGAAATATCTTCAACTTTTGGATTTATGGCATAGCTATCTCATTGAAAATGTTCTTGCATATCTTGATCCTTTGGGTCTTCAGTCTGGTCTATTGCTCAAAAGCTCTTGCTAGCTTACTCTCATTCTTTTTCAACTGAAATTCTGAGCTTATCCTGACTGTCATATTTCTGGTCTAAAAATTCATGACTGCACTCCTCACTGCCATACTTCTTGGCTTGTCTGATTGTGTATGACTACCCTTGTGTTTTTTGTTGATTTGATTCATTCATCCAGGGGGGGAGCTCTTGAGAAAACATCTTATTGTGCCATTTGTCTTAGGGGGAGATTTTGATTCAATCATATCATGCATGTTTGTATTTCTCGTATCAAACTATTTTCTTTTTGATGAAGTCAAAGGGGGAGAATAGTTTGACATGAGTCTACATCTTACTTTATCCTTATGACTCATAGTGTTGCCATCATCAAAAAGAGGGAGATTATTGTGTCCCTGTGGTTTTGATGATAGCAAACACTATAAGTCATCATCTGTTTGCATGAAAGATTGAATGATGGTGAAATATGTGTTTGATTATGCATCTGGTCATTGCACTGTGCACTAATGAGGATTGTTTGCTGTGCATTGATTTTTGCACATTAATTAATGTTGTCATCATAATCATTTGCATGATATATGCTTTTTCCAGATAGATGCATTTTCACGCTGCATAGAACCTCATCAGATTGAATGCACAGTCATTTCATCGAACAGGTTGTGTGTGCACATTTCTTTCAGGTTGTTAAGTCATATGCACATACTAAGGTCAATGCATGTTTCCAGCTAGTGCAAACCAAGGTATGTGCATATGCCTTCTATTGGTCAGCCAAAGCCTGAGCACCTTTAAGCCAGCACAGCACAAGGTCGGTGCACATTATTGGTTGTTGCATATAATGTCAGTGCATGCCTTGCATATAGCACGTATAGGTCTGTGCACATACAAGCATATGCATGTCTAAGGTTTGTGCACTTGGATATCCTACATAACTCAAGGTCCATGCACACTTGCTAGGACTAGTCTGTGCACGTTATCATTTGATGCCATTAGATCTGTGCATACTTCATATAATGCACACACATGGTCGGTGCATGTTTCTCATTTCAATACATGAAGTCTGTGCACGTTTCTTTGCTAGCTATAATAAGGTCGGTGCAGTTATTGCCTTATGCATAAACACAGTCGGTGCACATTTGTTACATGCAAGCTAAGGTCTGTGTCACCTGCATATAGGTCTGTGCATATAGTGAGAATAAGGTCAATGCTAGAGCACCAAGGTCGGTGCACATTCAGTCTACTCAAACTGAGGTCGGTGTAGGTTTAGTTGTCAAGTGTCAAGGTCAATGCACATCTAGGGATACGGTCGGTGCAACCCTCTCCCGTCAGTAAGCAAGGTCGGTGCATGTTTCAACGCACAAAATCTGTATGATCTCTAGGTCGGTGCACATCTTGTGTGACTGAATCTAAGGTTAGTGCACGGTTGGGTTTCAACAATACTTAGGTCTATGCATGTTTTTTTTTCCCAATGCATCAAGGTCTGTTCAAACTTCATCATATAGGTATGAGCATGATTGCATTTCACGTTATGAGGTCTGTGCATATGCATTAAGCTTATCATAGTCAAAGCACATTGACTGTTTACTTATGACTACAAGGTGTTTGACTAAATGCCTTTTTATTTTTACTAACAGGTTTAAGGCAGACACGTGAGCTCGAACTGGAAACTGGCACGTGACCTAGGGATACTTATGATGGGCACGTGATCCAAGACATTCCTCAAAGTGGAAATTCAGACACGTGGATAGCACACGTTCAGATTCTGCCATGTGGCCCAATGATAAAAGGATGGAATCATAACCCTTATCTAAAAGGGTTTACGGAGCCCCTGTTTTAGGTGTATAAATACAGGGTGTTCTTCCTCTCAGAAGGTGAGGCCGCCAGAAGGAAAGAAGAGCACCCAGAAGAGAAGAAGGGTGAGGCGCAAGAAAGGAAGAGAAAGAGCAACCACCAGAGAAGAAAGCCAAGAGAGAAAAGAAGAGATAGCTGAGAAGAAGAAGAAGTGAAGAGAGAGCGAGAGAGCTGTGAAGTGAAGAGAGAGAGAGAGAGAGAGAGGTGAGAAGTAAAGAGAGAGCCAGAGGCTGAGAAGAAGAGAAGAGGGAGCTTTCCATGAAGACTTATGTTGGAATTGCTCTTCGGAGCTATAGTTATTTTTCCGTTTGTTTCTATTTTTGTTTTTCGTTTGTTCTTCCCATTCTCCATTAGTGTTTTCCGATCCTCTGGCTTGAGGTCGGGGTTCCTCCTGTGGACTCAGGAGAAGGGAGACGTAGTCTCCGATTGCGAGTAGTGGTGTGGTACTTGTGGGTTTCCCTTCGGTTTGAAGGAAGGGAGGATTGGTCCTCCAGTTTGCAAGTGACAGGGTGTCACTTGTGATTTTCCTCTGGGTTTCTGAAGAAGAGAGACTTGGGTCTCTGGTTGTGAGTGGTTGGGTGTCACTTACGAGTTCCCCTCCGTTCTGGAGGAAGGGAGACTGTGTCTCCAGTTGCTAGTGACGGGGTGTCACTAGTGGTTCCCCTCCGGGTTGGAGGAAGAGAGGAGAGTGTTCCTCTGGGTCAAGCTGTAAGGCAGCGGTTGTTGCAGACTGAGTCTGCTTCTTGCTTTAGCAAGGGAATCCTCACTCCAGTTTGGAGTGAGGGGTGGATGTAGGTCTGTGGGTTACAGGCCGAACCACCTAAAAATCTACTGTGCCATGGTTTGCCTTGTGCGTTTGCCCCTTGTCTTCTACCTCCTTCACAGGTCATCTGAGTACTCATGTTTCTATCTGAAGTACCCTTGAGCTTTATATGTGTTGCTAAGTGAGTCTGCTTTTGCATAGTTCTTGTCTGCGGAGATTGCGTGCTATTCGGAGCTTGAAGGTCTGCTAGTTTGTTCTACGATATGTCGGTTTGTATGCTCGCTTGGCATTTGATATTGTGTCTGGCAAAGTTACGGTTTAGTATGAGCTATTAACTGTGCATCTACTATTTGATTATCATCTTCCTGTCTCTGGAGATCATTTAATTTGTTCAGGCTAACCTAGATTTTAATTATGCAATAGTTTTTTAACGGGGATTCATTTACCCCCTCTCTCTGAATCTGTGCCTTGCACCCTAACAGTAGAGGTCGACCCTCAGCGCCTCCTCCTCCCCTTAATCTGCATCTTGGCATCTGTAGAAGGAGCCTCTGCAAGCGTGATAGAAGATTCCATTTGAATAGTCATGTATTCTGCATGATCATGGCATTCCCATGAATCTTCACTAGGTCAGTCCTCCCAATCATTGTCTCAATGCATACACAGCATGCATGGTCTTTTCCCCAATCACGCATCAAGTCATAATTTCAGATAGGCTGTTTATGAATTATTCTCATTAGAATGCTTGCTCATTATAACCCCATGATTATATCAAATGGTGAGCGATGGAAACCTGAATTATGTTCGGGTGAAAATCATTTACTATGCGTGAGTCAAGAACTCCGCCATGTACCCGGGGTCCCCTTTTGCATGATATTCGTTCGAACCCTTACGTGCCACGTGCATTTAGCCTTGCATGATCAGATCTTGTAGCAACCGGGTCCATTTTAAGGTTCACTTGACCATTTCTCCGTGAAAGTTAACTTCCGGAGGCTCCAAAGTCGACTTCTGAAACACCCCCAGAAAGCCATGTTCTGTCTGTCAGGCGGAAGTCGACTTTTGCATCAGTGAAAGTCGACTCCTGCGCCTATCTAGAATTGGGTGATTATGGTCTGTGTGCAGAAGTCGACTTTCACTGATTCGAAAGTCGACTTCTGCACCATAGGTGCAGAATGCCTTGTTCTTTTTGACATTTGTCTGCTTCCTTCCCTTTCTAACTTTGTTTCTCCCCTCTAGATCACCATTTCGCATCCAATGAACTCAAGAGGGATGAAGGAGATTATGTGAGATGAATAAAAGAAAAGAAGGAAAGAAAACAAGTATGCTGCACCTCAATGAAAGATGTGGATGAATGAAGGGATGAGGAAATGATAGAATGATCATGGCAAAGCCAAAAAAAAAATAAGTGAGTGAAGGCTAAAAAAATGGATTTGATCACATGAACAAGAGGAAGAATAAGAGAAATGCAAAACAAAACCATTGGAACCCCTATCTAAGTCCGGACAGGTTGACTTGTCCTGCAGATGTCATCTGTGCTGGCATATTCGGTCGACCGACCGAGCCAGTTCGATCGACCGAAATGCCCTGTATAAAAAAAGAAAAGAAAAGTGCATTCATAAGAATATGAAAGAAAGTGACTGTGCATTTGCATGATCACCTCTTGTGAGGAGATTTCTGTGAGCATGATAAAGAACCCCCCCCCCCCCTCATTGAGTCCCTCGTCCAAACAACCTTGCACCTTGCATGATCATTGAGGTTCCATGGGCCTTGAGTATACTTACTCTTCCTCCCTCGCATGCATTCACATGCACATGGTCCCTCATGACTGAATTTTAGAGATAAACTAAGTAGGCTCCCAGGCTGAAAATAAAGAGAGAAAAAATGATGAAGTCATGAAGATGAAATAATAAACTAAAAAAAAAAGAAATCAGTCAGTCAAAAAAAGAGAAAGTAGAAGAACTTGCTGACCTGCTAGTGGCTGGGTCGACCCAGTCCATGGCTCGGTCGACCCAGCTACTAGCAGGCCTTTGCCCGCCCCCATGTCCCTTTGAGATTAAAAAAAATAACAAACAAAAAGGCAAAACAAGCAAAGGAAAAACAACACACAATCTAAATGCTCTTGATAACAAGCAATTAACCCAAGAGAATAATGCAAGAACAATCTGAGTTCTGAAAGGATAAAAAAAATGGGGGCTAAAGATAATGAAAACAAGATCTGTTCTTTGGTCCTATGAAGGTGGGGTCGACCCCATCTTGGCATGGAGTCGACCCAGCCCCCCCCTTTTGGGCCAGCAGGTTTGAAACTATGTTTTGATTGGAATTCAACAAGAAAACTCAAAGAAGAAAAAGGGTAATGATTATTGAAAGGGAACGAAGTGATAAACAACAAAGAACACAATAATGATTTAATCATTAAAGGGGCGTGATCTCGCGCTGGTCCTGAGCTGGGAGGATGATCACCGGATAGTGAACTGCAAATAAAGGGAAACGAATTAGGAGACCCAAGGATAGTTCCCTGGGAAAACCCTCCGATGCTTAAGTCAGTAGAGCAATGGTGAAAGGTATTGAGGGAGGTTGAAAGAGATGCGCAAGATTCCCCAACACCAAGATGGTGAAGTGGTTCCTGCTCATGGAGTGTTAGGCATCTATCTGCCTTACCTACTGTCGGAGGGAGTCCTTGGTTTATATAGCGAGCTCCCCCGAAGAGTCCCATAAGCTGAGGAGTTTTAGGCGGGAGTTACGTCCTCATCATGGGATCGTTACGTCCTCATCGTGGGCTCTTCATGACCTTGGGAGATCATGGCACCCTTATCTCGCTTAACTCCTGCTCATAAAGGACTGTCAATGGCTGTATGGATAAGCATTCGTCAGTTGATCCAAGCATGAGCAGTGCCAGCCCTGTCCGGGCGATGGGCGTAGCTCGGATGCAGTCAGATCGGAGTGGACGCGGAGCGCCTGCCCTTATCTCGGTGGGGAGATGGCTCAGGCGTGGGTCTTCCTCCGTTTTGTCGTTCGGGACTTCCGAGCCTAAGGGCCGCCGAGGAAGGATGGGATCCCGAGTGATCTTTATTGGGCTTTTCTGCCGAAGTGGGCCCTAGAGGGCTGTCACTCGGATGAGCTGAGCCTCATTTGGTCCTGATGGGCCTAGTTTGGCTGCTCTTAATTGGGCTATAGAAATCCCCCTCTCCACTTGTCCCCCTCCTACTCCCGAGCTTTAGTTGTTGGGATCGGTGCGATGGATTCAGAGGGGGGGGTGAATGAATCCCCTTATAAAACTCTTGCCCAATTAAAACTTCCTGATACAAACTGAAAACCAATGAGCAGTTGCGGAGATAACAGATTCACTAGGTCAACTAAGATGCTTACAGATGAACAGATTAGTGACTTAGGATCAATACCAAGGGACTCACAAAGCAGTTATCGAATAGACAGTGTGCATGAACTTAAACCTGATAAGGAATTAAACACGTTCATGACTGTAGGTTGAAATCGAGTCTAGCATACATAGAGCAGTGATTAAGTAATCAAGGTGACTCTCACAGCACCAGTAACAGATGATTGATATGCAATCAAATTCCCTGCTAGATAGAAGATCCAAATCGGCCTATGCAAACATCTAGCGAAAACAGAAATGAACATTCAAACCACAGTGCACAAAGGGTTTTTAGGTGATTCGGTCCTCCAGACCTACGTCCACCCCTCACTCCAAACCGGAGTGAGGCTTCCACTAGCAAAAGCTAGAACCGCAGACTCAGTCTGCAAACAGGTGCTGCCTAACAGCTTGACCAGGGGAACAACCTCCCCTCTTCCTCCAGACCGGAGGGAAACCACTAGTGACTGCCCGTCACTAGCAACCAGAGACCGAAGTCTCTCTTCCTCCAGACCAGGAGGGAACCCACAAGCGACACCAGTCACTTGCAACCGGAGACACCAAGTCTCCCTTCCTCTGAAACCCAGAGGGAACCCACAAGTGACACCCAGCCACTTGCAACCGGAGATTAAAATCTCCCTTCTCCTGAACCAACAGGAGGAACCCCGACCTCTCTACAGAGTATCGGAAAAATAAAAAATAAGGAAGTGTAAAGTAAAAAAGAATAAGAAATGAAAAATACAGCAATCAGAAAGCTGTAAAAGATGATAGCACAAATGTGGCTCTCAACGGAGCTGACTGGCCTGAATTTGATCCACGGTCCAACAGGAGCAGATCTTCAAGCAACTTTCCCTTCTTCTCCTCTAACTCTCTATCTCTCTCTCTATCTCTCTTCTTCTCTACTGCACTTATCTTCTTCTCTCGATCACTGCTCTCAAAGGATCTCTCTCTCTTTCTTCTTCTTCTTCTCTCTTTCTCCTTTTCTTCTGCGACTTCTTTCTTCTTCTTCTGCTAGCTCTTTCTGCTTCTCTTTTCTTTTTCCTCTCACTGTCTACTCTTCTCTCTGCTCTTCTTCTTCTTCTTCTCCACACCGGATCGTGCAGGCTCTCAGTGGCTCTCTTCTACTTCAGTCACGATCAGTCTTCTTCTGAGGAAGAAGCTCCATATTTATAGCAGCAGCAGCTAGGGCGTGTGCAGGGCTTGTGCCCTCTTTGTCCAGAGATAACCTCGGATCATGTGCCAGGTGCCAACCTCGGATCACGTGCCCAATCATATCATTTTTTCTTCTCAAAGGATATACCTGTCAAACATTCATAAGAGGATATTAGAGAGATGTACAGACTTGGTTCAAGAATGTATAGACTGACTGAGATGATGCATGAACAATCGACAATGCACATACTTGCCATCAACAGGTGTATGGACTAAGCGTGCATACGACAACGATGTACAGACTTGCTGGGTAACTCAAGACCGCCGTGTGCAGACTTAGTATGAAAGATGCATATGCAACAGAATGTATAGACTTTGAATATGAATCCTTGGACATGCCTTCAACGAGTGTGCAGACTCTGCGTGTACTGTGCAAACGATGCACAGATATGCCACTGAGGGATGTGCAGAGGTTGAATGAGTGACATGCAGTTTGCAACATGAAAGTATGCACAATGAATATGGATGTACTGACATGCCCTTGACGAATGTATACATTTTAGTGCGTGCATGCTATGCTATAAGGCAATGTATAGACTTGAGATGAATGAAGAACACAGGCTGTATATACTTGATAGCATGCATTGATGTACAGACTTGAGATCAAGGGATGCACTGGCTGTACAGACTTTGTGCGTGTGCTAAAGCAGTGAACGTAGGTAAAGATAGGAATGTATAGACTTGCGTTCATGCAGCAATGTATAGACTTGAACGCGTGCATGCTATGTGATGTACAGACTTTGCCACGCCTACACCAAGATGATGGGTGAGACGCTAAGTGAGATGCTAGATGTTGTACAGACTTGAGAAATGATGCATGCACAAAGACGATGGGTGAGACGCTAAGTGAGACGGATCTTTGTACAGACTTTGTGTATTAGCGTGAGGCAATTGAATGCACTGACTTGCTCATGACTGTATAGACTCTGCGTGGATGACCAGACAATGTAGAGACTTGCACATATGCATGAACAAGTGGCGATGTACAGACGAGTGCACAGACTATATGCTCAATGCAATCGTACTATGGCATGCAGCTACTGTTAATGCACCGAGGTCATATGACAGATGAACACTTAAAGAAAATGATGCATAGACCTTAAACCATGACTCATAGTATGTCATTATCAAAACCAGGGTTCCAACATTCTCCCCCTTTTTGATTATGACAATACTATGAGTCATGTGTGCTTATTCACACAACCATTTTATTTCATCATTTCTTCAGGCAAACATATCTATGACTCATACCAATTTCTCCCCCTTTGTTATTATCAAAAAGAATCATGGGGAGGTATGAATGCAGAGATGCAGATGCAACAAGAAATGCAAGAACTCCCCCTAAATATATGAATGCAAGCACACAATTCTCCCCCTTTAAGAATTTCTATGCAGCATGATTCATATGACAAGGAAGCTCCCCCTGAATAAATGGAGTCTTATGAGATGGATGAGAAGGAGACCACAGTGGCAATCAACATGATGAATCAAGGACAGTGAGCACAATTCATTTTGAATTTAGCAGTGAGTGGAAATTGAGTACAAGATTTTGACTGGATTGTCAATGAATAGATAAGACAGAAAGGTTTTCAATAGGGTACCAAAACCATAAATCTTGATAAGCGAATTTCATATTCTTTTATTATAAAAGATTATGAATGAGTCTAAACTTACCAGCATGATTTAAGAATGATGTATACAAAGTTTATCAGGAAAATTCAATACTCATATCTGAAACATCTTTTAATAGAGATGAACCAATTGCACATATGACATACATGTTTAACCTCCTTCTATCTTACTCAATCAATTTCAATGACTCCTTTGGAAGTTACACTAGATAGTATTGAGATTAAGTAAATATGAGTGTAGCTGAATTTTCTTTGATTACACTTGTTTTTTAGAATTTTTTTTTTATTGAACAACACTTATTTTTCTTGAGCAAGTTTGGTTAAGTCAACACCTTTTTACGTGAGGCACAACACGTCTTAGGTGAAGTGACACTGTTACTCAGTGTGACAACCATATTACCTCTCAATAAGAGAACAGAGTTAGCAATTTGGAGTGTCTTTTTCATGAGGAGACACCTTGATCAGAGGCCAGAATCCCCAGTTACTTGACACTGCCATGCCATTGCTCTGCCAGATTTTTAATCATTTTTATAAGAGAGGTAACTGTGGCACTTCATGACATGGGCTTGCTCTATTTCTTTGATAGAGAACCTAGTTTCTCTGTGACCAAAGTCATTGCTCTGACTTTATTTTCTTCCAAATATTTTTAGATTTTTCAGACAATGCTCAGTACACTGAAATGCTCAAGAACAATACTTTTTACATGTATCTTAACCAAAGAAAGCCATGTTTTTAAAATTTCAGATTTCAGAAAGTTTTACATGAAGTTACATGAGACAATTGGTTAAGATTTTTTAAACATAATGATTCAGATATTTTCAAAACTTTTAAATCAAAACTTAATGAATACATTAGACTTAAATCAATTTGATTCATCAGACATTCTTAAACCAGTATAATAGAAGATTCTTCTTTTCGAAATATGTCGGATTTATGATTAGGGTACACAGATTTAAGTCTCTTCGATTTCAAATGGATCAACAATGGCAGTGCAGCCAAACAATAGAAACAACAAGAATTTTTGTTAAGAGAGCATGCAACTTAATGTCAAGTCAGACCAATGTGATTCAGCATATGAATTTCTTTTGACAAGATAAAAGAAACAGCATGGAGACATCAATTTGAACTCCTTATTGCAAACTTGACTGAGAGACTGACCAGAGGGAGAGACAGAGTCCAATGGAAAACAGATAAGCCTATGGATGCTCCCCCTGAGTACATGCATGCAACCTTTTTTATTTTATTTTTCAATATGTATGTCATGCAGGGTAACAGGAGGTCAGGCATGTTTCAGGATCTTCAAGGTTAATATGCAATGAATTCTGACATAAGTGTATGCATTTGACAACCTGCATGCAATGCATTGACTCCCCCTGACAATATGCATTCAATCAATCTTTTTGACATTTTTCAATGTAAGGAGATGCAATGCACTATATGTATGCAAAGACATGTAATGTTTGCCATGAAGACTGAACATATGACCTATGGTACTAGGCGGAGTACTTGGTCTAAAGGACCATCTCACACGTAGTAAGAACCTCCAGACAGATTTCACCTGCCTTTTAGTAGCTTACCATTTAATACACCATAGTGGTCATGCATGATATCACATACAGGCTTCAAATTCAGTCAATTCAGATTTTCAAAAGTGCAAGTTCATTCTCATTCTAATATCTAAACAGATAATTCAGTATGAGCTTTGAGAGACATGAATACTCATAGTGTGCAAAGGATGACAAATATGCATGAACACATCAAACAAGATATGCACTGAATTTCAGAACAGGAAATGTAGAGAATTTACCTGAAAAGTTCAGAAAGGGGTTTTCTTTTGAGTGCCTTGGCTTATTTACCCCTCTTTATTCCTCAGTCCCAAGGCACACTTGCGACACAAGGTTTATTTTGCACAAACAGGTACCCAAGAGGTCTTGGGTCCTGTATTAATAGTGACATTCCTATCAAGTTTTCTCAACCAATTTTTAGCTTGTTTATCATTACAACACATGATATGACAATTATGCATAGAATGCCCTTCCTGCCCACAATAATTACATGATGTAACAGCCTTTGAGTTCTTTTTGTGAACAGGATTATAATTATGGAATCTATGTGGATAAACATGGAAATTTATGTTACTTGCATGAAATTTTGGTTTACCATTACCTGCCCACCAGCATTCCGAAGCTCGGTGGCCAAGTTTTCCACATTCAAAACATACAGGAATCTTTTCTTTAAAAACAGATTTATTCCTACCAAAATCATTTCTGTTTGCAGGGAATTTGACAATTTCAGAATAAAATTTCTTTCCCTGAGCATTTTGATACACAGGGATTTTAGTAGATTTGTGACGATTGTTACTCCCCTGTGCATGCCAGCATTGTGCAACAATGTGGCCCAATTTGCCACAACAAAAGCATTGAAGTTTCCTTTTAGGAATTGCATGATTTTTAGCATGGATATGTTTATCATGCATTCCCACAGCAGACATGTCATCTATTTTCATTAACTTACATTCATGCATGAGATGACCCATTTTATGACAGTAAAAGCATTGAAGCCTTTTGGTTTGAACAGAAGAGGGTTTATTCATATTAGAATTCCTAACATGAATTCTATCATATTTCAATTCATCCTTCTTCATGATAAAACAATCAACCATCTCATGGCCAAACTTTCCAGAGTAAAAGCATTTAACATTCTTGACAATAGATTTGTTGGCCTGAGCTTTCTTAGCATGCTGATTGTTATCATTCTTTTTCAATATTTTCCTTTTCTATTTTATTTTCTTATTTTCTTGAGCAGCAGCTTGTTTAGGGGATGAGGTGGAAGTGATAGCTATGTCTGAGCTACGCACAAAAGTTGTATAAAGTTTCTTCCTCATTCCCTGCTTAACTTGAAGATTACTGCCTTTCTTCACGCAGTTATCTATGGATGCAACTTTCTGCTTCTCTTGATTAGCATAATCAGACAGAGACTTATTCAAATCCAAAATCTCATTCCTAAGAGAAGAGATGAGCAGTTCAGAGGTTGTTACTTTTTCATTAAGCATGGTATTGACAGTTTTGTAGCTATCTATCTCTTCCATTAATGTACTCACTCTCTCACATTCATTTTCAAATGAACTCTTCCCTTTTTCAAGCATTAAAAGCCTCTCAGAAATAGCAGAATTCAGCAGCTTCAATTCTTCATTTTCTTGTTTTAGTTTTTCATTCTGAACTCGCTTATTTAGTGAGATTTGATCACCATTAATTAAGCTCAATTTTTCTTCCAGTTTAGAGATCTTAACTGTGAGTTTTTGATTTTTATTTTCCAATAAAGAAATTTATTCCTTACTCATATTAACATTAGCTAAGCATATATCATGAGATTTTCTCAGTTTTTGACAGTTTTCACAAGGAGCATTTGAATTAATCTGATCACACTTCTTTTTCAACTTTTTATTTTCAGATTTTAATTTCCTACATCTATCAGTAAGTTCTTCATTTATATTCCATAAATCATCAATCGAAATCTCTTCGGATCCAGAGCTTACCATGGATGACGTTTCCTCCTATTGATCAGAGTTGTGATCACCCCGGTTGGCCATCAAGCATTGATTCTCTTGCTCCCCATTTGTAGCAGTTATTCTATCCAATATTTCCTTTCCAGAAGCGCACTTGAGAACAAAAGGAAATCTTTCAGTATTAACTGTAGCTTGCAAAATATTAAGAACTGTGACGTTATCACGGTTCTTTAATCTGTCCTCTCTAGACCACTTGGTCTCATCGTGAGATAATTGGTGTGGGCCTTTTGAAGCTAAATTCCATAGATTAGGGTCAATGGAATTCATATAGACAAAAAGGTCGCCTAACCACTTACTGAAGTTAGAACCATCAAATACAAGAGGACGAGCCATTAAAATAGATAGCAAACAGGTTCAACTAACAAGACAATCGATAGGAAGTGCACCAAAAGCGAGATAGCACCGAATACAGCAAGATCAGATCTGCAGGTCATTGAACCTTTTATGCGGACACCTACTCTGATACCAATTGTTGGGATCGGTGCGATGGATTCAGAGGGGGGGTGAATGAATCCCCTTATAAAACTCTTGCCCAATTAAAACTTCCTGATACAAACTGAAAACCAATGAGCAGTTGCGGAGATAACAGATTCACTAGGTCAACTAAGATGCTTACAGATGAACAGATTAGTGTCTTAGGATCAATACCAAGGGACTCACAAAGCAGTTATCGAACAGATAGTGTGCATGAACTTAAACCTGATAAGGAATTAAACACGTTCATGACTGTAGGTTGAAATCGAGTCTAGCATACATAAAGCAGTGATTACGTAATCAAGGTGACTCTCACAGGACCAGTAACAGATGATTGATATGCAATCAAATTCCCTGCTAGATAGAAGATCCAAATCGGCCTATGCAAACATCTAGCGAAAACAGAAATGAACATTCAAACCACAGTGCACAAAGGGTTTTTAAGTGGTTCGGTCCTCCAGACCTACGTCCACCCCTCACTCCAAACCGGAGTGAGGCTTCCACTAGCAAAAGCTAGAACCACAGACTCAGTCTGCAAACATGTGCTGCCTAACAGCTTGACCAGGGGAACAACCTCCCCTCTTCCTCCAGACCGGAGGGAAACCACTAGTGACTGCCCGTCACTAGCAACCAGAGACCGAAGTCTCTCTTCCTCTAGACCAGGAGGGAACCCACAAGCGACACCAGTCACTTGCAACAGGAGACACCAAGTCTCCCTTCCTATGAAACCCAGAGGGAACCCACAAGTGACACCCAGCCACTTGCAACCGGAGATTAAAATCTCCCTTCTCCTGAACCAACAGGAGGAACCCCGACCTCTCTACAGAGTATTGGAAAAACAAAAAATAAGGAAGTGTAAAGTAAAAAAAACAAGAAACGAAAAATACAGCAATCAGAAAGCTGTAAAAGATGATAGCATAAATGTGGCTCTCAACGGAGTTGACTAGCCTAGATTTGATCCACGGTCCAGTAGGAGCAGATCTTCAAGCAACTTTCCCTTCTTCTCCTCTAACTCTCTATCTCTCTCTCTATCTCTCTTCTTCTCTGCTGCACTTCTCTTCTTTTCTCGATCTCTGCTCTCAAAGGATCTCTCTCTCTTTCTTCTTCTTCTTCTCTCTTTCTCCTTTTCTTCTGCGACTTCTTTCTTCTTCTTCTGCTAGCTCTTTCTGCTTCTCTTTTCTTTTTCCTCTCACTGTCTACTCTTCTCTCTGCTCTTCTTCTTCTTCTTCTTCTCCACACCAGATCGTGTAGGCTCTCAGTGGCTCTCTTCTACTTCAGTCATGATCAGTCTTCTTCTGAGGAAGAAGCTCCATATTTATAGTAGCAGCAGCTAGGGCGTGTGCAAGGCTTGTGCCCTCTTTGTCCAGAGATAACCTCGGATCACGTGCCAGGTGCCAACCTCGGATCACGTGCCCAATCATATCATTTTTTCTTCTCGAAGGATATACCTATCAAACATTCATAAGAGGATATTAGAGAGATGTACAGAGTTGCTTCAAGAATGTATAGACTGACTGAGATGATGCATGAACAATCGATGATGCACATACTTGCCATCAACAGGTGTATGGACTAAGCGTGGATACGACAACGATGTACAGACTTGCTGGGTAACTCAAGACCGCCGTGTGCAGACTTAGTATGAAAGATGCATATGCAACAGAATGTATAGACTTTGAATATGAATCCTTGGACATGCCTTCAACGAGTGTGCAGACTCTGCGTGTACTGTGCAAACGATGCACAGATATGCCACTGAGGGATGTACAGAGGTTGAATGAGTGACATGCAATTTGCAACAGGAAAGTATGCACAACGAATATGGATGCACTGACATGCCCTTGACGAATGTATACACTTGAGTGCGTGCATGCTATGCTATAAGGCAATGTATAGACTTGAGATGAATGAAGAACACGGGCTGTACATACTTGATAGCATGCATTGATGTACAGACTTGAGATCAAGGGATGCACTGGCTGTACAGACTTTGTGCGTGTGCTAAAGCAGTGAACGTAGGTAAAGATAGGAATGTATAGACTTGCATTCATGCAGCAATGTATAGACTTGAACGCGTGCATGCTATGTGATGTACAGACTTTGCCACGCCTACACCAAGACGATGGGTGAGACGCTAAGTGAGACGCTAGACGTTGTACAGACTTGAGAAACGATGCATGCACAAAGACGATGGGTGAGACGCTAAGTGAGACGGATCTGTGTACAGACTTTGTGTATTCACGTGAGGCAACTGAATGCACTGACTTGCTCATGACTGTATAGACTCTGTGTGGATGACCAGACAATGTAGAGACTTGCACCTATGCATGAACAAGTGACGATGTACAGACGAGTGCACAGACTATATGCTCAATGCAATCGTGCTATGGCATGCAGCTACTGTTAATGCATCGAGGTCATATGACAGATGAACACTTAAAGCAAATGATGCATAGACCTTAAACCATGACTCAGTATGTAATTATCAAAACCAAGGTTCCAACATTAGTAAGCTCGGTCGAGTAGCTATTTGGGGTTTCGGACCAACGTGGCTCAGGTGGGTGGAAATCTGGCGGTGTTTAGGAAGCCACGTGTTGTGGTCACCTGTGCCCATGTTAATGATGATCCTGACGGATTTGAACTGAAGGGGACCCCTTTCCTCAGAGGTTAGAACGACGCACCGCCTCCCGCGTGGGTTTGTAGGCGTTGGGCGCATGTTGTCATTCTAGACTCCCTCCATTTCTTAGGGTTTTGGCTCTCCTTCGTTCTCATTTTTAGGGCTCTTCGATGCGCCGTGAGGACACGACGGAGGAGCATAGGCTTGCGGTGGCATTCAATGAGTTGGTGGCGATAACCGCGGAGGCCGTCCAACAGCTTCCTCCTCCCCCGAAATCTTCAGGGTCTCAGGACCGTCTTCCCTTAGAGTCTTCTTCTGACTCCATGGCGGGCCAGCGCCCAGATGTTGAGGAGGGGGAGGACGAGCCGGTGGCGAGGGTGCCGGTCCCCAACTACAGCGAACTAGGGGAGGCGGATGTGAGGAGGCTGGAGCACCAGTACTGCCTGCCCCGCAAGTTCAGTTTTGCCACTGCTACCCCATATGAGACGAGCCTGGACTCTCGTACAAGTCACATCTGTATGTTCCTTCTATCATGGAAGGGTGGATTCCACCTTCCTTTTGAACCTTTCGTTCTTCAACTTCTTAATTTTTTTCGGTTGGCGCCCATTCAGTTGGTAGCCAACTCTTATCTCCTCCTTTCCGCCTTTCGTATTCTCTGCCGTCAGTGCGGAGTCCCTCCTTCCATGGACCTCTTCCACTTTTTCTTTGAGTTAAAAGCGCATCCTTCGGCGGGGAAGGGCTTCTACTTCATCCAGGCGAGGTGAAATAGGAGTTGTATTTCTTTGGCGGCGAAGGATTCTTCGCATAAGGGGTGGAAGACCCAATTCTTCTGGGTGGGGATTTGCTCAGTGGAGGAAACCTGGAGGTGCCCGATAATCCCCAATTTCCACCCTAATGTCCCTCCTAGACAGGACGAGTTCCCTCCTCATGTGGAGGAGTATGATGCCATTTTGCTGAAGCACCGCCAGTTCACCGAAGAGTTGGTGACGCCGGAGAATATCGAGCGGTGTCTTCTTACGCGGCTACATCCGTTGGGCTCAGGTGCCACAACTTAGATCCTCCTTCGGATGTGGGGGTCATCTTTCTTTTCCTGAACACATCTTCTTCCTCATGCAGACACCAGGCGGGAGCCTCTGAAGGAGGCCGCAGAGGTGATCGAGCTTGGAGATGACTCGGCTGCCGACGAACCGACTGCTCCCGTGGGTCGCTTCCGAACCAAAGATAAGGGCAAGGGAGCGGCCCAGGGTGAATCCTCCGGACCGCGGGGACCCAAGCGCAAGGACCCTGTGGAGGGTATGATACGAGACGCTGCGAGGGCCAGAAAGCGGGCCAAGAAGGCCGGGGTCGTACCCACGGTCGAAGGCGACCCTACCGCGGCTCACCCCTCCGCCGGGCACAATGGGGCCGACCCTCTCGGGCGGGCTCTCCCACTAGCCGAGCCAGAGGGGGCCGAGGCGGTCGGGGCTGCCCCCGCGGGCGGCGATGATGCGGGCTCGGTTCCTCCTTTTGCCGGGACCGAGGGGGCCGAGGGTGCTCTCGCAACCGGCAACGGGGCCGACCCGGCTCTCCCCTCGGCCGGGGCCGAGGGGGCTGTGGCCGAAGTTGGGGGTGCTGTGACTGCGGCCGGGGCTGGCGCTTCAGGCGGTGGCGCAGGTGGCGAGCCGATCCAGGATGAGGGGCTGCAAGAAAATCCGGCCGAGGCACGAGGGGCGACCGTGGCTGGGGCTCGATCCGAGCCACACGGTGGGGCGCCGGGCGATAGGGGGTTCTCCATTCCGGTGGCCTTGGAGAGGCTCGGTATCTCGAGCCCCCTGCACCAGGTATGCCACGGTATAGCCGCGAAGGTGAGGGGGGGAGGTAGGCAGTACTCCCCATCTACGGCTCTCGCCGGGGTTATGGAGGGCAGTCTGGCCCTGGCCCAGATGGGGGCTGCTCTGGCAAAAGCGTATGCTCGGTCGGAATGGGAGCGAGCGAACCTGGCCTGGACCCTTGGTGGGTCGGACAGGAGGTTGGCTCAGCTCACCGAGGAGCGTGACGGGCTTCGGCGGGAGCTCTCCTCAGCCAAGGGGCTGATGAGGTCGAGCCAGGTGGAGACCCGGGCGCTAACCGAGTAGCTAGCTAAGGCTCATGAATCGCTCGAGAGGAAGAACAAGCTTCTCGAGGAGGAGCGCCTTGTGCACTCTGAGCTGGAGGGCCAGTGGGAGACCGAGCGGGCCGAGCTGGTAGACCGAGCGGAGGAAGCCGAGGGCCTTCGGCGGGAGGCCGAGGCCGATCGGGCCTAGGCGGAGAAGCAGGTGGCGGCGACCGAAGAGCGGACTGCCGAACGGAGGTCAGCCGAGGCGGAGTAGAGGGAGGCCGAGCTCGCTGGTAGGGTGGGATCGACCGGGGCGGAGGCTCTCGAGCAGTACAAGAGCTCAGAGGCCCACCGGGTCGACCTTAAGGAGGCTGCCCTTCCCTACTATGAGTTAGCGCTTCGCCAAGGCATCCACAAGGGGTTCAAGTAGGGCTACGACCAGGCGGTATCTTATGCCAGGGAACAGGATTCTGGGATTGAATTCCCATCCGGACAGTGGTACGACTCGGATCTGTCATCCTCGGGCTCCTCTGTCTCGGCACCGGACGAAGAGGATCAGGAGGGGTCTTCGCCCGAGGGATCGCCAACTCCGGATGCCTCGGGAGGGCGCGCAACCGAGGTAGTTCCCACGCTAGTGGGGTCAGTGCCATGGTCGACCGTCGTTGAGCATGCCGGGGGCAGACTGTCCGAGCCTTCCACTTCTGAGCTTTAGGGTGGGCCGGAGGTCTGATGTATCCGCTTTGCTTCCTCTCTTTGTATACCTTTTTCTTTTTGGAAGGAGAAAACTTCCTTCTTTTTGTGTAGAAATAAATAAGGCAGTGGTATTGTGACGAAGACTTATCGGTTCCATACCGCCGTTGTCGTATTCTGTTCAGCGTATCTGCGGTTGTTGGAAAGAGCCGATATTTTCTGCGTGAGTCTCGCACGATGTTTGGGTGAGCGCCTGACAGGGTGTCTTCTTATTTTCCCACGCTTTAAATGCCTGGCCGCTTCGTGTGTCCCGCTGGGGCGGAAGATGAGAAGTTTAAGGTGACCGTTTGTAGGGAGAAATCCTTCTAGCGTGTTTTCGAGGGGGGAAATCATTTAAGGCAAGTAGCCTCCCTTTGCCTATAAAAAGGACTGAAGGGCGTCCCTTCCTCTCCACCGCTTAGGGTTTTCCCTGACAGTCTTTCCTCATTCCTTCTTCACGTTGCGTTGTGCCATGGTATTCAGAGCATGGAGGAAGCCCCAGATGAGGAGGCTGTCGACGACGGGGGGCAGGGAGTTCTTGTTGCTCCGGACATGAAAAGGAGTCGACGGCCGGCGGACAGACTTGAAAAGGGGCCGACGCGCAGAGGCACGTCGTTTTCCCTTTATCAGTTCTGGCGGTGCTTGCAGGGGGATGAGATGGAGGACGGATGGGGGGATCAGACATCCCTGCTGCCCGTTCCTTCCTGCTTGCCTCACGGATGGGAGGAGGAAGCCAACTAAGCTCCATCCCTTCCGGGCCTTCCCCTGACTGCTCAACCAGCTCTGCTGGTTTCTTTTTCCTTCTGGCAGCCTCTTTTTCCCTCTTCTGCTCTACTCCTCCTTTCTTTCACTCTTCGGAGGGTGCATGCACTCTCTTTCTTCCAAAGAGTTGGTAGTTTGGCGGGGAAGATGCTTTCATATGCATTCCCTCTCCTCCTTCTCTTCCAAGTTCAACTTGGAAGGTAGCCTTCTCTTTCTTAATCCCTCTGTCACCTTTGTCTCGAGCTGCCCGAGCCAACAGGGTCAACTATCCTTTATCCGAGCCAATTTCTACACTAGGCAGAGTCAGTGGCTGGACGCAGGAAGGTCATCCAAGTCAGCCGAGCGACGGGCTCATACGACGGTGCTAGATGGATCTTTTTGCTTTTTTGACATGTAATCTATTGGCTTCAGCCTTCCTGATGTACAAACGTGTTGTTTGAATAAAAAGAAGGGAGCCTTTTGTTTTATCTCACGTTGTTTGCACAATACTCAGTACTCAGAAGTAGAACTTGCGTAATATAGCTGCGTTCCAGGTCCGAGGGATGGGTTCTCCTTCCATTGTAGACAGGCGGTATGCTCCTTTTCCAAGCGTCTCGACCACTCGGTAGGGGCCTTCCCAGTTAGGGGATAACTTGCCCGCCGTCTCAAGTGGTCGAGAGGCTTCGGCTTTCCTGAGGATGAAGTCTCCCGGTTGGAAGTGTCTGTCTCGGACTTTGACGTTGTAGTATCGAGTGAGGCGGCGTTGGTACTCCGTTGCTTTGATGCTGGCAATCACCCGGATTTCATCTGCTAAGTCGAGATTTTTGAGCAGTTTTTGGTCGTTTACCTCGGACGAGAAGCGGATGACTCTGAGGGAGGGGTTGCTGATCTCCAACGGGATCACGGCCTTGGTGCCATATACTAGTTGAAAAGGAGACTCTCACCGGTTGCCGTTCTGGGAGTCGTTTTGTGCGACCAAAGTACGTTTGGCAATTCCTCGAGCCAGCTGCCCTTGGCTTTGCCGAGCCTAGTCTTGATGCCTTTCAAGATAGCCTTGTTGTCATTTTCGACCAGCTCGTTAGCCTGAGGGTGGGCGACCAAAGTGAAGTGATTGCGAATATTGAGGTCGGTGCATTTGTCTCGGAAGTACCGAGAATCAAATTGCCGACCATTATCGCTCACTATCACCCGGGGGATGCCGTAGCGACAGATGATCGACTTCTAGATGAAATTCCAGATGACTGTCTCGGTGATCCTTGCAGTGGCTTCGGCCTTGATCCACTTAGTAAAGTAGTCGATGGCGATGATGATGAACTTCTTCTGGGCCTGGGCCGTGGGGAATGGCCCGAGGATGTCGATTCCCCAGCGAGTGAAAGGATAAGGCTCGGCTAGGGTGATAAGCTCTGTTGCTGGCTGATGGAACAAGTGGTCAAATCACTGGCAACGATCACAATGTTGTGTGTAGGTCGAGCAGTCACGCTGTAGGGTGGGCCACCAGTAACCTCGCCGTAGCAAGATCCTGGCGAGTGACCTTCCCCCCAAATGCGCTCCGCATAGACCTTCATGAACTTCTTCGATCGCTCGGTTGGCTTCATCGGTACCGAGGCACTTCAGAAGAGGGCCAGAGAAGGATCTCCGGTAAAGTGCGCCGTCCAGGGTGACGAATCGCCGAGCTTGGTATTTCAACCTTCGGGTTTCCCGAGGGTCGGGAGGCTCCTCAGAGTCTTGGAGCCACGACAGGTAGGGGGTACGCCAGTGGCCTGGGCAGGCTGGGCCAACAGCTGGAGCTCCGAATCAATGCTCGGGCGCTCTAGCTCTTCGAGAACGACCGATCTAGTACCCTCGGGGTTAAGAGAGGACGCCAGCCGAGAGAGGGCGTCCGCTCTGGAGTTTTCCTCCCGAGCTATCCGGACTACCTCAAAACTCTCAAACTGTTGTGCCACAGTCTTGACCAGTTGGAGGTATTTGATCATCGGTGCCTCCCGAGCTTCATAATCACCGTTAACCTGGCTAGCGACTAGTTGGGAGTCGGTGTGAATCCTGACTCGTTCAGCTCCTAACCGCCGGGCCATGGGGGCTCCCGATATGAGGGCCTCATACTCAGAAGCATTGTTGGATGCTTGGAAGTTGAACTTCAGGGCGTACTGTACCTCTGCCCCTTCGGGGGACTTCAGGAGGATGCCGGCACTGCTCCCGGCTGAATTGGAATATCCGTCAACGAACAGTTCCCAGATCGGCCAGGGTGCGGACGGAGATCTCTCTTCAGTCGGGATGGTGCTCTCGACGATGAAGTCGGCGAGCGCCTGGCCTTTGATAGCCGAGCAAGGCCGATACGATATATCGTAGGCCCCGAGCATGATGGCCCACTTCACGAGGCATCCCGAGGCTTCGGGGTGAGCGAGGATCTTCTTCAATGGTTCGTTGGTCAACACGGTGATGGAGTGCCCTTGGAAATAGGGTCGGAGGCACTTGGCCGAGGTAACCAACGCTAGCACGAGTTTCTCGGTTGCGGGGTACCTTCTTTTAGCCTCATTGAGCACCTTGCTTGTGTAGTAGACCGGTCTCTCGATTCCCGAGTCATTTTTGACTACGACCGAGCTAACTGTGGATGGAGTTGCCGAGAGATAGAGATACAAGGCTTCCCCCAGGACGGGCTTGGAAAGCACTGGGGGCGAAGCCAGGAACTCCTTAAGCTCGGCGAATGCTCTTTGGCATTCCTCATCCCATGTGAATGTAGCAGATGTCATTTTGGGTCCCCTCAGTAGTTTGAAGAAGGGTAGGCATTGTTCAGCCGCGCGGGACAGGAATCTGTTGAGCGCAGCAACGCGCCCGGTAAGGCGTTGAACGTCTTTGATGCAGGTGGGTGGGTGCATGTCCAGGATGGCCGGGACCTTGTCGGGTTTGGCCTCAATCCCACGCTGAGTGACCAAGAAGCCCAAGAATTTTCTGAACTTTACTCCGAAGGCGCACATGGCGGGGTTGAGCTTCATGTTGTACTTCAGGAGGGTGTTGAAAGTTTCTGCTAGGTCAGTGAAGTGGTCCTCGGCCTTGGGGGTCTTAACGAGCATGTCGTCAATATAGGCCTCGACATTCCGACCGAGCTATCCCTTGAACATATGGTTGACTAGCCTTTGGTACGTGGCTCCGACATTCTTCAACCCGAAAGGCATCCGGGTGTAGTAGTGTACGCCGAAGTCGGTGATAAAGGCGGTCTTCTCGATGTCTTCGGGGTGCATTCTAATCTGGTGGTAACCTGAGTAGACATCCAGGAAGATGAGTATCTCATTACCCGAGGTTGAATCAACCAGTTGGTCGATGCTCGGTAAAGGATAGCAATCCTTTGGAGTAGCCTTGCTCAAGTCGGTGAAGTCCACGCACATCCGCCACTTTCCCGAAGCTTTCGGCACCAGGATGACGTTAGCTAGCCACGTCGGGTATAGGACCGGCCTAAAAAGGCCAGTCTTCTGCCCCTTGGTGACATGCTCCTTGATAATATCTGCTTCTCTGGCGCATGCTTCCTTCTGCGTTGTTGCACGGGCTTCATGGTTGGGTCGAGGTTGAGCTTATGCACCACCGTCTCTTCCGGTATCCCAGGGAGTTGATCATCAGACCATGCAAAGACCCGGATGTACGCGGAAAGGAACTCTTTCTATTGCTGTTGAACCTCAGATGTTAGGTCGGCTCCGATCTTTACTCCTAGGGTCAGGTCGTCGTTCAGGAAAACCGCTAGCAATTTGCCTCCAGGTTCAACGGTTGCGGATTTTTCCTTGACTTCCCCGGGGCCCTTGCTTTCCCCGTCCAACCTTGTGGCCTCAACCGAGATATTGTAGCACCTTCGGGCCATTGCCTGGTTACCTCAGACTTCCCCCAATCCATTTTTGGTGGGGAACTTCATCTTTTGGTGATAGGTAGAGGGCACCGCTTTCGTTCAGTTGAGGATTCCTCGGCCGAAGATTGCGTTGTATGCTATCATACCTTTGATCACTTATAAATCCACCATGACCGTAACGGTCTTGGGTGGGGTGCCAAGAGTAACCGGCAGGCTTAGGGCTCTCTCGGGATAGGTTGCCTGGCCATTGAACCCGCACAGGGGGGTCCGGATCGGGCGGAGTTTAGACGGATCCTCCCCCATCTTAAGGAAACATTCGTAGGATAATACATCAGGGGCACTTCCATTGTCAACCAGAATCCTGTCTACGTTACAATGGTTTATTGTGGCCAATATCACTAGGGCGTCATCATGCAGGGTGCTCAGCCCCTCCAGGTCTTGGTCGGAGAAGATTATGACCTGGGGTTCGCTGGGCGGGGCCCTGGGAGGCTCGATGGCTCGGCTCTCCCGCTCAGCATGACGCTTCCTTCCCGGCCATTGTCTTCTCCCGATGCAGCTCCTCCGGCGATGACGTTGATGTGGACCCCTCGGGGGGCGTTGTCTATCTCATCTAGGGCGCCTCGGTCTTCCTAGTGTGTAGCAACCCTAGTAAATTTAAGGACTAAAAAGTCTAAATAAATTTAAAACCAATAGATAATCAGGGCCAGACCTTGTATACAACCCTGAGATTTCCAAATAGGTCTTACAAGAAGATCTTATAGACCCTACCCTTAAATTTTAAGGGATTATGAATATAGAGTCATTTTAAGTAGACATTTTAAGTCATATCGTATTTTATTCAATTAATAATGAATAAATCTTGGAGAACATGCTAATTTACATTTATATTAAATTTAGAAAAATTATTATTTCATATTTATTACATTTTTTAGTTGAAGGATTAAGGTGTATTAACAAAATCTAATCCATTAAAGATGAGTAAATGGTAAAGGAATGAGTATATAAGTAATTTCGGTCTTTTGTAGGTGGTATTAAAAGGTGCAAAAATGGAATTAACGCCTTGTTCATGGGCGTTACTTAAAGAACCAACGACTTATCACAAGTCGTTATTTTATTTAGTGAATAGTAATAGTGAATAGTGCCGCTTTTTATATTAAAAGAATTTGATAAAAAATAATTATATAAAAAAATAGAGAAAAATGGAAAATGTATACCCATAAAATTTCAGGTCGATATCGCATTAAATAAAAAAGATAAAAATCCCCAAAGATTGTTACTCTTTAAATTAACGTTAAAAACGTAATCGGTTAAAACAAACGACTTTGTTTAAGTCGTCAAATATTAATAGAAGTATAAACACGCCCCAGATGAAGGCGTGTTTTATGAAATTAAAGGCATAATAGGAGGCGTTAATTAAAGAAGTAACGCCCCCTTCTCCGGGCGTCAATTCCCTGAGGTTTAAAATTTGGCAACCCGATCGAAGTGTTTGGTTCTAACTAGGAGATGCGACTGTTGTTCGGGAAGGTCTTGATCGGGAAGTATTAATATGTAGGAAGTTGAGGTTTCATTAGGATTCGTACTAAGGGAGGTTAAATCCCATTAGAACTTAAACCCCGTAAGACCTTATTCCCTATAAATATAACCCTCCGGAACCCTTTAAAGGTTACTACCTCTGGGCTCCTTGCCTTAACGTCAACCTGCTGCTCATATTATAGTCTTAGGGAGTTCCTCTTGCCATTGTTGAAGGAGCTCTATGTCTTCCGACCTGCTGTTTGTCTGTTTTACAGAGGAGAAGTATTGCTTCATCCTTCATCTTCTACACGAACAGGAGCGGCTGCCAAATAGCTTCCCTAGCTCCGATTAAAGTCACAGAAGGAAGCTGCAGTTGCCGTTGGGCTGCTTCTTCTACTATTGCTACATCTAGTTACTCTGTTGAAAATAGAGTATCATTTTGGGGGTTATAATTCTTCAATATCTTCCCGTCAACCAGAATCAACCCAGGAAAGGTAGGTGTTCTCCATCAAGCTAAAGCAGTTATTAAACTTTACATGATTATAAACTATTCGGATCAATTTTATCGATCATGCATACATATAGCCAGAGTTCTAGCTTCCTGTTTTAATTTCAGTTTTTCAGTTAAAATAGCGACCTAATAGCAGGCGCTGTTTCTATCTCACGCGACCTGATTTCAGACGTCCATTATGTTGTAAAGGCCTTCAACCAAGGCGTTAATTAAAAATTGTTATGATATGTAATAAGTTAAATGCATGTCAAGATTTAATAACTTCGAACCCTGTTGATATAATTGATGCATATGTATATTTCTGAAATTCCCAAATTTTCGTACACATGACCATGTACTGTTCCATAAATTCTGATTAAGTTTCCTGTCACTGAATCTGGCCCTGCTGGAATTAACGACGAGCACGATGCCGTCAAAAACTAATAAAATGCCTTCAGAAAAGGCGTGAAATCCTTAATTAACGCCAATTCCTAAGGCGTGATTTCGGAAATACTGTAAAATATTATTCCTGTAAAACGTGTATAATTCTGAAAGCTTCAATCTATCCTATTCTGAAAAATATGTAATAATTGAAACAACGACTGAAAGGAAGGCGTATCCAAATTAATTGGCGACCCCTCTTAGGGCGCTATTTCTGGAAACTTCCGAGATATTAAATATCTGAAAAAGATAAAACAATGTAACGACAACTTACAAATAAGAAATGGTGACCTAAGACAAGGCGTCAATTATGGACTATCTGGTTTTCCGTGCATTTCATGTAACCTGGCATTAGGTTATGTTCTAGCACTATGTCCCAGTCCGTGGATGTAGTCCCTTGTTTTTCGGCGTTTTATCGATAAGCCCTTAACTCTCCGTGACTTATAAGCCCTCCATTGGACATTCCGTTCCTTTGGACTGGCGAGTTTGTCATAGAGACCTCCGTTAGTCTCCGCTAGCCTTGGATTCCCTCAAGGCAGCCAAGCTGGTTGTACCCTAAAAACCCATGAAACCTTGATTATTGTCATGTCACTCGGAGAAACATGGAAACTGGCCCTCATGATTTATCACACGATTATCATGAGATTCTCTATGATTAATGGATAGTTATCTATTAATGGACAAGTCCGTTAACCTTGTCATGTACAAAATCTGTACTTGTTCTTCACCCAGTTTATTCCGATTTATCGCGAGCTAGATACGTCATGCATATTCATGGTCAATTCCCTTATCATGACATTCCGTCTCCTTCTGGAGAATCCTTTTATTTGAAAGAACATAACCCTTTGACTCTGTATTGGCCAACTCTGATTCTGAAATAATTACGGGCTCTGGGTCCGCGACCAACAATGTCAGGTAGGACGGAAGTCCAATTCTATAACCATGGTAAAATTCTGGGTGTGGCATTGCACCAACGTCTGTATATCTATTCTGTTCTGTTATCTGTTGAATCTGTTATTCTTGAAATTCTGATATTCTGTTATTTGTTATTCTGTTATTCTGTTAAATTTAGTTATTCCGCTAGACCGATTAATCTGCTTATTATTATTGTACTCTGTTATATTCTGGCCAATTCTGAAGTTATGTTCATCTGAGCATCTATCCTTTGTTATGTTCTGTTAGCTCGACTTTGGTTCTGTAAATTGGGAATGTATTTCCTAAATCCACTTGAGCTCATAAATTACCCTTGGCTTGTTATTCATCATCTCTACTAGATCGACTATCACGATTCTTTAGTTATTGCATTTCATGCACTGCATCTCATGAACATGTAAAATTGGCTAATTACTTTTATCCTGCTTGATGAAGAGATATAATCCCTACTGAGCATTTCGCTCACCAGCCTATCTTTAACATTTTTCAGGTAACGACATTGAAGATAGTCCATCAGAAAGGGAAGGGCAAGAGTGATGAGCATTATGGAGAATCGTGTCGATGTCTGTTATCTTTCTTTGAGTCTCGTCCTGTTATTTGAGTCATTTCTCTTTATTAGAATGTAATAGTGAGACCTTTCTTCACTTATGACAGTTGAGTAAAGGTATGTAATTTGAATATTTGATCATCAATAAAGGTTAAATTGGCCCACATTGTACAGTTTGTAATTTTTTGTCTTATGTATGCTCTGACTATTCACGACTGTATCACTGCCGCGTTCCGAACAACACGTTCCGCTGCTATTGGTTCGGGTATCAGAGCCTAGGCTTTCTAAGTCCTAGGTCATTAAGTCTAAGTCCTAGATCGAGTTCCCTTGACAGTCATCTTAGAAGTACCCGGTGAGATGGGGTAGAACCATGGGTTAAGAATTAAAGAAATGGAAATAAAAATATTAAAACTAGTAAGTTAGCTAATACGGATAGCTTATATTTCCTGATGATCTTACATGGGTTTCTTCTTGTCTTGTAGAACTAGTTAGATAGCAATGGCTGCCGAGCGTGCCCAATGGCGGGACATGCAAAGAACAGTACAAGGTTTAACTCAGGCCCTTCAACGGGTAGCCGATGGTGGAGCCAACCGAAAGGCTGGAGAACTACATCAGAAATTCCGGAGTTTAAATCCCCCTAGGTTTAGTGGAACTCCTGATCCCGATTTAGCTGAAGATTGGACTAAAGAGATGGAGAGGATCTTTTGGGTCATGGAGTGTTCGGACCGGGATAAGGTATTATTGGCAACCTTTCAACTTGAGAAGGATGCAAGGGCATGGTGGGAGTCAGTAGAAGCCACCTTGCCAGATGACGAGGTTACATGGGAGGAATTTTTAGAACATTTTAACGAGAAGTATTTCTCGGAGAGAACTCGAGAGAAAAAAGGCAGGAGAGTTCGCTTCACTCAAACAGAGAAGCATGACCGTGGCCGAGTACGAGGCTCAATTCTCGCGGCTGTCTAGATATGCACATCACTTAATATCAACGGGGAAGATGAAAGCAAAAAGGTTTATGAATGGTTTAAGGATCTAGTACATTCCCCAATTTGCGCCGTTAGATATACAAACTTATGCGGAGATGGTGAAAAGAGCGCAGTTATTGGAAGATGCCATGGAGTTATCCGACAGGGTTAAAATGAGAATGGAAAAGAAGAGAACGGGTAACAATAACAAGAGGGTTAATGAGGATGACAATGTTCCAAATGGCAAGAAGATCAAAGAAGAAAAGTGCAAACACTGTGGCAATGAAGGCCATCCATCTGAGAAGTGCCGCTGGAAGAATGGAGCTTGTTTTCGATGTGGGAGCAAAGAACATAGGGTATCTAATTGCCCTCTTCCAAAAAACCAACCTCAGCAGGAAAAGGACGGTAATAAGGAACGTCATCAAGGGCGACTTCAAGCAATAAGAGTCACACCTGTTGGTCAAGGAATGGATGGAGGTATTTCCCTATGACTTGAGCTTTAGTCCCTTAGTTCAATTTGCTAGTCATGATTGTTGAATTGAGGAATATGGATTAGATGAACATATGATGTGCATAGGAAATTAAATTTGGGGACTAAATTCTTTTAAGTGGGGGAGGATGTAGCAACCCTGGTAAATTTAAGGACTAGAAAGTCTAAATAAATTTAAAACCAATAGATAATCAGGGCCAGACCTTGTATACAACCCCGAGATTTCCAAATAGGCCTTACAAGAAGATCTTATAGACCCTACCCTTAAATTTTAAGGGATTATGAATATAGAGTCATTTTAAGTAGGCATTTTAAGTCATATCATATTTTATTCAATTAATAATGAATAAATCTTGGAGAACATGCTAATTTAGATTTATATTAAATTTAGAAAATTTATTATTTCATATTTATTACATTTTTTAGTTGAAGGAATAAGGTGTATTAACAAAATCTAATCCATTAAAGATGAGTAAATGGTAAAGGAATGAGTATATAAGCAATTTCGGTCTTTTCTAGGTGGTATTAAAAGGTGCAAAAATGGAATTAACGCCTTGTTCATGGGCGTTACTTAAAGAACCAACGACTTATCACAAGTCGTTATTTTATTTAGTGAATAGTAATAGTGAATAGTGCCGCTTTTTATATTAAAAGAATTTGATAAAACTAATTATATAGAAAAATAGAGAAAAATGGAAAATGTATACCCATAAAATTTCATGTCGATATCTCATTAAAAAAAAAGATAAAAATCCCCAAAGATTGTTACTCTTTAAATTAACGTTAAAAATGTAATCGATTAAAACAAACGACTTTGTTTAAGTCGTCAAATATTAATAGAAGTATAAACATGCCCCAGATGAAGGCGCGTTTTATGAAATTAAAGGCATAATAGGAGGCGTTAATTAAAGAAGTAACGCCCCCTTCTCCGGGCGTCAATTCCCTGAGGTTTAAAATTTGGCAACCCGATCGAAGTGTTTGGTTCTAACTAGGAGATGCGACTGTTGTTCGGGAAGGTCTTGATCGGGAAGGATTAATATGTAGGAAGTTGAGGTTTCATTAGGATTCGTACTAAGGGAGGTTAAATCCCATTAGAACTTAAACCCCGTAAGACCTTATTCCCTATAAATATAACCCTCCGGAACCCTTTGGAGGTTACTGCCTCTGGGCTCCTTGCCTTAACGTCAACCTGCTGCTCATATTATAGTCTTAGGGAGTTCCTCTTGCCATTGTTGAAGGAGCTCTATGTCTTCCGACCTGCTGTTTGTCTGTTTTACGGAGGAGAAGTATTGCTTCATCCTTCATCTTCTACACGAACAGGAGCGGCTGCCAAATAGCTTCCCTAGCTCCGATTAAAGTCACAGAAGGAAGCTGCAGTTGCCGTTGGGCTGCTTCTTCTACTATTGCTACATCTAGTTACTCTGTTGAAAATAGAGTATCGTTTTGGGGGTTATAATTCTTCAATATCTTCCCATCAACCAGAATCAACCCAGGAAAGGTAGGTGTTCTCCATCAAGCTAAAGTAGTTATTAAACTTTACATGATTATAAACTATTCGGATCAATTTTATCGATCATGCATACATATAGCCAGAGTTCTAGCTTCCTGTTTTAATTTCGGTTTTTCAGTTAAAATAGCGACCTAATAGTGGGCGTTGTTTCTATCTCACGGGACATGATTTTAGACGTCCATTATGTTGTAAACACCTTCACTCAAGGCGTTAATTAAAAATTGTTATGATATGTAATAAGGTAAATGCATGTCAAGATTTAATAACTTCGAACCCTGTTGATATAATTGATGCATATGTATATTTCTGAAATTCCCAAATTTTCGTACACATGACCATGTACTGTTCCATAAATTCTGACTATGTTTCCTGTCACTGAATCTGGCCCTGCTGGAATTAACGACGAGCACGATGCCGTCAAAAACTAATAAAATGCCTTCAGAAAAGGCGTGAAATCCTTAATTAACGCCAATTCCTAAGGCGTGATTTCGGAAATACTGTAAAATATTATTCCTGTAAAACGTGTATAATTCTGAAAGCTTCAATCTATCCTATTCTGAAAAATATGTAATAATTGAAACAACGACTGAAAGGAAGGCGTATCCAAATTAATTGGCGACCCCTCTTAGGGCGCTATTTCTGGAAACTTCCGAGATATTAAATATCTGAAAAAGATAAAACAATGTAACGACAACTTACAAATAAGAAATGGTGACCTAAGACAAGGCGTCAATTATGGACTATCTGGTTTTCCGTGCATTTCCTGTAACCTGGCATTAGGTTATGTTCTGACACTATGTTCCAGTCCGTGGATGTAGTCCCTTATTTTTCGGCGTTTTATCGATAAGCCCTTAACTCTCCGTGACTTATAAGCCCTCCATTGGACATTCCGTTCCTTTGGACTGACGAGTTTGTCATAGAGACCTCCGTTAGTCTCCGCTAGCCTTGGATTCCCTCAAGGCAGCCGAGCTGGTTGTACCCTAAAAACCCATGAAACCTTGATTATTGTCATGTCACTCGGAGAAACATGGAAACCGGCCCTCATGATTTATCACACGATTATCATGAGATTCTCTATGATTAATGGATGGTTATCTATTAATGGACAAGTCCGTTAACCTTGTCATGTACAAAATCTGTACTTGTTCTTCACCCAGTTTATTCCGATTTATCGCGAGCTAGATACGTCATGCATATTCATGGTCAATTCCCTTATCATGACATTCCGTCTCCTTCTGGAGAATCCTTTTATTTGAAAGAACATAACCCTTTGACTCTGTATTGGCCAACTCTGATTCTGAAATAATTACGGGCTCTGGGTCCGCGACCAACAATGTCAGGTAGGACGGAAGTCCAATTCTGTAACCATGGTAAAATTCTGGGTGTGGCATTGCACCAACGTCTGTATATCTGTTCTGTTCTGTTATCTGTTGAATCTGTTATTATGGAAATTCTGATATTCTGTTATTTGTTATTCTGTTATTCTGTTAAATTTAGTTATTCTGCTAGACCGATTAATCTGCTTATTATTATTGTACTCTGTTATATTCTGGCCAATTCTGAAGTTATGTTCATCTGAGCATCTGTCCTTTGTTATGTTCTGTTAGCTCAACTTTAGTTCTATAAATTGGGAATGTATTTCCTAAATCCACTTGAGCTCGTAAATTACCCTTGGCTTGTTATTCATCATCTCTACTAGATCGACTATCACGATTCTTTAGTTATTGCATTTCATGCACTGCATCTCATGAACATGTAAAATTGGCTAATTACTTTTATCCTGCTTGATGAAGAGATATAATCCCTACTGAGCGTTTCGCTCACCAGCCTATCTTTAACATTTTTCAGGTAACGACATTGAAGATAGTCCATCAGAAAGGGAAGGGCAAGAGTGATGAGCATTATGGAGAATCGTGTCGGCGTCTGTTATCTTTCTTTAAGTCTCGTCCTGTTATTTGAGTCATTTTTATTTATTAGAATGTAATAGTGAGACCTTTCTTTACTTATGACAGTTGAGTCAAGGTATGTAATTTGAATATTTGATCATCAATAAAGGTTAAATTGGCCCACATTGTACAGTTTGTAATTTTTTGTCTTATGTATGCTCTGACTATTCACGACTGTATCACTGCTGCGTTCCGAACAACACGTTCCGCTGCTATTGGTTCGGGGCGTGACATGGTGCCCGGCCACGAACCGGGAGAGGTGCCGCTGACGAATGAGATGCTCGATCTCATCCTGGAGCTGGTGGCAGTCGCCGGTATGATGCCCGTGGTCGCTGTGGAACAGGCAATGCTTGCTGCGACTGCGGTTCTTTGACTTCATTGGCTCGGGTTGGCGGAGGAGGCCCGAGCCTTTGATGTCTTCATAAATCTCGTACACTGGAGCGGTTAGGGAGGTGTACCGCTCGTACTTTCGCGACGGTTCCATGCGTTCCCCTTCTCGGTTCCGCCTTTTTCCTGGGCCCGAGCTTGGCTCAGGTGCCCGCTTCTTGTCCCCCTCCCGACCCGAGCCGGTTGCTTCTCGGCATGCACTGAGCACTTCCTCGCACTCGACGTGGCGCAATGCCAGAGTCACTAGCGCGGCAAGGGTCGAGGGAGGGTGGAGGACAAGCTCGCGGCGGAGGTTCTCGTCGCGGGTGCCCCCGATCAGAGCGGTTATGGCCGAGGCGACGTCCAGGCGGGGGATCCTCAGGGCTTCGGATTTGAAACGGAGGATGTAGGCCCGAAGTTTCTCCCCTTGCGCCTGTTTGAGGGCCAAAAGCCTCGGTACTGACCTTGGGGGGCCGCTACCGGTGAAACTCTCCTTGAATACTCACCCGAACTGCTTGAAGTCTCAGATGGATCCGGGGGCGAGGGCCCGGAACCATGCTTGGGCGCCTTGGACCAGGGTGGTCGCAAAGGCTCGGCACTTGATGGCGTCGGATGCTCAGTGAAGGGTCATCAGAGCGTCGAAGCTGTCAAAGTGGTCGGCCGGGTCGCCCTGGCCGTCGTAGGGCTTGAAGGTCGGGATAGAGGTTCGGGGAGATACCTCTGCCTTCAGGATATGGTAGGAGAACGGGGATCTCTCCTCGTCCTCTGGTGGAGAGGTCTTCTGCAGGGCGCGCTCCTGCTCTACGAAACGCCTCTCGAATTCTCAGAGTCGGAGGGATAGCTCCGGCTGTCGCTGCACCGTAGGGCTGAGGGGGCGTGAAGGCAGGCTGTCTTGGCATTCCCTGGGGACTTCGATCTCCGGGAGGGGACGGCGTGCCCCGTGCCTGCCTCGCTTTGGCGTGGAGGAAGCCTCCTGCTCCGGAGGGGGAGCTTGCGAGGGTCCTCCTATTTTGTTGGGGATGAGCTGCTGTCCTCGGAGGGTGAAGCGGCCTCCGGTGGTGTGCTGGGACACGTTATCATGGGGAGGGCTCTCCGGAGGGGCGCGTGACCTTACATCCCTGGCCGCCTGGGTTCTCATGAGTTCCACGGGGATGTCCAGTTTCACGTTGAGGGCTTGGAAGGCGTCGGCGCCGCCGTTGAGCGGCAGCCCTACCGTCGTGGGAGGAGGGGGCGACAGCCCGGCCGCAGGCGGAGGGGGCGGTCCGTTGTTGGGTCTCGTAGTGCAGGAACACGGATCTAGAGGGGGGGGTGAATAGATCCTACTACTACTACTAAAAACTATGTCCAATTAAAAACTCAACTAGCACACAGCGGAATATACAAGATTGAGTAATTTAATCTAAACATGTTTAAATTAGATTCACTCAATCTCACCGAGCTCACACGATTGCACAAACAGATAGGATAGAGAACACACAATCACAATAATCAAACCACAAGACACGGGGATTTTTAAGGTGGTTTGGGACCACGACGGGCTCCTTACGTCCACCCCTCACCAAACTGGTGAGGCTTCACTACACGCTACAAATGTAGCAACACGGGGATGAACCCCAACAACACACACGCTGCTTTCGCAGCAAACCACACACACACGAGGCCTTGCCTCAAGCTACTCCCACAGCACACACACACACACACACACACACACACACACACACACACACACACACACACACACACACACACACACACACACACACACACACACACACACACACACACACTGGGGAACACACCCCGAACAAATTCCTCACATGGAGTCACAACTCCGTCCACACACACGTAGGCACTGCCTACACAACCACACGGGAGTAAACTCCCAACCACACACGGGGAACACACCCCAAGTTATGCCCAACCACACACGCGGATGTACTCCGCACAAAACGACGCACATAAATCAACACACACACTCGGAGACCCTTTCTCCGAACACCCACACAAAGCATTATCTCAAATGTTTATGAACCAAAAACACATATGTCCCATGACCCTCCAAACAAATTATAGAAATGAAAACTAGACAGATGTGTCAAGTATAAGGCTCCCCCTTCTTCAGCAAAATCTGATTCTCCTTGCTTGTTGACGGATGATCATGATTTAGATATCATCTTCTTCATCTCCTCAAGTTGTACGTCTTCACCTGAAAGAACAGATAGAAATGATAAACTCAAACTTTAAGTTAATCTCAATCAAGATAATAGAAATGAACGGTTTAGAGATCCCCCTCTTCATCTTCATCCTATGCAAGGATCACATGAGCATTAGGATTGTTGAATCACACAATTCACAGCTCATATATATGTATGCAAGAGAGAGTGGATATAAGACTTATAAAACCATCCAAAGATGTCTTAAGATAGATATTCAAGCTCAATCCACAACGATTTCGAGAAATCAGAATGAAGAAGATGTTGCAGTGATTAGAGCTCCCCCTTTCTCTCCTTTGAACATATTTGAATGCTTCTGAAGTATGGAACCCGTTCTTGAAGAAGAATGATTGATTCTTGCATGGATGATGCTTGTAGCATGAATTTCTTCGCATCTTGTGGCAGAGGAATGGATGAGAACATGAAACCTTGTTCTTCCCTTCATACACAAGCTTAAAACATGGTGGAAGATGCCTTGGAGCTGCTACCTATGACCTGCACACACAAAGGTTAGAGGAAAACAATTTTCAGATCTAGCATCATGTTGCATAGGGTTTGCAACCCAAGAGATGTATATAAATGATTAGAATGGTCAAGGGACAGCTTGGAGACCAGATCCACGAATTAGGGAGACATATAGGGCATTAGGAATTGTTTGGTAGGACTTCTAGGGCAAGAAAACGGCGGTCAAAGATGGTGGCTGGACGTCCGACCGGAAAGGGTCGACCCCAGGGTCGACCCTCGGGCTCACAGAAGCCAAACAGAACCTAAAATATGGTTCTGGGTTACAGGGGTCGACCCTAGGGTCGACCCTCGTGTTCCCAGAACCCAAAACAGAACCACATTTATGGTTCTGGTTTACAGGGGTCGACCCTTTCAGGCAGATTTCAAGAAAATGGGTCTGTTTTGATTCTGTTTGAACGGAACCTGAGAGGGTCGACCCCATGGGTCGACCCCTTCTAGTTTGGGCCTGAAAAACAAGTAAAAACATCATTAAATCAATGGGAAACAATTGATTAAATATTACCATAATCCCATGAAGATCAACCATGATTTTTCATCCTGAAACACATGATAAAGCAAGATGTTAGATCAAGATCAAAATATATGGGTCATGCATTAACATATAAAGCTAGTTTGGAGACCGAGACCCAAAAGACATGAAATGGGATTACGAAATCATTAGCATGAGACATATGAGAATTCCCATAAAAGATCTGTATCAAGGCACTAGAGAACCCACTTTTCTAACTCAAGATTAGAAGAGTGTCACCATGGATTCCAATATAACTTCTTACCATTGCATGATGAACAACTTTGGAATCAAGGCACGCAAAATAATATTGAGTCATATTCCATTTGATTTTTTTATTTAAGTAAAACACCCAAGAGACTGTGAGAGCAACCGGTCGAGTGCACCCCCCTCCAGCAGAGGGAAGAAAAACCACTCCCCCGGCAGCTCAAATAGTCACCAAGATTGTATTAATATGAAAAGAAGCAGTACAAGTGTTAGATGGGCAAAGCCCTAGCAATAGACTAGAGGGATGGGTATACCATCTTGATACTAGGGAACCTATCCTGATCGAGTTTGGCATGTCCCTGGCAAGTCGTGGGAAGCTCAGCTAGGGAGGAGAAGATAGAACTACACATAGTGAGGCAAGCATGGGAGGCTAGACAATCCGCAACGCGATTGGCCTCTCTATAAACATGAATCAGAGGGAGGTCTTGATCACGAAGGAGTGTGATCACCGCGCGCCACCACCTGACCGAATCCCACGAGGGTGCGATGTTAGACCGAATGGACTGAACCAAAGCTGCGCAATCCGACTGAACCGTAGAAAGCTGGTAGCCATATTGTTCTGCTAAACGGAGACCATCACAAAGAGCCCGGACCTCAGCAATGAGGCTGTTCCCAACACCATAATAGTGAGCAAAAGCAATGAGAATATTTCCTGAGTGGTCTCTGATGCAACTACCGCCCCCACACTCGCCAGTGCTACTCTTGCATGCACCATCAACATTAAGACACATACCATCAGATGTGGGTCGCCACAACACAATGGTTGGCACTTTAATCTTGACAGGAGGGTAGGATCCAAATATTGAGATAATTGTCTGCTGTAGAGTGTTGGGCACCATATGAAAGGTAGTATTCCGAAGAGCGAAACCGACCATCGACTGAATATTGTTTTTGATCCTCGTAACAGAGGTATTCACCCGATCAAATCGCTTAATGCACCTCGCTTTCCAAATTTCCCAAAGCATAAGTAGCATGCCGTAAAGAGCCACAAAACCCACCGGAGAAGAGGGATTGCAGTTATTAAGAAAGGACCATAATCTATTAGTGATATGGCGGTGAAGTGAGACGGACGTATGAACCATTGGCAGGAACCACGTCCAGAGCTGAGAAGCAACGTCACTGGATATAAACAGATGATCGAGGTCCTTAGTGTGCGGGGAGCGACAACAGTCACATTTAGAGGCCATGGGGATGCCGCAATCAGTAACACGATCATCCACCGGAACTGCACGATGGAGGACTTTCCATCCAAACATGGCCGCCCTCCTATTAAAAGAAGGATGCCAAAGCCGCAGGAGGTGAGGCCATCTGTTGCCTCTACTGCGATAGATATCATACGCAGACTTGGTCGAGAAACTCCCAGATGGAGTGCCAGTCCACACCCGGGCATCTGCGTAATCAGAGGGTTGAACCCCATCTAGAGGGAAGGAGGACGGAAGAAGAGACCTGATAGGATGATGTTGGGAAAGGAGAACTTAACGCACCGTGGCTGGAGGTCCATCATATGGTTCAGTTAGGATTGAGCGTAGTGGGGAGTCGCCAATCCATACATCATCCAGAAAGTCGATGGAGGAGCCAGAGCCCAGGATCCATCGGGAGTGTTCTTTGAAAGCCCGCAGGGCATTAGAAAAAATTTCCTTGGGCACTCCGCAAGGGAAGTGGGCAGGCACAGGTGTATTACCAGTCTTAAACCGAGCACGAGCATAACGGGACTAGAGAGAGTCGCCATTATGGATCAGCCAGACAAGCTTTGTAGCAAGGGATTGCTGAACGTTTGCCAAGCTTCTGACCCCAAGGCCCCCTTTCACCAAAGGGCGTTGAATTGCAGCCCAGGAGACCCAGTGGCGACGGCGAGTCCCCTCCGTTCCACTCCAAAAGAAAGCGGCAAGCGTCTTCTCAATCTGGTTCACAATGGTCTTAGGGATGGAGGCAGCTGCAGCCAGATACACCGAGATAGAATTAAGCACTGAGTTTATAAGAGTGACCCTGCCCGCCTGGGACAGGAGATTTGATTTCCAAGAAAGCATTCTGGTATTAATCTTGTCCAGCAGAAATTTGAAGTCAGAAACAAGAGTTCTTCCCGGCCATAACGGAGCGCCAAGATAAGTAAGAGAATGCAGCTGATGTTGAAAACCAGTAATCCTCTTAATATTGTTGATGCACCGCAAAGGTACTGAAGCAGCAACCAGGAAAGAGCTCTTCGCAGCATTTATCCGCTGGCCAGAGCTACTAGAGTAAGCATTAAGAAAAGACATAAGAGATTGAATATTGTGAGTATCTCCATTAGTAAAAACCAAAGTGTCGTCGGCGTACAACAGATGGGTAATATGAGGGCATGACCTTGGCCCTGAGTACGGACGCAAGCTTCCCGTGTGAAGCATCCTGACTAGGCCTCTGCTGAGAGCCTCCTCCATAATAATGAACAAAGTTGGGGCTAATGGGTCTCCTTGCCTCAGGCCTCGGGTGGATTTAAAGAAGCCGGCAATTGAGCCATTGAAGAGCACAGAGAACCAGCAGTTAGAGAAAAGCTTCTCAATGAGACAATGTTTGATCAATCTCCAAGCTCCAAGCTCATCAAACCACACATCACAAAGTAATCTCACCAAGTGTAGAGACAATGTTTGTGCTAACCTCAAAGCACGTATGAACCTTAATGCATCCACATGATGATATCCCAATAGAAACAGTTTATGATCATTTCCACAACCATTTCAAACTCCATACACATGATGACATGAACAACCATTCTCGCACACGGCCAAGCAACAAAGGCATTTTGTAATCATCAAAATCACATGCACAATAATCTCCCCCATTTTGATGATGACAAAATATTTATGCTATAATGCTCTCTCATAAAGCTCTCTCTCCCCCTTTGACATAATCAGAAATGGGGATCAGGACGGGGAATCCAGAATGGCAAGAACCTATGGACTCTGGGATTATGAAGAGAACCAATATGCACAATATGCATGAACTCATTGCAGAACTGGTTGATACCAATTATTGAAATTCAAATGTGGAAATTGGAAATGCAAATGTGGACAATATGGTCATGTAGAATGCAAGATGACAAAACGATATGCAAATGCTCACAAGTTGCAGCAATTAGAAATGGTGGATGGTAGGAACAAGAATGAGCAAGCAAACAAGCACTCATACATTCATAGTAAGGTAGTGACTCATGCAAGTCCTGATGACTTAAGCAGATAAGATCACATGCAAAGCTCCACCTTTGACATTGACATATTGGATGAATGACTTTGATTCTCAAGTTTTTGATTTTTAGTTTTCTTGTGAAATGCATGAAACAGGATGTATGAAAATGATGAGAGATGAAATGCATACAATGTAATCAAGCAGATATCTATAGATACATGCAACATAACTCCTTCACAAGAAGTGATACCAATTGATTTACAGCGAGAGGATAGGCGTAGAAAAAGTGCAAGTGAGTCATTAAGTTCAGAATGCTCATGATTACACCTAGAGGATTGTGTAGATAAATAGGAGAAGACATACAGCAGGTCAAGTAATCAATCAAATTTTTAAAATACATATCAAATCAAATTACCATGTGTAAGTGAGTAACATGAGTATGAATCTTAGCCATATGGATAACCGGATTTTCAAGTAAACACTAAAGTAACGGCACAGACTGCATTTCAATCTAGAGAACAGCATATTGGAGGCTTCGCTCTTCCTCATCAAATTATCATCAGTAATTTTCACACTGACAATCTGAATTTTTCTAAGAAGGATCAGGTTCAGATAATTCCTTTTTACGCGAGGAGACACATGGAGCTCATGCCAGAATCCCCGGTTACTCAGAATACTGAACCTTGTCACCTCATTTGAATAGAGATACTTTAGTCAACACTTTTCAGAAATGAACCACATCACGTCTCAGGTGACATTTGCCCAGTTTACTCAGTGAGACTTAGCATTGCTCTGCCTTTCATTTCAACCATTTTTTGTATGTGGAGACAGGCAGCTTTTTCCTCAACTGTCTCTTATCATCCATGCAGCAAGTTGAATTACTTTAGAGTGTTGAAATGAAATTCATATATCTTTATGAACAACACTCAATTTCACATTAAAGTGCATGAAGTGTACGAATTTGATTTAACATGTATGGAGAAAATTTAACTTAGAACAGGATAGTGTAGCTCCCCCTATGTAAATACAATAAGCATGAAATGCTCCCCTTTAGAGTTTTACATGAAGCACACTTGTTAAGACTCAGATGCAACATTATTTATCAATGAAGTATATGGTCTTAGAAGTTTCAAGGAAGGGGTTGAATAGCATATAATAACATGCAAGTATACAATGAAGATATGCATATGTAATGTAAAATGAAAAGGTATGCAATCTCAGTTCTTGAAATGTTGGCTCCATGGATATGAGACCAATTGTTGGAAGTATTCATTTTGACATTTATGCAACATGAAATGTGTAAAATGATGTATTTCAAAATATGCATTATATGTATACTGAAAATGTCAACTATGCAACAAGACACACGATGAGCTTCATCTTTCAAAAGCATTATGTGAATGATGTGCAGAGAATGATATGCAAATATATAATGTGATGCAAGATTTCAGATTTCACATGACACTCTATATGCACCTAATGCAAGTAATGCATGACACGCATTACCAATTGTTAAAATGTGAGGACACAATTTTATTCTGAAAAGAGAATTTAGAAAATTCATTCAAAGCATCAAGATCATCACATGTGAACTTTTCTTGAAAATAGTTGTGCTTTTATCCAGAAAGATGAGTGGCACATTAGTAAAGATCATGGAACATTGATCAACTTCAGTCCTCAATATGTTCAGCCACAAACACAATATTATCATGCTGAGAGAATGGAAAACATCAATCTCAAAATTTTCAGCTTGCAAGACTCCCCCATAATCAATGCATGATTTCAGAAAATTCATTTAAGTTTGATGCCATATGCATAGATGATTCATGGTACCGGGTGGAGACACATTCTCACGCATGGTGATAGCTTTCAGACAAACTTGACCTGCCCTTCCACATGTCACCATTTTATATACCATGTGATCATTGAAATGATTATCAGAAACAAATGTATTCTCATTTGACATCGGGGGTTTATCAAAAAGCATTCAATGGCTGCACTCTCATGTATACTACTCAGATGTTTCAATACCGTTCAGCCAACCATTCATCATCCACATTGTCAAAAGCAACCAAAGGGTATTCAAAACTTCAAAAACACTGTCTGTCAAGATATGGCATTAACATCAAGACCAAAGAGCTTCAAACAAACACTTTATTTTCTCACCTTTGTCTTGAGTTACCTTTATTGACATTTTCAGATTCTTTACTTTATTCCCCTTGTTGTCTTCTGCATCAATAGGCTCCTTTCTTTCTCTCCTGCAAGAAATAGAATGATATTAGCCAGAAGAAATGGAAGTAGATCAAATCTGGCATTGAAGTCCTCTTGAGCTCCTTTCTTTCTCTCCATGATTTCAAGGGTTGATGGTCATTATCAAACCTGCACTGTAAATAGCTCAATTCATGTCAATATTAAGCCAATGCATATGAAGAAACTAACTTCAAGACTTTTCATCACATATGACTCTCTCTCTCTCAACCTGTAATATCAGAAACTCAATTTCATATCAATCTCAACTCAATACAAATGAGAAAGCCAATTTCAGTACTTTTCTTCCACAAGACAATCTCCTATGAGCTGCAAGTGTGAATGATGAGCTTCAAGTATCAACTTAGGGACAAGCCCATATTCACCAAGGCATCACACCAGAACTGGCCAAGTCAACGTAGCGTCTTCCTCTTGACCTCAAGGCTATCCTACAACAAGAGTTCTCATTTGGTTATTTTTTGGTACCCAAACCTTCTTGGGTCCCGGATGGTTAGTTGCACCTCTAGAGGGTGCCTTCCACAGTTTTTAGACATGCATATCATCAAAATACATTAAGGAGCAAACATACATGGTATGCCCAAACTCACCACAATAATGACAACAACCAAGAGACTTCACAGAATTCTCATAAACATGATAATCAAATTTCTGTGATTTAGCATGAATGTTATCATTATAGGCATGGAAATTTCTCTTCTTCACAACATGATGAGCATGAAATTTCTATGGGTTTGTAGAGATGTTATCATTTTTCAAACTTAAGTAATTGTTCATCCTGTGACCGAACCTTCCACAATGAAAATAGTTCAATGGAGCAAATCTTTCAAATGGTCTTCTTGCATGAACATAAGAGTTATCAAAAGTTCTTTTTGTGTTCAAAAACTTTCTTGGCTTTGTAAAGCCATTCATTTTCTTGCATGCTTCTAGATCTTCAGATTTCATCAAAAAGTAATCATGCATCATATGACCAAGTTCACCACAATAAAAACATGAGATTTTTTTTATGGATGCATGTGTGTGTGCAACATGATTTTTCATGGCATTCATCGTGACACCAACAACACTTTTAGCCTTTTGATGTAAGTTTTGTTTCTTTTTCCAGATTTTCATTTGATCTCTTTGTTGTTTGAGCAGCAGTTTGATTTGGAGACCCATTTGATATGCTGGCTATGTTTGTATGGACAAAAGATGTATAGACTTTGTTTTCAAAATTCTTTTTGTTCACAGGATTATAGCCCAGTCCCTCTCTTTGGAAATTCACCTTAGTCCCCAATATCTTGTTCAGATTTTCTTCCCCATTCACAAACTTAGACAAGGATGTATTCAAGTCACCAATTTCAGATTCAAGGGATGCAATGTGCAATTTATAGTTAGCTATTTCTTGTTCAAACACATGCACCTTATCAGATTCATCAACTATCACAGATTTCCCCTTTTCAAGATTTTCAAGATTTTTTAATCTACTTTCAAGCAGGGAGATTTGAATTAGCATCGCACTGTTCTCCTTTTTGAGTTCTTCATTTTTATTTGCAAGTTTATCATTCATAATCAATTCATTGCAAATATCATGATCAATAGAGTTTGACTCCATTTTGTTTCTTAGATCTTTTTCAGTTTTCTCCAATTGATCAATTATGTTCTTGAGGGCAACATTTTCATTTCTCAAACATGCAATGGTTTCTTTGTGACATTCAACACCATGCTCTAAAAGTTCATTGAAGTTAACAAGCTCAGAACATTTATCACAAGAATCATTTTCATTGAGCATGTTTTCAGATTTCTTTTTCAATTTTCTATTTTCTGACTTGATTTTCTTATATTGCTTTTCCAACTCATCATAAGCCTCAACAAGATCATCAAGAGTAAATTCTTCAGAATCTGAATTTACCTCTTCTGCATTTTCATCACTTTGTTGATCAGCATCATTGGCCATGAGACATTTTTGCCTTTCCTTTTCTTGAGCTTTGATGAACCGGTCCATAAGCTCATTTGCCGTCCTACAAGAAGATACAAATGGATACTTGTTAGACCTGATTAGACCACTTGGTCTCATCTAGAGGTAATATATGTGGACCATGATAAATCAATTTCCAAAGGCTAGGATTAATGGAATTGATCACCATACAAAGTTTGCCTAGCCATGAATCAAAATCCGAACCAATGAAGATTGGCAAATAATTCATTGAGACATGTTCAACAGAAAAATTCATTATTGTAGAATGCACTGGGATCACTCTGTAGATCGCAAGATCCAGGGACAACAGATCCTCGCTCTGATACCAATTGTTGGGTCCCGTAGTGGAGGAACACGGATCTAGAGGGGGGGGTGAATAGATCCTACTACTACTACTAAAAACTATGTCCAATTAAAAACTCAACTAGCACACAGTGGAATATACAAGATTGAGTAATTTAATCTAAACATGTTTAAACTAGATTCACTCAATCTCACCGAGCTCACACGATTGCACAAACAGATAGGATAGAGAACACGCAATCACAATAATCAAACCACAAGACACAGGGATTTTTAAGGTGGTTCGGGACCACGACGGGCTCCCTACGTCCACCCCTCACCAAACCGGTGAGGCTTCACTACACGCTACAAATGTAGCAACACGGGGATGAACTCCAACAACACACACGCTGCTTTCGCAGCAAACCACACACACACGAGGCCTTGCCTCAAGCTACTCCCACAGCAGCACACACACACACACACACTGGGGAACACACCCCGAACAAATTCCTCACACGGAGTCACAACTCCGTCCACACACACGTAGGCACTGCCTACACAACCACACGGGAGTAAACTCCCAACCACACATGGGGAACACACCCTAAGTTATGCCCAACCACACACGCGGATGTACTCCGCACAAAACGACGCACATAAATCAATACACACACTCGGAGACACCTTTCTCCGAACACCCACACAAAGCATTATCTCAAATGTTTATGAACCAAAAACACATATGTGCTATGACCCTCCAAACAAATTATAGAAATGAACACCGACCGGAAAGGGTCAACCCCAGGGTCGACCCTCGGGCTCACAGAAGCCAAATAGAACCTAAAATATGGTGCTGGGTTACAGGGGTCGACCCCAGGGTCGACCCTTTCAATGGGTAGACCCCAGGGTCAACCCTCGTGTTCCCAGAACCCAAAACAGAACCACATTTGTGGTTCTGGTTTACAGGGGTCGACCCTTGGGGTCGACCCTTCCATGGGTCGACCCCAGGGGTCGACCCTTTCAGGCAGATTTCAAGAAAATGGGTCTGTTTTGATTCTGTTTGAACGGAACCTGAGAGGGTCGACCCCATGGGTCGACCCCTTCTAGTTTGTGCCTGAAAAACAAGTAAAAACACCATCAAATCAATGGGAAACAATTGATTAAATATTACCATAATCCCATGAAGATCAACCATGATTTTTTATCCTGAAACACATGATAAAGTAAGATGTTAGATCAAGATCAAAATATATGGGTCATGCATTAACATATGAAGCTAGTTTGGAGACCGAGACCCAAAAGACATGAAATGGGATTACGAAATCATTAGCATGAGGCATATGAGAATTCCCATGAAAGATCTGTATCAAGGCACTAGAGAACCCAATTTTCTAACTCAAGATTAGAAGAGTGTCACCATAGATTCCAATATAACTTCTTACCATTGCATGATGAACAACTTTGGAATCAAGGCACGCAAAATAATATTGAGTCATATTCCATTTGATCAATCTCCAAGCTCCAAGCTCATCAAACCACACATCACAAAGCAATCTCACCAAGTGTAGAGACAATGTTTGTGCTAACCTCAAAGCACGTATGAGCCTTAATGCATCCACATGATGATATCCCAATAGAAACGGTTTATAATCATTTCCACAACCATTTCAAACTCCATACACATGACGACATGAACAACCATTCTCGCACACGGCCAAGCAATAAAGGTATTTTGTAATCATCAAAATCACATGCACAACATCCATCGGCGGGAGTGCTGGCACCGGAGGGGGGTTTTTGGGAGGCTTGTGAGGGGCCTTCCCCCACCGCCACCGTGGCCTTTCCCTTGTCGCCGGCGGACCTCCTCCCTGTACTTCTTCTCACCATACTGGCTCTTTGGTCGTTTCCCACAGACGGCGCCAGATGAAGGGGTGTGATCTCACGCTGGTCCTGAGTTGGGAGGATGATCACCGGATAGTGAACTGCAAAGAAAGGGAAACGAATTAGGAGGCCCAGGGATAGTTCCCTGGGAAAACCCTCAGATACTTAAGTTAGTAGAGCAATGGTGGAAGGTATTGAGGGAGGTTGAAAGAGATGCGCGAGATTCCCCAACACCAAGATGGTGAAGTGGTTCCTGCTCAGGGAGTGTTAGGCATCTATCTGCCTTACCTGCTGCCGGAAGGAGTCCTTGGTTTATATAGTGAGCTCCCCCGAAGAGTCCCATAAGCTGAGGAGTTTTAGGCGGGAGTTACGTCCTCATTATGGGATCGTTACGTCCTCATCGTGGGGTCTTCATGACCTTGGGAGAACGTGGCACCCTTATCTCGTTGAACTCCTGCTCATAAAGAACTGTCAACGGCTGCATGGATAAGCATTTGTCAGTTGATCCAAGCATGAGAAGTGCCAACCCTGTCCGGGCGATTGGCGTAGCTCGGATGCAGTCAGATCGGAGTGGGCGCGGAGCGCCTGCCCTTATCTCGGTGGGGAGATGGCTCGGGCGTGGGTCTTCCTCCGTTCTGTCATTCGGGCCTTCCGAGCCTAAGGGCCGCCGAGGAAGGATGTGATCCCGAGTGATCTTTATTGGGCTTTTCTGCCGAAGTGGGCCCTAGAGGGTTGCCACTCGGATGAGCTGAGCCTCGTTCGGTCCTGATGGGCCTAGTTTGGCTGCTCTTAATTGGGCTACAGAAATCCCCCTCTCTAATCATGATTGAAGAAAACACATGATAATAAAAATACTCTCATTGAGAAAATTCAAATGGTGAGCTATCCGGATTTCTTTCCCTTGACCCCAAATAGTGGAAATACTAGAAGTGCCCTCGCAAGGCGTGCTTGGCTCCCGGGGACCTTCCCGTTAAAGCCATAGCGCAACTTCGCACCGGGCCGATAATTCATGGAATTTGACTCGTTTAACTGAGATTTAACTAAACTTCTTCATTTCCTCAGATATCAAACTTGGCGTGCCCCGGTATACATATATATGCTCTGATTTTACCAAAACGTTGTTGGGTCGCGAGCGGTGCAATCGGATCTAGAAGGAGGGCTGAATAGATCCTATCAAGAACTTTGGCCTAATTAAAATCTTAGCTATAGAAAGTATAAATCACTCCTATAACACAAGTGAGACACTTAGACACAATGCACATCAGAATTAAATAGGAATGGATCAATTGGAAACGGCAAGGCACAAAGCACACACTGGACAGGTCTACTCTCCCAAGTGGGCAGGTCAACACCTCTTCACAGGTAGTTAAGATCTAAGTGGGATTTCAACCTGTGGATAGCTAGGATCAAAAGCACAACACTAAATATGAGATAACTTGCTTTGTGAGTGTGTGCTATGGGGATCAACCAGAGTGTGTGTGTGTGTAAGCAAGGTTATCCTCATTTGATGAAGTATGCTCCCTAGTGCCTGTGTGCAAAGGTGCAGCAGGCAGCCAAGGGGATGCAAGTACAATGCAAAGAAAAATGGTGTGTATACAAGATAGCGTAGTCCACAAAGCTTACGTGTGCAATGAAGATAACCAAGATTACATACTTTGAAACACGCACACCAACCTGTGAATTGGGATAGAAAAGATGAGCAATCACACAAGGAGCACAACCCACAACACATGAGTTTTTAAGGTGGTTCGGTTGCAAACCCGCAGCCTACGTCCACCCCTCACCAAACCCGGTGAGGCTTACCCTTGCAAATGCAAGAACCGTGGAGAACCTCCACAAAAAACACTGACTCACAGCTTGACCCGAGGGAGATAAATCCCTCACCCTGATCTTGAATCCACAAGACCAGACCCACTACCTCATGGTAGTGACCGGAAGAGCCAAAACCTCCCTTCTTCTGAAAGCCCAGAAGCAACCATGAGACAACACCCTGCTGCTCACAGGCCTAGAGGATTGAATCCTCTCTTCCTATGAAAACCCAAAGGAAACCCAGGGAAGAGCACTTCTCTCTTCCTCTGAAACCACAGAGGGACACCGGAGGGACAACCCTCCCTTCTTCTGATTGCTCAGAAGGAACCCCGTCCCCAAAACAGGGGATCAGAAGAACAAGAGAACCTAACCGAAAACGCAAAAGAAAATACTACAAATGCAGTGGAGAAACAAGAATGAAAATATAAATACTAGCTGAAACAATATATCAAGACAAGGATGCTGGTGACTGCAGCTACAAGGTTAGATCCAAGGATCCTTTTCTTCAAACACTGGTAGACTGCAGGGCTGCTCTCTCTCAAGGCTGATCTTCTTTTCTTCTTCTCTTACAGCACTGGACTTAGTCAAACTAGTGCTGGGCTGCTCTCCTTCCCTTCCTTTCTTTCTCACAGGTTTTCTTCTTAGAGGCTCAAGGGCGTGGCTTTTTCTCAAGGCAGCAGCCGCTTCAAAAGAAGCTTCATTTGTATATATATGGAAAGGCAAGGTAGAAAATCTGTAACCTGAATGGCTCGAATAAACAATGGTTCTTTGAGAAGAACCACTTCTTCTTTTTTGGATTCCCCAAGAGAGGGAACTTTCCCTCCAAAGACTGTCCATTTAATTGGTCCAGCAGGGACAAAGAGGAGTGTTTTAGACTCCATCTCTTTTGACAGCCGACAGAAAGTGCTTGAGAAATACTATTCTTGATTCTCCAAAATCTGAGCATTTAATGACCCTCAGAGCAGAATATCTTGCTGTCTGCTTTCCTATTGGCTCTGGTTGACTTTCTGCTCCATGTACTATTCTAGGACCATATCCCATTTAATGACAGCAGAAAGGTGGTCCTGACAAGGTCATGTCCCAAGTATGGGTACTGACATAACTGCCGCCAAAAGTGTGTTTTGGAAGGGTAATGATGACCAGAACAAAAGTCAACTTTGGGTATCTCATCCATACCTCGAAATCCACGTACTTGGACATTTGCGATACCTATTTTCTCTCTCTAGATCACCCAAATAATTTGATAGAAAATTGGCTTGATAGCTTCTGGTAGGACACAGAGGTCGACCTTCTGATAGACAGGTCAGCCTTTCTTCAGACGGCCTCATAAGGTGCACCCACCTTGAAAGTACAGGACTTTTACATGTGCACCGACCTTGACTAGAGTATGCTCAGACCATGTAATGTTGAAGATAAACATTGCACAGACCTTTCTTATGCTAAAGGCAAACATTGCATAGACCTTTCTTGTGTTGAAGACAAACATGCATAGACCTAGATGCGTTGAGGGCAAACATGCACAGACCTAGTAATTCACATGTGCATAGACCTACCGCAATGTGCACCGACCTGAGTTCATCATGTGCACAGACCTTCTGCTATGTGCACCGACCTTGCCTTTCACATGTGCACGGACCTTCAGCAACGTGCATCGACCTTTGCTTGCACTAGCATGATGTGCATCGACATTGGTCTTGTATGTGCATCGACCTTGTTTCATCATATGCACAGATCTTAAACATGCACAGACCTATATGTGCACAGACTAGAAACTGTGCATAGACCTTGAGTTCTGAATTTTCATAGACTCTAAAATGTGCACAGACCTGAATGCTGCATGTGCTAGGACCTTCCAAGACACATTAGGAAATGTGCATCGACCTTATAGACAATGCTACAATACGTGCAATGACCTTATAGACCGTGCCACAAAACATGCATCGACCTTATAGAAACATTGTGAGAATGAAGGTCGACCTATGTATCGCCATATCCAATGTGCATCAACCTTATATATGAGCAATGCAAATGTGCATCAACCTTCTAAATGAACAAGGCAGATATGCACCGACCTTCTATATGCACAAGGCAAATGTGCATCGACTTTCCAATATATGCAACGGTCTGAACATGCATCGACCTTGATATGCATCAGACAGAAATGTGCATCAACCTTACCTAGTGAAGGGAATGTATATGCACCGACCTATATGACTAAAACATTAATGTGCACTGACCTATTAGCGTGAACAATAGCCGATGCACGACCTTACTGCTTGAACTTCTGTGCAACTCGCTGCCTCGATTTCTGTGCTATCATTTGCCTAGATTTTTGTGCACCTAATATTATCATCTGCTTTGATTTATGTGCATCCAGTTGCCTCAATTTCTATGCACCCAACAGTATTATCACTTGCCTTGATTTTTGTGCATCTAGTTGACTCGATTTCTATGCACCCAACAGTATTATCACCTACCTTGATTTCTATGCATCTAGTTGCCTCGATTTCTATGCAACCATTTATCTTTAGTGACTTTCAACCTTGGTTGGCTTGCTCCTTTGTATTTATATCTTGTATTTGGCATTGCTTGGCTTACTCCTTTTCATGAGGCCATTCTCATGCCTGTGCTGACCTGAAATGCATAACATTGACATCATTTAATCCAAGTCAGACTTATCAATGAGTCATAGTTAGACATCATCAAAACAATAGAATCAAGCATGTTACACACATGCCCAACAAACGTTTATGATGATTTTCAACCTGGGCGTTTGTCCGAATATAAAAATGGTCTATACACGACCGATATGGCCTCAAGTAGCTTCTTGGACCCTAATATGAGGAATCTCATTACTTTTACCCGTTTTTTACTTAGTTCGTGAAGATTGATTTATAGGCCATACGGCCCCATTTCTTGGCGATTAATCGAAGGTTTTCCCCTCTTTGAGGGGATGTAATTAACGCCGCGACCTTTATGGTGTGGCGGGTCTCCAGTCCCGACCCGATACCCATGATCGTCTGGTTAGTCAGACGGAGTGCGCCACGGGCTTCGGACCACTCTAGTCTCGAAGCCTGAACACATTATTGCATATGCGACTGGCACGCCCTCACACTAAATAAAACGAAAATTGATAAAAAGATGCCACGATATTTTAAAGAAACTTAGTGCGTCCACAAGTTGGCACGCCCGGTGGGACTGGACTACCTTTCATATTTTCGCCAAGATTTGGGGCCTTATGGCCTCTTTCTAAAATTCTAACATCCTCAAGTTTAATTGTAGGAAGGAAAGCGAATTTTGAGCGAACTCAATGGCGGTCACATTCGGCCCTCTCGTGGTAACGAGCCATGCCAAGCACGGCTACCTTGCTGTGCCGATCAAATTTGGAGACTTCCCCCCTGTGGTTGGGTTCCCCAACTTCTTGGGGGTTATGTTCGTCAACCTCTTAGAAGCCCAGGAGGTCGAGCCTGCCGTCACTGCAAAGGTGGCAATTGAAAAGGAGGTGAAGGTGGTGGGCTTCTCCGTCCACCACATTGATACGAGAAGGAAGCGCATCCCTGCTGCCAAGAGGGCAGCTAAGAAGCACGCCGGCAAGGTGCAAAGCCGGCTTTCTGTTTCGGGCAAGTCTGTGATGATCGGAGGGGTCCGAGTTTACCTCAACGACCGACAAGCCACAATCGCGCCCGAGAGGGTGGTACCGATCGTCCCGATGCATAATCAGTTCCAAGCACTGGAGCGGGAGTGAGCGGACCGTGTCGGGTCCAAGTCACAAGTAGGGCCGGCCCCAAAATCAACCCAATTCAAGAAAGTGTGGGTGCCCAAGCAGCGGGCCCCAACCCCAGTCCAGCCAGAGCCTGTCAAGACAGGCAGGTTTGAAAGAAGAAGAAGAAATGAAGAAGAAGAAGAAGAGCCCGAGGTACCAGCCCCAGTGTCTCAGAGGCTAGCTTTCTAGGCTTACAGCCGGCAGGCCAATATTTATTCAAATGATAGAAGAAACGGCGGGAGGTCCGAGCGGCGGTGCCTCGCCTTCAAACCACCGGCACCGGCTAGGGTGCCATCTCCTTTAGTCCGCCCTGCCAATGGGCAAGACGATATTACTCAGGCCGTGCGAGGATATCTCTGTGGCCTTGGAAACACTCTACTGGGGACGCAGCAGCTCCTTGAAGTTGTAAATGATCAAAGAAGAAACCAGGGGTAGTCAATTGACCCATAATATATTGAAGATGCAGAATCAGGATGCTACGTTCCGTCCCTCTGTGAAGAAGCTACACCGAGGGTCTCATTGTTTGACCGCTTAACTTTCCCTGGACAGCCAGCCTGGAGAGTGACTAGAAGGAATAAGAAGATGAAGATTTTTACTTGCAATATGGCCGGGGTGGCCTGCCATTATGGGGCTTTGCCCGAAGACTCAGATGAGGTGACCAGGCTTACCAAAAGGCCGGGACCCGTCACCAGAAGACAGCAAGCCATAGTTGAGGCCATACAAGCCCATCTCGGCAGAACAAGCTCAGATATAGTTGCCATGGCGGGGAATGTGATCACCACAGAAGATGAAGGAGAAATGCTGGCACATTCTTCAGAAGCTCCATTGGAAGGGGGGAGCCAAGGCTTCAACCCGACCACCCCCGATCCGATAATGATGATGTTGCTCCAAGCCTACCGGCAGGAGATCGAAGCTCTAAAGAGGCAAGTAAGTGAGTTGACTGTGAATGCTCCTGCCTTGAAGCAGGTCGATACCCCTCCAGAAACATCCCGGTAAGGCGCTGATGAATTTGAGGGTTCACCCCAGATGATGGCTGCTCAACCAATTCTCAACTATACTAGGGACATAACCCTGATACCACCTCTGGCTACTCAACACCAAGGAACCGCCACTGTACCCCAGGAGACGGTGTTAATGATGCCACAGATGCAGTCAGCTCATTTTTACCCAGAGCCAGTGGACCCGACGGTGGCAAACAAGCTGATGATTGAGCAAATGATCGAGATGAAGCTTGTCGATCGAGGCAGTGATGAATACTCATCTTTTGATGTATACAAAGTCCCTTATCCTCCCTATCATGTGGCTAAGAGACTGCCCCCCGACGTCAGCAAGCCACCCAAATTTGATAAATTTAACGGCCAAGGTTCATCGAAGGAGCACATAGCCTACTACATCAACGTGATGGGCGACTTTGCGACCGATGAGTCATACCTTTTGAAGTTCTTCGAGTCCTCACTCACAAGGCTCACCTTCGAATGGTATTCAAATCTACCGGCCGGATCTATTAGTGATTGGCCAAATATGCAACGGAAGTTCCGGGAACGGTTCCACATTGTTGAAAGAAAGGTCACTATGGCCGAGCTATATGCCTCCAAGCAGAAGAATGATGAAATAGCCGTGGAGTACATTAAAAGATGGCAGAATCTCAGCATGAGATGCAGGCGTCCACCACATTAAGAGGATGATGTACATATATGCACAACAAAACCTGAGGAGGGAGATCCTTGAAAAGATGATTGGAATAGAAATAAGGTCTTTTGATCGATTAAACAACGTGGTGGCGGAGATTGAGGATTTCCTCTCTAGCGGCTCCTCATCCCCCACTGCTTCAAGCCAGAAGGCAGTTGATAAGCGGCCCGCACCTAGGGAAGTTCACATAGTCGACTTCAAGGCGTTCGAGCAGCAAAAGGATGAAGATAAAGGGGCTTCCCGCCCTCCCCCCGCCAAGTCGACCGATCGACAGGATGGCTCCTCTCTGCGAGCCAGGATGAACAAGCCATATTCCTTTCCTAAGGAGAAAACTAAGGTCCTATTTGAATGGGCTGCTCAACATAACAAGATAACTCTTCCGGATCCGAAAAGACCCGATGATGCAAGAAGAAAAGATGACCCCCGATTTTATCCATACCATCAGGCACTCGGGCGCCCTATTGAAGACTGCTATGTGTTCAAAGATGTGGCTGAAAGCTTGATCAGGAGCGGGAAGCTCCAGATGGACGAATATAGAGTGGATGCTCCACGTCCACATGAATTGCCCGATCTAAAGAGGGGAGTCAACATGGTATCTTTATACCATCTATCACCTGAAGAGATGTCTGAGGCTTCACAGCCTACACCAATAAACATATCCCACGGGGACATTTAGAACCCATGGGCCCGATACAAGAAGCTAAAGGAAGATCGGAAGTGCCGTGCGCACTAGACGACCTGTCGCGGGGGCGTACCTCGGCCGCAAAAGAGAAGAAAAAAAGACATCAAAGAATAGAGGGAGGAGCATTATTCTCTCCTGCAATACATTATCAACCTTACCCAGCTCTAGCCAAGCTGATGAAGAAGAAAATGAAGAAGTATGCCTTCCACAGTCTGATGAGGAGGCACGTCATAATACCCCCCCTCCATGTGAGGGTATGGGTGTAACGCCCCGAGATCCGACTGCCAGATTTATGGCATTTTATTTTCTATCAGACCTCGAGACATTACTTCGTACGTATCACGGAAGCGCAAAATATAATCATGCATACATTCGCATGAGAGAGAGAGAAACCACAGTTACACGAAATGTAATTTAGCATTTCAACCATTCATAATTTTCATAAGAGAGTACATATCCCTTGTTCCAAAATAAACTTGAGTCCACATAAGCTCACCACCCCAAAATCATACATATAAGAGAGAGTCCCATCCATAGCATACCCAGACAAACTATGCAATAGTACTACTCCTCAGCTGCAGCCTCCAACTCAACGTCCTGCTCTATGTCTCCTGAAAAAAAACATGTGTGTCACAAAGGGGTGAGTGTGACGCTCAGTAGGCAGCCTAAACAAACTGGGGTTAACTCGCATCTATATAGCCATTTCATAAACATATTCTAGATGTTAACAATAGCATAATCCGTTCATTACCATCTGCTGAAAATAACTCACCTGAGGGAAATACACATTTTAACTATCATATACGTACCCATGCATGCAGTAGGACCAGACATAGTATCCCATTTTCACGTTTCCATATTTTCAAATTTTCACATTCCACATTTACACATTTTGTCATTCATGGAAACAAACAGCTGCCACAATCATAGGAGGCCCACACACAGAACGAACGAACGAAAGAGTACTACGTAGACCCGAGAGCGAACTCCCACCTAGATTCTTGGTGGCCTCGAGGCGCTACGTAACACCACATCACAAAGGCCGCCCCCTACGAGGACCGAACACCGAATCAATAGGATTTTATTCCAGGGCCGCCCCCCCACGGGGACTGAAGTCCTATCTCACAGAGGGCTGTTGTTTCCATTTATATCATTTACATTGTATTCGCATTCACATAACATCTCGTTTACACATATTCGTATGATACGTTATTATAACAAGCATGCTTTCATTGATTAAGGGGCCAAACAAGCTCACAGTCATGCTTCTCATAATTTAATCATGCTCACAGATGTGTTTCTAATATTCTAGTCATGCTCATAGATGTGCTTCTAATAGTTTAAGAGGGGTAAACACACTTATAGTCATGTTCAGGTTAGTACCAGTTTATCCTTCTAGGCTACACATGCATAGAAAATGACTTATATCTGAAAGTGCAGAATTTCTGGGTACATGAAACTTTTACAGTGGGTTAATAACTTATCCATCTATCATTTCATAATTTTTCAGATTTTTATGAATTAATATGCCCCCTCAAAATTCTCTTTTTCTTAGTTTCTGAAAATTGGGTCTGTGCAGAACATGCACAGACCATACTGAAACATGCACAGACTCTACTTATGTTTTGAATTAAACATGCACTGACTTCACTAGAACATGCTCATACTTTACTATAAAACACGCACAGACTTTACAAAACATGCACATACCTCTTTTACCTATGCATGGACAAGAAGTGCATAGAGTTTATAAATAATGCATAGACTTTACTTTAAAACATGCACAGACTTTACAAATAGGCACAGACTTTACTGAAACTTGCACAGACCCTGCTTATGTTTTGAACTAAACCTGCACCGACTTCACTAGAACATGCACAGATTTCACGAAACATGCACAGACCTTACCATTACTAGAACCTGCACAGACTTTACTATAAAATTTGCACATACTTTACTATAATACATGCACAGACTTTACAAAACATGCACAGACTTCACTTAAAACATGCATGGACCTTCCCATGGCTAATGCAAACTTGCACAGACTTTACTCAAAACATGCACGGACCTTCTTCACTAAATCATGCACAGACTTTACTTAAAACAAGCATGGCCCTTCCCATGGCTAATGCAAACTTACACAGACTTTACTCAAAACATGCACGGACCTTATTCACTAAATCATGCACAGACTTTACTTAAAACAAGCATGGACCTTCCCATGGCTAATGCAAACTTGCACAGACTTTACTCAAAACCTGCACGGACCTTATTCACTAAATCAAGCACAGACTTTACTTAAAACAAGCATGGACCTTCCCATGGCTAATGCAAACTTGCACATACTTTACTCAAAACATGCACGGACCTTATTCACTAAATCATGCACAGACTTTACTTAAAACATGCATGGACCTTATTCACTAAATCATGCATAGACTTTACTTTAAAACATGCATGGACCTTCCCATGGCTAATGCAAACTCGTACAGACTTTCCTCAAAACATGCACGTACCTTCTCACTAAATCATGCATGGACTTCACTTAAAACATGCATGGACCTTCTTTACTAAATCATGCACTGACTTTACTTAAAACATGTATGGACCCCTTTTTACCTACGTATGGACAAGAGTGGACAGACCTTAAAAAAATGCACAGACCCCTTTTTCCTAGGGGCTGTGGGGACTTATGAAACCCAAGAGAACTTAACGAATGACAGAATCAGAATGAACATGATGGTGGTCCCCATATGCCCTTAATCCCTCTTTTAGAGTGTAGAAAAATTTGTTTCAAAACCATTCTAATACATCATCGACCCCTAAAGTTTGAGGTTAGGTGCCTACCTTTGAGATGGTAAACTGACGATCCGGGGATGAAATCCACACCCCAGATCCCCCCCCAAAGCTTTTCCTTCCGATCCGGGGATGAGCTCCACACCCCAGATCCACACAAGACTTCACTGCAGGTTCTCCCTTTACGAAATGCCAAGGTTCCTCACTTCTCTTCCTTACCCGAGAGAAACCATAGATGGTGGGTGTTTAAGGATAGGTGTTACTAAAGGCTGATCACCCTAGGAACCCACTTCTTTACATAGGTTTTAAGCCTCCCAAGTCCTGTCCCACGTCCAGCAAGGTTCAGCCCAGCTCCCAAGTCGCTGGCTTAAAGAGGGGTTAATGCTAAGCATCCCTTCGGGTTGAACAGGTGTGACCTTATGACCACCGGTCATAAATGCTAGTGGGCACACTTTTCTGTTAGGAATTAGGTTGGGATGTCTTCATATGAAATCAAGAAGACTTCTTAATCTAACTTTGGGTCATGGTTTCATCGACTATCATCAATCCTAGCATGAGTTATGAGTTTTGCAATATTAACATTCATTTCCCATGTTTTCGGTTGCGACCCTTCGTATACCTGATCATAAATGCGAGTGGGCTCATTTTTCTGTTGGGATTTGGGTTAGGGTGTATTCAGATGAAATCAAGTAGACTTATGGATCTAAATTTTGGTGGTGGTTTCATCGAAGTTCATCAATCCTATCATGAGTTATGATTTTCGCAACATTAACATTCATTTCCCGTGTTCCAGTCGCGACCCTTCGTCTACCTGATCATAAATGTGAGTGGGCCCATTTTTTTGTTGGGATTTGGGTTAGGGTGTCTTCAGATGAAATCAAGAGGGCTTCTTGATCTAAATTTTGGTTGTGGTTTCATCGACATTTATTATCCCTATCAGGAGTTATGATTTTTCCATTAATTACATGTGAATTCGCCCAATGGTCTCACCTCCTTATGTTAGCGGGCAGAATAGGGCTCAGAACCATAGGTTCTTGTGTGAATTGGGTCTCCACCTCAACATAAGAGTTTGGGCCAAGGGCCCAAGTTTTTTAATGAGCCTAGTCTCATTCCATTCTGATCTTCCTTCGTTAAGTTACGAATTATCTAAGGGTTCTTAGATAATCAGTCCAGATTTTTTTTTTGTTTGTCCGTTGAGCTTATGGGTCTGATTTATTCTCAATTGGGCCAGTGCCCAATTGGCGGTCCTAACATCCTCCCCCCCTTAAAATAATTTCATCCTCAAAATTTAATTGAAACTTCTTCCTAGGGTAAAATTTACTCACCGAATAGTTGAGGGTATTCCCGGCGCATCTTGTCCTCCGGCTCCCAAGTCGCCTCCTCCGAATGAGAATTCCTCCATAGGACTTTCACTAGCCGGATGGTTTTATTCCTCAATACTTGTTCTTTCCAATCTATGATCTTGTTGGGCTACTCCACATAGGATAGATCTACACGAACTTCTAGGGGCCCATATTCTATAACATGTGAGGCATCTCGGATATACTTCCTGAGCATAGAGACGTGGAACACCGGATGCACATGTGACAGAGCAGGCGGAAGTGCAAGTCGATAAGCCACCTCACCGACTCTTTGCAAAATCTCAAAAGGCCCGATATATCTGGGACTGAGCTTGCCCTTCTTCCCAAATCGCATGACTCCCTTGGTAGGAGATACCTTTAGGAACACATGGTCTCCTTCTGCAAATGTCAACTCTCTCCGTCGCTGGTCTGCATAATTTTTTTGACGACTCTGAGCTATAAGAAGTCGCTGCCTGATCATAGCTATCTTCTCTGAGCACTCTTGTACCAACTGTGGTCCAAATAGCTATTTTCCCCCAGCTTCATACCAACATACTGGTGATCTACATGGTTGCCCATAAAGTGCTTCATAAGGTGCCATTCCGATGGTAGAATGGTAACTGTTGTTGTATGAAAATTTTATTAGGGGCAAATGATCATCCCAATTCCCTCTCCATTCAATACTGCATGCCCTCAGCATATCTTCTAGAGTCTGGATAGTGCGCTCGGATTGCCCATCAGTCTGAGGATGGAATGCCGAGCTGAGCCGCAACTCTGTCCCCATAGCCTGCTGCAAACTCTTCCAGAACCTCGCTGTAAATCGAGGGTCTCGGTCAGAGATGATGGATAAAGGTGCACCATGTAATCAAATGATCTCAACGATGAACAATTTCGCTAGGGATTCGATTGGAGTTTGCTTGTTCATGGGCAAAAAGTGTGCAGTCTTTGTGAATCTGTCCACAATCACCCATATGGTATCATGCTTCCTCCTAGTCATGGGTAGACCCGTTACAAAGTCCATGGTGATTTATTCCCATTTCCATTGTGCCATCTCAATGGTCTGGAGAGGCCCGCCAGGCCTTTGATGCTCAATCTTCACCTGCTGGCAAGTGAGACATTTGGACACGAACTTCACAATGTCTTGCTTCATTCTTGGCCACCAGTACATCCTCTTCATGTCTTGAAACATTTTGGTGCTTCTAGAGTGGATGGAGAACTTTGACCCGTGAGCTTCCTACATCAACTCTCCTTTCAATTTTACATCATCTGGTACACAGATCCTCTCTTGGAACATGATCAGCCCATCAATTCCCACATGGAAGTCCTCATTGTTTAGTAGTTTCTGCAATGCCATATCCTGCCTTTGCACCTCGACAATTCTGTCTAAGTATGTGGGTCTAGCTGACATCTCAGCCAAGAGACCGATTTGCTTCCTTTTCTCGGGTCGTGATTCAATCACACCCTCCATCATATTCCATTCTCGATGCAAGCTCAAAGCCATCAATTTACGGCTGAGAGCATCCGCCACCACGTTCGCCTTGCTTAGATGGTACTATAGGGCGAAGTCGTAGTCCTTCAGCAATTCAACCCACCTTCTTTGTCTCAGGTTGAGTTCCTTCTGGGTGAATATGTATTTGAGACTTTGATGGTCAGTGAAGACCTCAAACCGAACCCCATATAAGTAGTGTCTCCAGATGCGCAAGGCATGGACGATTGCTGCCATTTCTAGGTCATGAGTGGAGTAGTTCCTTTCATGGTCTTTTAACTGCCGGGAAGCATAGGCAATCACATGGCCATTTTGCATTAGTACACACCCGAGGCCAATCCTAGAGGCATCTGTATATACCGTGAAGCCATCATTCCCTTGGGGGAGTGCCAACACTGGGGCTGACGTCAACTTCTCCTTGAGCCTCCGAAAACTATCTTCACACTCCTCTGACCAGACAAATTTTGCTCCCTTCTTGGTCAACTTGGTCATGGGGGCTGCAATGGTGGAGAAGCCTTCAATTAACCAACGATAATACCCAGCCAGTCCAAGGAAGCTCCTAATTTCCATGACTGTCTTCGGTGCTTCCCATTTTGTCACTGCTTCCACCTTGCTAGGGTCCACTGATATGCCATTCCCGGATATAACATGACCGAGAAACATAACCCGATCCAGCCAGAACTCACATTTGCTGAATTTGGCGAAGAATTTGTTCTCCCTGAGGGTCTGTAGAACCACTCTCAAGTGCTGCCGATGCTCTTCCTGACTGGCGGAATATATCAGGATGTCGTCTATAAAGACCACGATAAACTAATCGAGATATGGGCGGAAGATATGATTCATTTGTTCCATGAATACTGCCGGCGCGTTGGTCAACCCAAATGGTACTACCAAGAACTCATAGTGACCATATCGAGTCCTGAAGGCCGTCTTCGACACATCTTTGGGCTTGATTCTGATTTGATGATAACCCGTCCTCAGATCGATTTTGGAGAAGACCTTGGCGGATGACAGCTGGTCAAATAATTCTTCAATCCTCGGTAGAGGATACTTTTTCTTAATGGTGGCTTGATTAAGCTTGCGGTAATCAATGCACAGCCGCATAGCCCCATCTTTCTTCCGTACAAATAGGACTGGTGCTCCCCATGGAGAGACACTGGGCCTAATGAAGCCTTTATCCAGTAACTCCTGCAATTGCTTCCTAAGTTCGGAGAGCTCTGCTGGGGCCATCCTATATGGTGGAATGGAGATCGGTGTTGTGCCAGGCTCCAGCTCAATGGAGAAGCCCGTCTCTCGAATGGGTGGCAGTCCCGGTAGATCCTCGGGAAATACATCAGGGAATTCTCGGACCACGTCCAAGTCTTCCAAAATCTTGACGGTGCCTTCTTCAATTACCACGCTAGCCAAGAAATAGCCACACCCCTTGCTAATCAGCTTGTAAGCCCTGATGGCTGACACCATCTGTCACGCCTCGAGCCTTTATTACAGCGGAAGACTAACTCGGGGAGCGCGAACAGCCGGCATGGTAAGCCTCTCGCAAGCAAGAACGATCAGAGCGCAAGACAATCACACACATAAATGCAATTGCACAATATCTAATCAAACTTTGACTTTATTTCATAAATGATTAATAGTCAAATACAATTATTTTTCCATCATCTTTCACTCAACTAGACTCAAGAAATATGAAATTACATTGACTCGATCTAAACAATGTAGACTTCCTAAGTCTTCGCTCATTCTTTATTCACTCTCGGATTCGCTACTTGAACCTTTCGAATCCAAACCCGAATCACTTCCATCTCCTGAAAAGATTAGAAATAGGTAATGAGCACACTTGCCCAGTAGGTATCTACGCATCAACATGAAGGCACTATTAAAGTAATTAATAATTTAGCTCTAAAGAATGAGGTAAAAATCATGCGAATGCGATCAATCACGCGATTAAACCAAAGTAACAACATGATCATATAAGATAGAATGAGTAGTAAGCAAGAATGTAACAAGAACATGATATTGACCTTTCATGAACAAGAATGTATCGAGAATGTACTAACAAGCCACATAATCATCACTCCAGTATCTTTTTCTTATGAGCAAGTACTTCGTAACTTTCTGTGGAATATCAAGCAAGAAAGTCATGTACAAGAATCAATCATGCTGCATCGTGTTGTGAATTTTCACTTCACGAGCCGTGGATAATTCACTTATTTATAAAGAAAGTACTCCCAGCGTAATACGACGCCAGTAGCATCATACCCCATGGTTTATAAAATAGTATGTTTCCGATAATCAGCCGAGGGGACTAACATAGAGCCCTTGAACACAATCAGTGCTCGATCGCATCTTCAAGTATAAATCAAGCTTTTTCCACGCATGACAATAAAGTATGGCCAAGAATATAAGTTCAAATAAATTCAAGATAATAAGAATCAATGAATGAATGCTTCAATTTGAATATGAGGAATCAAGAATGACATTAAACAATGTTATGCTCATAAAATAAATTGGTAGCATAACGGTATATTTCTTAACTTTCATTCATTATATTAAGTCTATTAAGTAATAAGATAAGTTCTAGATTATCAAGGGTCATCTAGAAACCTTGAAATATCAACCCTTGGGTCAAATCTCAGGTTAAGTACTCAAGTAGTGGACGGTCGTGTACTGGGCCGTTACATGATGTGACGGTCTAGTTCTGGGCCGTTACATTAGTCTGAATCTAGAACTAATAAAATAGACTCAGTGAAGTGTGACGGTCGTATAGTGGGCCGTTAGGTGCTCCTGACGGTCCAGTATAGGTCCGTTACATAGCTAGAACCAGAAAATATCGATAGTGTAATCTAATCAAATGGGTTTTAATGGTACAACAAACTCGGCGTCCTAGTGGGAATCCTAGGCTCGCGGAGAATTACGGAGGCCTTGAAACAAGATTTCCTAGTCCATTGGAAGGAATATCTAATAGAGAGGTCCTCATGTCCAAGAATAATGTTCCTATAGTGCAAAGTGAACTAATGGACAACATACTAGAGTATGTGCCATGTACTTAAAGAAAATGACTCTATAGATAGAGGAAGAATATGTAACAATGTGAAAGCAAGTTAAACTCCGTCAATACAACATTGAAAAATCATGTTTTTAATTACAAAACTATAAAGTTTTGGCACATAAAATTAACATAACTTAAAATAGTTCAAGATGCCTAGATCATGCAGATTATAATATGAATTAGTAAGTAAACTTGAAATAATAATAGGTCAAAACTTTGCTAACTAGGCTTATTTATAAGTTAACTTAACTGGTTACTATTCTGTCATGGGCTGACAGAACACAGAGTCTAACAGTCTAACAGGAGAGTGTCACCGTGCTTGTGACAGTCTATCGAGGGGCCGTTACAGTAATGTAACGCTCCTGTCCTGGTGCGTTAGAGACAACAGTGAAATAAAAACATAACAGAGTGTGTAACGGTCAGTCGTAAGGCCGTTATATCAGGTAACGGTCCTACCCTGATCCGTCAGAGCCTCTGCTGACAGTAATAAATAACAATGACCTAAGTTTCAACTTGCATCATGTCTGAAAATCATACATATAACTTCCAACATGATAGAATGAAGGCTAAACAAATATCATGCATGGGTTCTCTGTGAATTTCACAAGGAAGTTTCTTTTTAATTTAGTTAGGGCTAAGAATATAGATGTATGCATGTCTCTACTAAAACATGAAATTCATGAGCTAACGTGCATGTAATCAAGCAAAATCAGAGGGCTTTATCCCTAACATGTTGTTTTTTCCATTCATGAGATAACCTACCTCTTCTAAGACCTTTAAACTTCGAATTTGATGCTAGGTGCTCCCCTTTGATCCTTGCTCTTCTTGTGGTAAATCAGCAACTTGGGAAGCTTCAATCTCCTTGGTTGCTTGGTCTCCTAGCACGAAATTTGGAGAGCTATTATTCTAAAGTATACTAAACAAAAGCTTCTAAAGAACTTACCCGAAATTATGACTCCTTACCTTGATTCTTCACGAGCCAAAAGTAAGGGTCGCTCAGTTCAGAACTAGGTCCTATTTATAGGATTTTGGCTAGGGTTTGAAGATTAGATCATTTCTAGAGTCCTTGTTAAAGCTTAGATCAACTTCTAAGAGTCCTTAACACCTCTATTAGTCTTCCTATCTCGATCCCTAAGAGATAAGTTAGCAAAAATCCAATCTTTTGGCTTGTTTTTCACTCCACGGAACTGCATGATGTAACGGTCGTCCATAGGTGCGTCACATGGCTGTGGCGGTCGCCCGATAGACCGTTACACTCAACGTGTATAGAGTTTCATTTTAATAAAACTCTTTTGATAACTATCCATATAATTATTTTATAAAAATAGTATTTATCTTTAAAATACGTGAATAAGCTAATTACCTTTCTAGAACATGGGCCAAACTTAATGGGCTTGGTCCTTAAACCTTTTCGATAATAATTAGATAGACTATGTTAATTATTTCAATCCAATTGGGCTTTATAAGGTCTTATTACTTCAATAATCCCTTTATTAATATATTTAAGTCTTTATAAATTCCAAAAAAATATTTTGTAATTCAAAAATTATTTATATAAATTCTGGGGCACTACACCATCATTCTCCTCGACTTGCCTTTCGGGCATTGGAAGAAGAATGCCTCCTTTCCCGGCTTCTGAAAGATAACTCTCTTTCGATGGCAGTCTAAGAGAGCACAATGTTTGTCTAACCAGTCCATTCCAAGAACGAGGTCAAAGTCGTTCATATCTAGGATGTATGCTTCCCCTAACAACCTCCTACCATTGATGTTGACCTCTATAGTAGGGATCACAAGCTTAGGGTGGACTTGTTTCCCGGTTGGTGTGCTAACTATCATTTCCCTGAAAAATGTGGCTTGGGGTCTGTTCTTCAGTTGATTAGCAAAACCAGTGGATATGAATGTGTGTGTAGCCCCCGGGTCGAAAAAAACCTTTGCATAAACAGTATCCACAAGAAGTGTACCTTCAGCCACGGTAGGGGTGTTGTCTGTCTCTTCTTGCATCAGTGCATAGACTCGACCTCTGTACTGAATCTTCTCCTGCTGAGGTATTGGCTTTTGTTGAGCCTTCTTGGGGCAGTTCCTCGCCATATGTCCGGCCTTGCCGCATTCATAGCACTTGCCATTTCTCCTCCAGCATTCCTGTCCCGGATGGTTGCACCCACAATGGACACAAAATGGAACCCCTGGTCTGTCCCTGGGTACTAGATCTTGGCATGCCACCTTCCCTTTGTCCTGCCTCCCTCCTGCCTGCATAGGCCTTTTGCCCATCTTCTTCTGCTCCTCAGTGAACCTTCACTAGGATATCCATTAGAACCTATCTCTATATGTCTCTTAAATTTTTATGGTTTCGATTATTACCTTGCATTCTCTTGCTCGGCCAGGTGAGCAAGCCTTAGTGCCGTGGTGTAGGAGTCAGGGTCTTGGGTTGCAACATAGCATCGGACGCTCCTACGTAGGCCATTCACAAATTTCTTCACCTTCCAGCGTGCCTCATCGAATATGTGCGAGGCATATTGACCCAGAGAGGAGAATCTAGCCTCATAGTCTGCTACCGACATGTTTCCCTGTTCGAGGCTCAAGAATTCTTGCTCCTTAGCATCTCGCACATGCTCAGGGAAATATTTTTCTCGGAAGACTGCTAGGAATTCTTCCCACGAAATGTCACCATCATGCCTTGCGAAGGTGGTCCTCATCTTGGCCTTCCACCACAGGTCAGCTTGATCTTGCAATACATAGGCCGCCAGATTCACCCTTTATTCCTCGAGACATCGCATCACGCGGAATTTCTTTTCCATTTCGCTGAGCCACGACTCAGCCACCTCCGGACGGCTCTCCCCTTTAAAAATGGGAGGTGTCAGCCTCAAAAATTGATCTAGTGTAGGTAAGTGATGATGAGGTGCAAGCGCTGGCTGTTGTAACATTTGTTGCTGCATGGCCTGCATTAGCCCCTGGAAACTCTACATGAATCCTTCCATATTAACTCCCGCATTGGGCACTTGTCTGCCCTCGACAGCCGGAGCATTGACAGCCCCATCATTCACCACATTGGGGTCATCCATCCCCGAGCCTCTCTCATCAGCCTGGGGAAGATCTCTTTGCCTTCTCGGCGGCATAGCTCTGAGAATACAACAATTTTAGATGTGAGGGTTCGTTCTAAACGGGTTCTAATTATACTCTACCCATTATCACTCTAACCCATCCCTTCTTCTACTATTTGAACAATATGAATGGTTGTAACCATGACTTATCTCTCGTGCTCTGATACCACTCTGTAACGCCCCGAGATCCGACTGCCAGATTTATGGCATTTTTTTTCTATCGGACCTCGAGACATTACTTCGTACGTATCATGGAAGCGCAAAATATAATCATGCATACATTCGCATGAGAGAGAGAGAAACCACAGTTACACGAAATGTAATTTAGCATTTCAACCATTCATAATTTTCATAAGAGAGTACATATCCATTGTTCCAAAATAAACTTGAGTCCACATAAGCTCACCACCCCAAAATCATACATATAAGAGAGAGTCCCATCCATAGCATACCCAGACAAACTATGCAATAGTACTACTCCTCAGCTGCAGCCTCCAACTCAACCTCCTGCTCTATGTCTCCTGAAAAAAACACATGTGTCACAAAGGGGTGAGTGTGACGGTCAGTAGGCAGCCTAAACAAAATGGGGTTAACTCGCATCTATATAGCCATTTCATAGACATATTCTAGATGTTAACAATAGCATAATCCGTTCATTACCATCTGCTGAAAATAACTCACCTGAGGGAAATACACATTTTAACTATCATATACGTACCCATGCTTGCAGCAGGACCAGACATAGTATCCCATTTTCACGTTTCCATATTTTCAAATTTTCACATTCCACATTTACACATTTTGTCATTCATGGAAACAAACAGCTGCCATAATCATTGGAGGCCCACACACACAACGAACGAACGAAAGAGTATTGCGCAGACCCGAGAGCGAACTCCCACCTAGATTCTTGGTGGCCTCGAGGCGTTACACAACACCACATCACAAAGGCCGCCCCCCACGAGGTCCGATGACCGAATCAATAGGATTTTATTCCAGGGCCGCCCCCCCACGGGGACTGAAGTCCTATCTCACAGAGGGCTGGTGTTTCCATTTATATCATTTACATTATATTCGCATTCACATAACATCTCGTTTTACACATATTAGTATGATACTTTATCATAACAAGCATGCTTTCATTTATTAAGGGGCCAAACAAGCTCACAGTCATGCTTCTCATAATTTAATCATGCTCACAGATGTGTTTCTAATATTCTAGTCATGCTCATAGATGTGCTTCTCATAGTTTAAGAGGGGTAAACACACTTGCAGTCATGTTCAGGTCAGTACAAGTTTATCCTTCTAGGCTACACATGCATAGAAAATGACTTATATCTGAAAGTGCAGAATTTCTGGGTACATGAAACTTTTACAGTGGGATAATAACTTATCCATCTATCATTTCATAATTTTTCATATTTTTATGAATTAATATGCCCCCTCAAAATTCTCTTTTTCTTAGTTTCTGAAAATTGGGTCTGTGCAGAACATGCATAGACCATACTGAAACATGTACAGACTCTACTTATGTTTTGAACTAAACATGCACTGACTTCACAAGAACATGCACAGACTTTACTATAAAACACGCACAGACTTTACAAAACATGCACATACCTTTTTTACCTATGCATGGACAAGAAGTGCATAGACTTTATAAATAATGCATAGACTTTACTTTAAAACATGCACAGACTTTACAAATAGGCACAGACTTTACTGAAACTTGCACAGACCCTGCTTATGTTTTGAACTAAACATGCACCGACTTCACTAGAACATGCAAAGACTTCACGAAACATGCACATACCTTACCATTACTAGAACCTGCACAGACTTTACTATAAAATCTACACAGACTTTACTATAATACATGCACATACTTTACAAAACATGCATAGACTTCACTTAAAACATGCATGGACCTTCCCATGGCCAATGCAAACTTGCACAGACTTTACTCAAAACATGCACGGACCTTCTTCACTAAATCATGCACAGACTTTACTTAAAACAAGCATGGCCCTTCCCATGGCTAATGCAAACTTGCACAAACTTTACTCAAAACATGCACGGACCTTATTCACCAAATCATGCACAGACTTTACTTAAAACAAGCATGGACCTTCCCATGGCTAATGTAAACTTGCACATACTTTACTCAAAACCTGCATGGACCTTATTCACTAAATCATGCACAGACTTTACTTAAAACAAGCATGGACCTTCCCATGGCTAATGCAAACTTGAACAGACTTTACTCAAAACATGCACGGACCTTATTCACTAAATCATGCACAGACTTTACTTAAAACATGCATGGACCTTATTCACTAAATCATGCATAGACTTTACTTTAAAACATGCATGGACCTTCCCATGGCTAATGTAAACTCGTACAGACTTTCCTCAAAACATGCACGGCTTCACTAAATCAATCATGGACTTCACTTAAAACATGCATGGACCTTCTTTACTAAATCATGCACGGACTTTGCTTAAAACATGTATGGACCCCTTTTTACCTACGTATGGACAAGAGTGGACAGACCTTACAAAAATTCACATACCCCTTTTTCCTAGGGGCTGTGGGGACTTATGAAACCCAAGAGAACTTAACGAATGACAGAATTAGAATGAACATGATGGTGGTCCCCATATGCCCTTAATCCCTCTTTTAGAGTGTAGAAAAATTTGTTTCAAAACCATTCTAATACATCATCGACCCCTAAAGTTTGAGGTTAGGTGCCTACCTTTGAGATGGTAAACTGACGATCCAGGGATGAAATCCACACCCCAGATCCCCCCCAAACCTTTTCCTTCCGATCTGGGGATGAGCTTCACACCCCAGATCCACACAAGACTTCACTGCAGGTTCTCCCTTTACGAAATGCCAAGGTTCCTCACTTCTCTTCCTTACCCGAGAGAAACCATAGATGGTGGGTGTTTGAGGATAGGTGTTGCTAAATGCTGATCATCCCATGAACCCACTTCTTTATATAGGTTTTAAGCCTCCCAAGACCTGTCCCACGTCCAGCAAGGTTCAGCCCAGCTCCCAGGTCGCTGGCTTAAAGAGGGGTTAATGCTAAGCATCCCTTCGGGTTGAACAGGTGTGACCTTATGACCACTGGTCATAAATGCTAGTGGGCACGCTTTTTTGTTAGGAATTAGGTTAGGACGTCTTCATATGAAATCAAGAAGACTTCTTAATCTAACTTTGAGTTATCGTTTCATCGACTTTCATCAATTCTAGCATGGGTTATGATTTTTGCAATATTAACATTCATTTCCCATGTTTTTGGTTGTGACCCTTCATATACCTGATCATAAATGGGAGTGGGCGCATTTTTCGGTTGAGATTTGGGCTAGGGTTTCTTCAAATGAAATCAAGTAGACTTCTGGATCTAAATTTTGGTGGTGGTTTCATCGAAGTTCGTCAATCCTAGCATGAGTTATGATTTTCGCAACATTAACATTCATTTCCCGTGTTCCAGTCGCGACCCTTCGTCTACCTGATCATAAATGTGAGTGGGCCCATTTTTTTGTTGGGATTTGGGTTAGGGTGTCTTCAGATGAAATCAAGAGGGCTTCTTGATCTAAATTTTGGTTGTAATTTCATCAAATTTTATTATCCCTATCAGGAGTTATGATTTTTCCATTAATTACATGTGAATTCGCCCAATGGTCTCACCTCCTTATGTTAGCGGGCAAAATAGGGCTCAGAACCATGGGTTCTGGTGTGAATTGGGTCTCCACCTCAACATAAGAGTTTGGGCCAAGGGCCCAAGTTTTTTAATGAGCCTAGTCTCATTCCATTCTGATCTTCCTTCGTTAAGTTACGAATTATCTAAGGGTTCTTAGATAATCAGTCCATATTTTTTTTTTTTTTGTCCGTTGAACTTATGGGTCTGATTTATTCTCAATTGGGCCAGTGCCCAATTGGTGGTCCTAACAATGGGGGCAGAAATGTCAACCTCCGGGGGACAAGATATTCACGGCGATGATAATAAAATACCGCTGGATCTACCTCAAATCAAGATAAGTGGCAGTGCTCTTGACTTTCCCCAGCCTGACCCTGCCATGGTAGCATAGCTATATCAAAGGCTGCAAGAAGCTGAAGAGATAAAGAATAAATTAAACAAGATGGGATTATACCTAGCTACACCCGGGCAAGCCAGGCCTTCATCCGAAGCTTTGCAAGGTGGTGTGGAGCCACTTCGAGCCTCACCGCCGCCAACTATACCTCGGCTAGCAGATGATTATGTAGGGGGCATCCCCCCTCAACAGTTACAATACATGCCTTTGATACATCCTCTGGCTTCCCGGGGACATCGGGGGGCAGATATGATACTTCATACACTGTCGAGAATAAACCCCTTTCTGCCATCAGATGGCCCACACCCGAGTTCGATAACTCCGGCGGTGATGAATAAGCCAAGGGTCGAGCGAGCAGCCAAGATGAAGCTGGTCGAGGGGGAAGTCACCGAGACTGGATTACAGATAATTAAACAAAGAGATGATGAGTCTACTCTGGACTATATAAGAAATGGGGGAAATTCCTGTGAAAGGTGTAAGTGCCCTCCGAGTCACGAGGGCGCTGTTCGAAGATGCGAAAGAGACCTGAAAGATGAAATCCTACAAAGGGTGATGGGCATCGAAGTCAGAACCTTTGATCAGCTATATGACCTGGCAGTTGATGCTGAGACTTTCTTGGCAGAATATTGCCCGGCTATTGCTGCCCCGAGCCGGAAGGATGAACTAGCCAGCAAGCGTCTGGCGCAAGAGGAAAGATGCACGTCAGATTTTAAGGCTTTCGAGCTACAACTGAATAAAATGAAAGAGGTAGCCGGGGTTTCTCCCATTAAACTCGCTGAACAAGCGCCTTCGCTAAGGGATAAATCGAAGAAGCCATATTCCTTCCCAAAAGATAAGACTCGGACCCTCTTCGAGTGGGCACGAGAGCGTGGCAAAATTGTGCTCCCAAAGTCGAAAAGACCGAGCGATGTCAAAAGAAGGGACGATCCCCGACTCTGCCTATCAAATGATGGGGCATTCCATCGAAGATTGCTACATATTTAAAGATGTCATCGAAGGCCTGATCAAGAAAGGTGAACTGCAAATGGGTGAATGCAAGGTGGACCCACCGCGCCCCCATCAGATGCTCGACTTGAAGAAGGCAGCTAATATCGTCGCACCGCACCAGCCAAAGAACAATATGCTCTAAAGGGCATTCCGAGTCCCTCAAGCTATGGCGGGAAGCTAAAAAAGATGCTGCAAGATGTAAATGGTACCTCATTCTGGGGGCAGATATATGAAATGTCAAAAATTCTATGTACGACTACTGCCAGGTGTGTTTTCCCTCCTAAGGGCGATGATCACTTGTAATAGTGATGAATGAAATGATAATATAGGCCTTTTAAGGGCCACTCTACCGCAGATTTCTACACTGCACATTCACTGCCCATTGTAGGGGCTATCCAAATGATGATGGCCCAGATAGAAATTAAAAAAAAAGGAAGAAGATGATGAAGAGACGATGGTAATAATAATGAAGATCATGATAAATGTTGATGATGAAATGATCATCAGGATCATAACAAATGATGAAAAGAAGAATGATGAGAAAGATGACAAAATGATAGAGATGACGATCAAGGCCATAATGAATAATGATAGAAGATCAATGAAGAATGATAAATCCTTGGAAATGATGATCAAAGTCGGCGGCACCCATGCCGATAGATATCCAAGATGTCCAACCATCGGCGCCCAGGCCGATAGATATCTAAAGATATCCAAGATACTCAACCGTTGGCCTCTGAGCCGACAGATGTTCAAAAAAATATTCAAAGATATTCAAAGATACCCAAAGATGTTCGATTTTCGGTGTCCGAACCGATGAACACGTAAAGATACGCAAGATGTTCAATTGTCAGCATTCAGCCCGACGAATATTCAAAAATATTCGAGACGTTCGACTATCAGCGTCCGGGTCGACGAATATTCAAAGATGCTCCAGCCGTTTGGAGATATTCAAAGATGTTCAACTATCGACGTTCAGCCCAATAGATGATTGAAGATGTTCAAAGATTTCAAAAAAAAAAAGTTCAACCATCGGCATTCAGCCCGACAGATGTTCAAAAAGATTTAAAGATATTCAAGGATGCTAACAATGTTCAACCGTCGGCATTCAGCTCGACATATGTTCAAGAATATTCGAGGATATTCAAGATATTCAATCGTTGGCATTCAGTCTGACATATGTTTGAAAATATTCAAAGATGTTGATGAAGTTTAACCGTCAGCATTCCACCCGACCGATGTTCAAGATGTTCAAAAGATATTCAAGATGATTCAACCGTCGGCATTCAGCACGACAGATGTTCGAAAATGTTCAAAAATATTCAAGATGGTTTAACCGTCGGCACTTAGCCCGACAGATGCTCAGGATATTAAAGATGTTCAAACCATTGGCGTTCACGCCAGCAGATGTTTGAGGATGATAAAGATGCTCCAGATATTCAAGATGATTCAACCATCGATGTTCAGCCCGACAGATGTTCGATGATATTCGATGATGTTCGAAGATGTTCGATAGCTAGTCGATGATGTTCGAAGGTGTTCGATGATGTTCGATGATTCGATGATGTTCGATGGTTTGAAGATGTTCGATGATGTTCGAAGGTGTTCAATGATGTTTGATGATTCGATGATGTTCGATGGTTCGAAGATGTTCGATGATGTTTGACAGCTAGTCGGTGATGTTTGAAGGTGTTCGATGATGTTCAATGATGTTCGATGGTTCGAAGATACTCGATGATGTTCGAAGGTGTTCGATGATGTTCGATGATTCGATGATGTTCGATGATTCGAAGATATTCGATGATGTTCGACATCTAGTCGACGATGTTCGAAGGTGTTCGATGATGTCCGATGGTTCGATGACGATCGAGATGTCAACCCATTGGCATCTGTGCCAACAGATGTTCAAGGATGATCAAAATATTCAGCCATCGGCAATCAAGCCAACAGATGTTCAATATTCAGCCATTAGCAATGAAGTCAAAAAAAAAGAAAAAAAGAAAAAAGAAAGAAAAAAGAAAAAAGGCATCATCAAAGCCTCCGGGGGATGTCGACTCATTAAGTCCCCACTGGAGCTCAGAATCTCTTTTGTCCCACCGACGAATAAACTTGTGGCTCGGGCCCTCCGTCTGAAGCCATGAACAAAAAGACCCCCTTCACTCTGAGTCGGACCTTCCGTCCAGCTAGAGAATAAAAGACCCTTGCCTTGACACTAACCGCGTTGATGAATAAACCGCGTCAGCTTCCGACACCCCGTCGGCATTGACGGATAAACCTTTGACTAAACCTTCCATCCAAGTCAATAAATAAACAATTCCCTTCAATCTAACACTAGTCATCTGCCCCGCCGTGATGTTCAATACCACCTAATGGCTTAGACCTTTCGTCTAAGTCGGAGAAACCTGATTTCCTTGCGTCGGTGCAGTCCCAGCAACAACAATCCACTCAACTCGGTGCTCATGACCTTTCGAGGCCTTAGCCGAGAGCCGTGGCTGCACCTTTTGTTCGAGCCATGATAAACTGAACTCCTGGCGTCGGTATAGACCCGATATCGATGATCCCATCTCGACTGGCGCCCGATTCTCTTTCGAGACCGATCGATACAGTTTGTGGCCGAGATCGTTCATCCGAAGCCGAGGGGATCCTGCCCCGATATCAACTGTTGTCCATGCTCCCTCGTCCCTCATTTGCAACACCTGCGGGTGGGGGGCATTTGTTGGTGATAAAAAAAGAGAAAAAAAATGAAGAAGAAAAGGGCAAAGGGCGGCCCACTCACAAATGGGCCAAGCTATGTGCGCAGGGCCCAAATGTAATGGGCCAAGGAGAAAAAAGAAAAAGGGGAGGATGTGCAATATGGAGAAGAGGGAAGGGGGAGCAGAGAAAAGAGGAAAATTTCAAAAAAGAAAAAGAAAAGAGAAAATAGAAGGAAATTATGTGACACTGTTCATCGTGTGTCACTGTCCCTCCTCCCGTGTCTCCCCTCTCCCCATTGCGCGGCTTTGACCGGCAGTCAAGACACCTCCTCGCCGGGATTATTGTAGCTCCGTGCCTATCCCCCATGGCGACCGGTAGATAGAAGGAGGGCCCGTGGTGGGTTTCCCCCGCCCCCTGGGCACAGCAGCGCGAGCTCCGGCCACCATTGGGGCAAAGAGAAGCCTCGTCCGATGAGGTCTCTTCCCATCACCTAGCGGAGCCCTTCACGTTTGTTCAACCGCAGCTCTACGACCCCTAGCAGCAGCAATAGCATCTATCAATGGCGATAGCAACAACGAAGGATCTGGAGGCAACACTCTTCGAACGCCCCTTTTGCCCCTATAAGAAGGGGGCCTACGAAGACGATGGGGTTGGTTGGACAGGCGATCTCCTACAAGAGCCTTGAAGAGAGAAAAACCTTCTGTGAGATTTCTCCCTGGAATTTTTCTTTTCTTTTCTCTTCCTGTTGCTCCTTCCACCTCCCAACTTCTCTGGTCCTGCATGTCCAGAGGTTAGAGAGAGCCAAGGGGGGAGACGAGAGTGTGGGAGAGATTGTAAAGGGCGTGGGTATTTTCTCCATTTTGTTATTTCTCTTTGTTTCATCTCCCGGATGTAACTCTTTCATGTTTAAGAAGGAATGAAACTTGGGGCCTTGGCCTTCGATTTCTTTGCATGAGCATAATGCCCAATTTCCCCACCGTGCGTGCATATACGTATGATACATATATATACTCTTGCTATGCCTCATATATTTCTTTACCTCGTGTTATTTGTCCCTAAGTTCTTCTGTAAACTTGGTGGTAGCTTATATAACAAAGATACATATATATATACATGATGTTTATATATTTTCGGGTGTACTCTTTAGATCCGCCCACTCCTCTAATATGCACATTTAGAAGCGTGACATGGATATATGCCTCCCGCTTCAGTCATTTCTACCCCCCTAGCAGATCCGTTCAAACTTCCCACTCATCACCCATCGATTCTACTACTATTGTTTTGAAGGAAGGGTTCCGAGTCTATTTCAAGTAAGGCCTCGAGGCTCATGCCCTCCCAAGTTCCAATTGGATCATTTCCCTGTATTCCGTCAGCTCTTTCAACCTTCCATGAATTTCTAATCACTCTAGGGTCTCCGGGGGCTTGCTTCCTTATAGCGTGGACCCCGGGCGATTCCCATTTAAGGAGTGAACATTGATGGCCATGTGCTTTGGTGAAAAGTTCAAGACCACATCCCAGAGACGGGATTGTGGCGTCCCTCGGTCATTGGGATCTCTAGTAGGCTTGTAGCAACCCTGGTAAAAATAAAAGAAAATAAAAACCCCAATTGATCAAAATAAGATTAAAAGATTTAATGAATAAATAATAAGAGCCTAAAGAAGTAAATAATAAACCAAAATGAAAATAACGCCTAGATTCAAGGTGCTACTTCAAAAAGAAACGCCCTTATACAAGGCGCGAATTCCAGAAAGGACGACCACAGCAGATGTCGTCAATTCTTAAACGGCCAAAATAATAAAAAGGGCAAGTAAACGTGACGCCCTCCACATGGACGCATTTTACATAAGAAATGACTTTAACAAAGGCGTCAATTTAAACTAACGCCCTATGTGAAGGCGTTAATTCCGTTCGAGTTTCGTTCGAACCAGGAGACTATCCAGAGCAAGTTTCTGGATAACTACGTGGAAGTTTGGATAGGGTAAGAACTCTATTAGGGAAATATTACTTCCAATACGATACTAACTCCATTAGGATCGTAAAAACCCTATAAATAGCCCTTCCTGTCGAACCCTAATAGGCTATTTGGTTGAAGGAAGTTCTGCTACCGTGCGTGAAGAACATGTAATGTTCTTCTTCCCTTACCTTCGGTCATAATCATGAAGAATATTGATATTCTTCATCATTGTCTTTGCTGCAGGATGTCTGCCGTAAGTAGTAACTCTTTTGCCTAGTTGAAGGACGTGAGGTTCTTCATCGACGTCCTCTTCTTCCGTTCACTGTGAAAGAGGGAGGGAGCTGTTAATATCTACGTTTGAAGCCTAAGAACAACACCCTGTTCATCTATTATCACTCTAAGGGCTGCTGTTGCTTGGCTGTTGTTGGTGTTGCTATTGTTTAAAGTTCGTGAGTAGTTGTTCTCAGGACACTCTGTTTAGAACAGAGTACTGTTCTTCAGTACCATCAACCCAGATCATCAATCAGGTAGGTTTTCTCAAGAATTGTAGCCCAAATCAACATAGTAATTATGATAAAGTCATCTATCAATTCATGCATATAGATTCTCTGCATTTTTCATAGTTTTCTGGAAATTAGTGTAAGTAGCGACCCTCCATAGGGCGATAATTTTAAAAGAAGCGACCCAGACTAGGGCGCTACTTCTTGTTTTGACGCCCTGCCTAGGAGTCGTCAACTTCACTTAATTATTAATTACCCATGTTTAAAATTCTATATCAAGTAAATCATGTATCTAATCTAATGCATGATCACAATTGTTGAATCCTGCTATTTTTCTCTTCCTGACCATGTGATCCTCTTCCTGAAAATTTTATTATCTGGAAATTTATACTGTTCATGAATCCTATTTCGGATGTTAGGGAATTAACGACCTGGGATATGTCGTCTCTTACATAACTGACGCCCTGCACCAGGGCGTGACTTTAAAAATTAACGCCCCTCTGTGAGGCGCGGTTGCATGAAAATTCCAGAAATTGGTAATTTTGCAAAATATTATAAATGGACGCCTGCTACTGTAGTCGTTAAATCATAAATAAACGCCCCTATAGAAGGCGTTAATTTGATAAGTAATGACTTAGATTAAGTCGCTATTTTCCTGTGTTACTATTTTGAACTGTTTTCTGTTAACCGAGGGTTTTGATATATATATAATTATATTATCTGGCACTATATTTCCATTCCGTGAATATAGTCCCATGTTTCACGATGGTTTATCGCATTACCCCTCAATTCTCAGTGACATACAAGCTCTCCATTGGACATTCCGTTCCTTTGGACTAGCAAGTTAGTCATAGAGACCTCCATAAGACTCCTCGAGCCTTGGATTCCCTCAAGGCCGACTGAGCTGGTTGTACCATAAAAACCTATCACACTATTTTTGCCATGTTTTTTTTTAATCCAAAAAAGCCCTGCCTGGGGTCTGGTGGGGAACAGACTCCTAGGAGGTGAATTTTATTACTAGTGGAAAAAAATTGGGGTTACATCGATCTGATGCTGGGAAGACCCAGCTTATCCAAACGAGCCTCACCCTTTATAACTGAGGGTAGCTCACTGTTGTGAAAGAAGACATTACATTTTGATGAGCAAGCTAAAGAGGCCAATAAATCCGCTACTTTGTTTCCTTCTCTGTAGATATGATCAAACTTGTCATGCTGTGAGGTAGTTTTCCAAATCACTCTGACATAGGATAGAATAGACCAAGGGCATTGGTATTCCTTTTTAATAACCCAAACAAGAACTTGTGAGTCACACTCAAAGAGCGCTGGCTGGCAAGAGATAGTACGGAGATAATGAATTCCATCAAGCAAAGCTCTTGTTTCTGCTACAAGACTGTTTGTCTGACCATAGTAATGGGAGTAGGCTAACAGAACATTTCCACTGTAGTCTCTAATAACACCTCCACCTCCTGAAATGCCATTTGGTTTGCAGGCACCATCCGTGTTTAGTTTGAGAAAAGGCCAAGGGGGGCAAATCCATTTTACTATTTTCAGCTGTGCACCATTGTAAGGGTGAGCAGGGATACCCAAGGTATCGAGGATTTCCAGTTTGCAAAGATCAGCTTCCTTGAGATTAGCATTTACACAGGCGGTTTTCACTTGACTGAGGATTTGGTGAAGAATACTTATTTTATGCAGTGTTCTGTCTTCATACCTCACTGAATTCCGAGCCCTCCAAATATTCCAGCAGCTATATCCTATGACTGCTAGGATTAAGTGACCATAAGCTGATTTCGGTTGGATAGTGTTGGCAGCATTGGAGATGAGAGCAGTAATGGAATTCCCTTCCAAAAGCAGACCAGCAGAAGTGAAGAAAGTCCATATGTGCGAGGCTAAGTCACTGTATAAAAATAAATGATTCATGGTTTCACCATGGGGGACCTGACAGCAAGAGCAAGCAGAGCAAAGATGCACACCTAGTCGCTGAATGTTGGAGTCCACAGGCAGGCTGTTGTGAAGGATTTTCCACAAATGGACAGAGATTTTCGTTGGTAACCATTGAGACCACAGCCTTTCCCAATACACAGCTGGCTGTCTTGAAACAGTTTCAGAAAGAATCTGATAGGTAGAAGCTACTGAACAGGCTCCTGAGGCTGATAGACTCCAAGCATGAAAATCAGCATCTAGAGAAAGGTTTGTGTTTAGGACAGCTGTTTTGACAGATACAGGTAGAAACCTGTCAAGAAGATCCTTTTCCTCACTTGATGGATGCCGCAAGAAGTGTTTGACAGTGATATGAGGATTAGGAATGCTGTTTGCAGGAACAAAGTCAGCCAAGCATTTGGTTCCAATCCAATGATCATACCAGAAATTAGTGAGCATTCCATCCCCAATGATGACCTTTTGAAATTTGAGGACCAAAGATTTAGCTTTTGTCCAGCTTCGTCTAGCAAGTCCATTCATACTATTAAAGTGCACATCTCTCAAATGTTTCTGCCCAATGTACTTTGCTCTGAAGAAAAAAGCCCACAAGGAGTTTGTATGCAAAGCCTGCCAAAGCATCTTGACTCTTAAGGCTACTTCCATTTGCCTAAGTGACATAATTCCGAGTCCTCCCTGTGAAGTAGGTCTGCAAATAGTAGCCCATGATCTCCAATGTCTTTTGTTCCCAGTTGTGGAAGAGCCCCAAAAGAAGTTAGCAAATGCTCTCTCCAGTAAAGTTGAGTTCCTGAGTATAGGGGAGAGGTGGATAAAGAATAAATAGGGATTGAGGTAAGCACATGCTTAATCAATATGAGCTTGGCCCCTTGAGAGAGTAAATTGGATTTCCAGCCCGAAATTTTCTTTTGTATGGATTGAATAATTCCAGCAAAGTGGACTTTTTTACTTCGACCAAAAATCAGAGGGAAACCAAGATATTTGTGAGGGAAACTTTGTCTAGTGAAGCCTGTGAGATTGGCAATCCGAGTAGTACTGGAAGCATTGATCTTTGAATGCAGAAAAAATCCACTTTTACTGGTATTAATAAGCTGACCTGATCCCCTTTCATAATTCCTCAGAATTTTTAGTAAGCTTCTGACAGAGGACATGCTTGCCTTAGTAAAGATCATGGTGTCATCTGCAAATAAGAGATGGGAAATGGTGGGGCACCTCAGTGGCCCTTGAAAGCAATCAATTTGTCTATTCAAATGAGCTTTCTTAATAGCCCTACTCAAACTTTCCTCAGCAATGATAAATAGAGATGGGGCAAGTGGGTCACCTTGCCGAACTCCTCTTGTTGATTTAAAGAAACCTGCTACATCCCCATTCAGAAGGACAGAAAACTAGCAGTTAGTGATCAGTTTATCGATCATATGAATGAAATTCAAACTGAAACCAAACTTGTGCAGAACAGCAAACAGGAAGTCCCACTCTAGCCGATCATAAGCCTTGGCCATATCCAGTTTAAACATGATATTTTGTCCTCTTGTTTTTCTGCCCAATTCCTGTGTCAATTCTTGGGCAAGGGCAATGTTTTCAGTTATGTGCCTCCCTTTTACAAAAGCAGACTGCTCCGGTGATATAATGTTAGGGAGGATAGCAGCCAGCCTTTTATTAACAATAGCAGAGATGATTTTGTAGAAGAAGTTGCATAAGCTGATTGGCCTGTAGTCAGTAATATCCTCAGCATTTGATTTTTTAGGGATGAGGGCTATTAAGGTGGAAGTTACAGATCTAGGGAGAGGCTGTGGACTAGCAAAAGCCTCTTGAACAGCACTGACAACCACTCCATCAATAATGGCCCAGGCTTTGTGGAAGAAAGCCCCTGTGAATCCATCCGGACCTGGTGCACTATCAGCTGAAAGTTGAAACACTGTATCTTTAATTTCCTGTTCAGTGGGAATGGCACAAAGCATTAAGTTCTCCTGAGGGGTGATGAGATTCAGAATACAGTTTAAAGAGGAGTCCTCAATATAATGGTGCTGGGAAGAGAAGGCATTCTGGAAGTGGGAAATAGCAATATCCTTCATTTCTTCATGGTTTGAGGTTAAGATACCAGAGGAGTTTCGAAGCTGAATTATACACTGCTTATTTCTTTTGGCCTTGGTTGAGATATGAAAGAAACTGGTGTTTCTATCCCCCTCCTTTAACCATCTGATCCCAGACTTCTGTCTCCAGAATACTTCCTCCTGCAAAAGTCTTTCAGATAGATGAGTTTTGGCTTTCTCCAGCTTGTTGTGATTTTCCATGGTGGGGTGTAAATCATAGGAATACTCTGCTTTAAGAACCGAGTCCTCAGCTTCCATCAAGTTTTGCTGGACATGGCCAAAGGTATGCTTGTTCCCGTTATGAAGCATATTCTTCAAGTATTTGAGTTTCAGATATAAAGTAGTCATGGCAGAAGTAGCCAGAGGACTGGAGTGCCAGCAGGTGTTTACATCCATGAGAAATTTATCATGGAGAGTCCACATTTTTTGGAAACTAAATCTTCTCTTGAATTTGTTCCTTTGAAGCAATTTCACCAGTAAGGGAGCATGATCAGAGGCTTCTCTAGACAGATGTTCAACAGAAATGGGAAACAAATTAAGCCATTCAGAATTGAGAAGAACCCTGTCCAGCCTGGCCCAAATACCCTTGCACCCAACTTGATTATTATGCCATGTAAACTTAGACCCCTTGTAGCCTGCATCCATGAGTGCACAATCTGAAATACATTCATGAAAATCAGAGAGAGCACTCAAATTTGGTATATTTCCACCTAGTTTTTCATCAATAGTCAGGATACAATTAAAATCACCAGCGACTAACCAAGGTCCCGAAAGTTGTGAGTGCATCAACTGAAGAGAAGACCATAAACTCTGTCTTTCCCAAGCAGAACATTTTGCATAGACAACAGAGATGTGAAATCTTGGCCACACAGGACCCGACTGAGTAAGGGTGAGCTGCTGCTCATCTGAGCTAACATATGAGAAATTCAGTGTATCCCTCCAGCAGAACCAAATATGAGCCATATCAACACCATTTGAAATGCAATTTTCCATGCCCAACCTTCTGCAAATGCCTTGCATTTTATTGACATGAAGTTGGGGTTCTAGTATAGCAATACAGTCAATATGATGTGTCTTGATGAGTAATTTCACTCTCCCAACTGATGGATCATTTCCTATACCCCTTATATTCCAGATAATGAAATTCATAAGGATTTAGGTAAAGGAAGATTTCCTGATGATCCGGACCTAATCATGGATCTAGTTTTAACTCCAGTATGTTCATTTAGAAGAACCCTGACATTGTCAATGGTAGCTGCAGAAGTAATGTCCTGTCTTTTAGTAACCAAATCGACAATATGCTGCTGTGTCTGAGAAGAAAAAGATGAAGCTGGCTGCAGACCCAATGAGACCTGGTATGAGTCCGCACCTCGGGAATCAACAATAGCTAGCTCAGGTACCGGAACAATGGTGGCATTAGTATCAAAGCTTTGTCCTGAAGGGAGCTCCATGTTGGGAGGAGCCTTGCAATTACCTGGAAGCATCACTGTATTCTGACATAATGGTTCCACAGGCTGCAAGACAGTTGAGGATCCAGTCTAATCAAAAATGGGTATTAAGTTTGGTAAGGCATTAGTCCTCTCAGCAGTGATATCCATGCAATCAGGATTTGAAATTTCATGATCAACAGTGGAAGTAGCATTTAAGATAGCATCTACCGCAACCTTTGAAGGAGGCACCACCTCATCTTCAATAACAGAAGAATTCCCCACCAGAATCACATCCGTGTTGTCAAGAGAGTCGGATATCTTATTTGGAAGATGCTCATCAGATGTGGCACTCTTTTGTATGGCAGTATCAGGATTGGCCACTGGTTTCCAGACAGTTTTCCTGTTGGGAACTGGACGAGAGGTACCCTGAGGACCCTCTGGAATAGCTAAAACTTTTGGTGTTTTACCTTTACAGTCAACAGAACTGTGGCCAAGCCTAGAGCAGAGCGAACAGAAAGATGGAAGCTCCGGGTATAAGATGTCTTGCCAAGCCCCTCTTCCAGGAAAACCAATCCACAGTCTATGTGGACGAGGCTTTAATATATCTAATTCAACACATACACGAGCTACCACAGTGTTTGAAAGGTTGAGAGTAGAAGGGTCAATTTTCAACACCTTCCCTATGTTTCCAGCAATAGACCGTAGCATTGGTTCCACGAATAAGTTCACAGGGAGCCCAGGGAAGGATATCCATACCGGTAATATAGAAGAGTCCTCATTGGGAGAGAAGTGCATCGACCATTTGAAAAAACGAAATAATTTGCCATGGACATACAGGTGTTCTCTTAGAAGCAGCTGCAGATAGTCCTCCTGGTTACGAAATCGTAGAAGGAGGTGCTTGGAATCCAAAGCACTAATGACAAAGTCTTCATTAAATCTACATCTGTTGGAGAGGTGAGCTCTGATCTCAGGGAAGGCCGGCCTGCCGAGAGGCGTTCGCGCTACAAGCGTAAAGGCGAAGGGCTTGAGGGAAGCGGCTAATTCCTCAGCATTGAAGAAAACGACAGCTTCTCCTCCATCTGTCACAGCAGGCTCGTGGACGAAACCAGGGACAACCGGCGGCGGCATGGAAGAGGCAAGAACTTCGGCAAACGAGCGACGACATCCCAGGTGGTTAGCGGCAGCAGGGACGTTGAGGGAGGATGAAGGCAAAGCGGGAAAAGGCTGAGGAGAAACCACGACGGCAGCGGGGGCCACGCCGGGCCCCCCCGAGACCTCCATGGAGAAGAGGTCAACACGCCGCCATGATGTAGGTCAACATGCAAGCATCAGAAACCCTCCACTTTTTTGCCATGTCACTCTATAAGAAACATGTTATACCGGCCCTCATGTTATGCTATGTGTATAATATGAGAAGTATATAAATAAATGGGGAAAGCATGTCATTATTGAGATGTTCTTGTGGACCCTAATTCTATATCAAACATTATTATGATGTTCTTGTGGACCTCAATTCTATATTAAAAGAGTGACCATCTACTTGTGGGCACTTACTTGTCATGGTACCCAAGTTAGGGAACCAATTCTACCCAACTTTATTCGGAAATCGTGATTATACCGTTGTTATCACCTATCTATGTCAAGTGTCATATTTTTGGACTCTATTCTAGCAAAAGTCTATCCTACGTACAAGTTCTTTATCCTTGAAACCCCATATTGGCTATACACCAAGTGGATGTAAAAATACATGATCAATGCCTGCGCATATAGGGCCCGATCTGGTCCTGGGAGGAGCACCCAAAAGTACTAGTGCCCATAGGAGTTGTAATGATAATGGTATTGGCATTGTACCGAAGTGCATGACTAGCTTGATTGGACATTCCACAAATCTTGTACTTGACTTGACTTGATATTACATGACTTGCGTGGCCTGAGAAAAGGTGAATATATACTTTCTTGACTTGAAATATAATAGCCAAATTCCATCATGACATGATGCGTCTACTTGCTTGAAAGTCTTGATATCTGCTTGATAAGTTCTTGAAAGTTCATGACTAGTTCTTCTTGCCATCTTATTATTATATCCTCTTGCTATCTTGTCATTTTTGCGAGCATGCATAGCTATAGTGCATTCATGGAAAAATGTAATTACTTAAACCCCTTGCTAGTTCTTGAGATATAATTTCCTACTGAGCGTTCGCTCACTCAGTGTTTTCATACTTTTCAGGTAAGTCTGATGACGAGACCCAAACTGACGGGGAAGGTCAAGAGTGAAAGAGTTAGAGCTATTCAAGCGTCCATCAGTCCTGTCTTCTCTATATTTTTGTTGAGTCAGAAATGTACCTTTCTTTTATTGAGTCTAGTATTTGCAAGGGTTTGTAATAGACATATTCTTATTAAAGGAATAAATGGATTGGGTTATCTTTATATTTGCGCACTCTGTCTTTGTGTCGAATACACTACTACTCTGATTGACATGATTGATATAAACTCATCACGCATCTACGGTTATCTTCCGCGCTCGGGGCGTGACAGTTTTTGTGGTATCAGAGCCTAGGGTATTCAATTCCTAGGAAACCCAAGTCTAAGGATAAGTCTGAACCTCTAACCAGTGAGATTGGGTAGAACCAAGGGTTAAAGTCAAATAGAATTAAAAGCCTTTAAACGCAATCACCTACTAAAATAGCGATTGTAATTGTAGGACAATGGCTGCCGAACGTGCTCAATGGCGCAACATGCAACGCACTCTCCAAGGCATGACCCAGGCACTTCAACAAGTGGCACAAGGAGGTGCACATCGTGGAGCAGGAAATCTCCACCAAAGCTTCAAGAACATGAACCCTCCTAAGTTCATGGGATCCACTGATCCAGATGATGCCGAACACAGGATCCGAGAGACGGAACGTGTTTTTAGAGTCATGCAATGCTCGGACCAAGAGAAGGTCATGTTAGCCACATTTCAATTAGAAAGAGATGCCCGATGCTGGTGGGAGTCGGTAGAAGCCACATTAGATCAAGGACAAGTTACTTGGGAGGAGTTTGTTGAACATTTCAACAATAAATATTTCTCAGATCGAGTTCAAGAGAAGAAAGCTGCTGAATTCGCCGCACTTAAGCAACGATCTTTTTCGGTGGCTGAATATGAAGCGCAGTTCTCTAGGCTGTCTCGGTACGCTAAACACTTAGTTAGTTCTGAGAAGATGAAAGCTCTAAGATTCCTTAATGGGCTCAGGCCCCAATATATCACACAACTGGCACCGATGGACATACAAGTCTATTCGGAGATGGTTCGACGAGCCCAATTACTAGAAGATGCCACGGAACTATCTGATAGGATTCGTGGGAAAGACAAGAAGGAGAATGTTACTAGCTCCGGCACCTTCAAACCTAATTTCAAGAAGAGGCCAAGTAATGGAGGCATTCCCTCCTAGGAGCAAAAGTTCAAGAAGACCAAACCTTTCTCCATCACCACTACACCTACTAAGGTGGTATGTAAGCACTGTGATAAGGCCGGGCACAAGACCGAAGAATGCTGGAGAAAACTTGGAGCGTGTCTCCGTTGTGGGAGCCGTGATCATCGGATTCCCGACTGTCCCCTACTCAACGATCAAGCCGATGACGGAAAGCGCCCGGTAACAAAGAATGCTCGTCTCCACGCGATTAAGGAGATCGAAGAAGACGAAGGCGGACTAGTAGAAGGTACACTGAAAGTTTGTTCCAAGTCTGCACATGTCTTATTTGATACGGGTGCATCACATTCTTTTATTTCCAAGAAGTTTGCTGACCCACTGCCTATGGAACCAGAATGGATGAAAATATTTTTATCTACTTCTCTAGGAATCGAAACCGATATTACGCACCATTACCAAAACTGTGAAGTCTTAGTAAAAGGAAGAAATCTTCCTATCAACCTCATATGTTTAGACCTAAAGGAATATGATGTCATATTGGGAGCAGACTGGTTGTCTAGGTATCAGGCAATTGTGGATTGCCGTAACAGCAAGGTTACTTTCAAGGACTTTCCAGAACTAGTCTATTCTAGCCCTAAGAGTCGGAGCAAGTCACCTCTTATTTCGGCTCTCCGAGCTAGCAAGCTAATAAGGAAAGGATGTGTATCTTTCCTTGCATTTGTCACCATTAAGGAGGCTAAAGAAACTAAACTAGAAGACATCCCTGTTGTGCAAGAATTTTTGGACGTGTTTCCGGAAGAATTACCTGGATTACCCCCACAAAGAGAAGTGGCCTTCACCATTGATTTGGTCCCTGGTGCTGGACCAGTTTCTAAGACACCATATAGGATGTCCCCTGCCGAACTCAAGGAGCTGAAGGAGCAATTGATGGAACTTCTCAAGAAGGGATTTATTAGACCAAGCACTTCCCCGTGGGGAGCACCTGTGCTATTTGTAAAGAAGAAAGATGGATCCATAAGATTATGCATCGACTATCGACAGTTAAATCATCTCACTATCAAGAACAAGTATCCACTGCCGAGAATCGATGAGTTATTTGATCAAATATCTGGATCCAAGTATTTTTCAAAGATTGATCTCAGGTCAGGTTATCACCAACTAAGGATCAAGGATGATGACATTCATAAGACCGCATTCAGAAGCAGGTATGGCCATTATGAGTTTGTTGTTGTGCCTTTCGGACTAACAAATGCCCCTGCTGCCTTTATGCAGTTGATGAATAGTATATTCAGACCTTATCTAGATCAATTCGTGGTGGTTTTCATTGATGATATATTGATTTACTCCAAGACCAAGGGAGAGCATGAGGAACAATTAAGGATTGCATTACAGATATTGAGGACAAATCAGCTATATGCAAAGCTCAGCAAATGTGGATTTTGGTTAGGAGAAGTAGCTTTCTTGGGGCATGTTATATCAAAAGACGGTTTATCCGTAGATCCATCAAAGGTTGAAGCTGTAAGGAATTGGGAAAGACCGACAAATGCTAGCGAGGTCCGTAGTTTCTTGGGTCTTGCGGGCTACTATCGGCGATTCATCAAGGATTTCTCCAAGATAGCCGTACCACTCACTAGGCTAACTCGCAAGGAGATACGCTATGAATGGAGCGAGGATTGTGAACGAAGCTTCCAAGCTCTCAAGGATCACTTAACTACTGCCCCAGTCTTAGCTCTACCAATTGAAGGAGAAAAGTTCGAGGTATACACCGATGCATCTGGCATTGGCCTCGGATGTGTTTTAATGCAATAGGGGAAGGTTATAGCCTACTCTTCTCGTCAATTGAAGAAGCACGAAGAGAACTACGTAGTTCATGATTTAGAATTGGCTGTGGTAGTATTTGCACTAAAGATATGGAGACATTATCTATATGGAGTGCAGTTTCTTGTATACTCTGACCATAAAAGTCTTAAGTATCTCTTCTCTCAGAAGGAATTGAATATGAGGCAAAGACGTTGGCTAGAATATCTTAAAGACTTCGACTTTACTATACAATATCATCCTGGAAAGGGTAATCCGGTAGCTGATGCCCTTAGTCGAAAGCCGAGAGCATTATTAGCCAATTGTATGATTCAGGAGTGGAAGTTGCTAGAACAATTTACTAGACTTAATATAAGCATGGACAAGGATAGTAGGTGTGTCACCTTATCCCATATAAGCATACAGCCAGACTTGCTACCCGAAATACAAGGACTTCAAGGTAGTGACCCGGTATTAGTGGAAATCAAGGGCAAACTAGAAGGACAATATGTGTTCCAACTAGCTTCAGATGGAAGGTTGTTATTCCAAAATAGAACTTGTATACCGGATTGTCCAGAATTAAAGAAGAAGATCTTAGATGAAGCTCACAGATCAAGGTACACAATTCATCCAGGATCTACCAAAATGTACCAAGATGTGAAAAGGAATTTCTGGTGGCCCAACATGAAGAGAGAAGTCGCGGACTTTGTGTCTCACTGTCTCACATGCCAACAAGCTAAGGCTGAACACCAGAAGCCTGCCGGAAAACTACATCCTCTGGATATTCCCAAATGGAAGTGGGAGGATATTGGTACGGATTTCATCATGGGTCTAACTAAATCAAAAAGAAGGATATGATGGAATATGGGTTATCATTGATCGATTGACCAAATCAGCGCACTTCTTGCCAATCAAGAGTCGATGGTCAGTTGATGTTCTGGCTGCATTATACACAAAAGAGATAGTCAGATTACATGGTATTCCTATCTCGATTGTGTCTGACAGAGATCTCCGTTTTACTTCGCATTTTTGGAAAGCACTACAACATTCATTGGGAACGAGACTTAACTTTAGTACAGCTTTTCATCCTCAAACGGATGGTCAGACCGAGAGAACTAATCAGGTGGTTGAAGATATGCTCAGGGCTTGCATCATTGATTTTGGTGGAAGCTGGCATGACCACTTGCCTCTAGTTGAATTTGCATACAATAATAGCTACCAGGCAAGTATACAAATGGCACCTTTCGAAGCCTTATACGGAAGGAGTTGCCGATCACCCTTATGCTGGGACGAAGTTGGAGAGAAACAACTATTAGGTCCAGATATGGTGAGGGATACCACCGAGAAGATACAGTTGATTAGAGAAAGACTGCAAGTAGCTCAGTCTAGACAAAAGGTTTATGCTGATACAAGAAGAAGAGATCTCGAATTCCAAGTCGGAGATCATGTCTTTCTCAAGATATCACCTAGACGTGGAATAAGGAGATTTGGTGTTAAGGGCACGCTTACGCCAAGATTTATCGGACCTTTTGAGATACTAGAAAGGGTTGGCGAGGTTGCTTATCGTATCGCTTTACCTCCTCAATTGTCCGAAGTTCATAATGTATTCCATATATCAATGTTGAAGAAATATGTGCATGATCCGTCACATATCATTGATCATGGAGACTTAGTTATCCAGAAGGACCTTACTTATGAACAAAAGCCCATGGAGATCCTCGATCGCGAGGTACGAACATTAAGGAACAAAATTATTCCCATGGTTAAGGTGCAATGGAGTAAATGTTCAGAACACGAAGCCACATGGGAGACCGAGGAGTCTTTGAGGAAACGATTCCCAGATTTATTCTAAAAAGGTATATACTCTACACTCTCCACATATATATATATATATGTACTATTGAATTTGGGGACCAAATTCTTTTAAGTGGGGGAGGGTGTAGCAACCCTGGTAAAAATAAAAGAAAATAAAAACCCCAATTGATCAAAATAAGATTAAAAGATTTAATGAATAAATAATAAGAGCCTAAATAAGTAAATAATAAACCAAAATGAAAATAACGCCTAGATTCAAGGCGCTACTTCAAAAAGAAACGCCCTTATACAAGGCGCGAATTCCAGAAAAGACGACCACAGCAGATGTCGTCAATTCTTAAACGGCCAAAATAATAAAAAGGGCAAGTAAACGTGACGCCCTCCACATGGACGCGTTTTACATAAGAAATGACTTTAACAAAGGCGTCAATTTAAACTAACGCCCTATGTGAAGGTGTTAATTCCGTTCGAGTTTCGTTCGAACCAGGAGACTATCCAGAGCAAGTTTCTGTTTAACTACGTCGAAGTTTGGATAGGGTAAGAACTCTATTAGGGAAATATTACTTCCAATATGATACTAACTCCATTAGGATTGTAAAAACCCTATAAATAGCCCTTCCTGTCGAACCCTAATTGGCTATTTGGTTGAAGGAAGTTCTGCTGCCGTGCGTGAAGAACAGGTAATGTTCTTCTTCCCTTGCCTTCGGTCATAATCATGAAGAATATTGATATTCTTCATCATTGTCTTTGCTGCAGGAAGTCTGCCGTAAGTAGTAACTCTTCTGCCTAGTTGAAGGACGTGAGGTTCTTCATCGACGTCCTCTTCTTCCGTTCACTGTGAAAGAGAGAGGGAGCTGTTAATATCTACGTTTGAAGCCTAAGAACAACACCCTGTTCATCTATTATCACTCTAAGGGCTGTTGTTGCTTGGCTGTTGTTGGTGTTGCTATTGTTTAAAGTTCATGAGTAGCTGTTCTCAGGACACTCTGTTTAGAACAGAGTATCGTTCTTCAGTACCATCAACCCAGATCATCAATCAAGTAGGTTTTCTCAAGAATTGTAGCCCAAATCAACATAGTAATTATGATAAAGTCATCTGTCAATTCATGCATATAGATTCTCTACGTTTTTCATAGTTTTCTGGAAATTAGTGTAAGTAGCGACCCTCCATAGGGCGCTAATTTTAAAAGAAGCGACCCAGACTAGGGTGCTAATTCTTGTTTTGACGCCCTGCCTAGGAGTCGTCAACTTCACTTAATTATTAATTACCCATGTTTAAAATTCTATATCAAGTAAACCATGTATCTAATCTAATGCATGATCACAATTGTTGAATCCTGCTATTTTTCTCTTCCTGACCATGTGATCCTCTTCCTGAAAATTTTATTATCTGGAAATTTATACTGTTCATGAATCCTATTTTGGATGTTAGGGAATTAACGACCTGGGATAGGTCATCTCTTACATAACTGACGCCCTGCACCAGGGCGTGACTTTAAAAATTAACGCCCCTCTGTGAGGCGCGGTTGCATGAAAATTCCAGAAATTGGCAATTTTGCAAAATATTATAAATGGATGCCTGCTACTGTAGTCGTTAAATCATAAATAAACGCCCCTATAGAAGGCGTTAATTTGATAAGTAATGACTTAGATTAAGTCGCTATTTTCCTGTGTTACTATTTTGAACTATTTTCTGTTAACCGAGGGTTTTGATATATATATATATAATTATATTATCTGGCACTATATTTCCATTCCGTGAATATAGTCCCATATTTCACGATGGTTTATTGCATTACCCCTCAATTCTCAATGACATACAAGCTCTCCATTGGACATTTCGTTCCTTTGGACTAGCAAGCTAGTCATAGAGACCTCCATAAGACTCCTCGAGCCTTGGATTCCCTCAAGGCCGACTGAGCTGGTTGTACCATAAAAACCTATCACACTATTTTTGCCATGTCACTCTATAAGAAACATGGTATACCGGCCCTCATGTTATGCTATGTGTATAATATGAGAAGTATCTAAATAAATGGGGAAAGCATGTCATTATTGAGATGTTCTTGTGGACCCCAATTCTATATCAAACATTATTATGATGTTCTTGTGGACCTCAATTCTATATTAAAAGAGTGACCATCTACTTGTGGGCACTTACTTGTCATGGTACCCAAGTTAGGGAACCAATTCTACCCAGCTTTATTCGGAAATCGTGATTATACCGTTGTTATCACCTATCTATGTTAGTGTCATATTTTTGGACTCTATTCTAGCAAAAGTCTATCCTACGTACAAGTTCTTTATCCTTGAAACCCCATATTGGCTATACACCAAGTGGATGTCAAAATACATGATCAATGCCTGTGCATATAGGGCCCGATCTGGTCCTGGGAGGAGCACCCAAAAGTACTAGTGCCCATAGGAGTTGTAATGATAACGGTATTGGCATTGTACCGAAGTGCATGACTAGCTTGATTGGACATTCCACAAATCTTGTACTTGACTTGACTTGATATTACATGACTTGCGTGGCCCGAGAAAGGGTGAATGTATACTTTCTTGACTTGAAATATAATAGCCAAATTCCATCATGACATGATGCATCTACTTGCTTGAAAGTCTTGATATCTGCTTGATAAGTTCTTGAAAGTTCATGACTAGTTCTTCTTGCCATCTTATTATTATATCCTCTTGCTATCTTATCATTTTTGCGAGCATGCATAGCTATAGTGCATTCATGGAAAAATGTAATTACTTAAACCCCTTGCTAGTTCTTGAGATATAATTTCCTATTGAGCGTTCGCTCACTTAGTGTTTCCATACTTTTCAGGTAAGTCCGATGACGAGACCCAAACTGACGGGGAAGGTCAAGAGTGAAAGAGTTAGAGCTATTCAAGCGTCCATCAGTCATGTCTTCTCTATATTTTTGTTGAGTCAGAAATGTACCTTTCTTTTATTGAGTCTAGTATTTGCAAGGGTTTGTAATAGACATATTCTTATTAAAGGAATAAATGGATTGAGTTATCTTTATATTTGCGCACTCTATCTTTGTGTCGAATACACTACTACTCTGATTGACATGATTGATATAAACTCGTCACGCATCTACGGTTATCTTCCGCGCTCGGGGCGTGACAAGGCTCATCCTTGGGATTTTTCCACGATCGATGTGGGTTAATGATGTTGCCGCTTCCATGTGCACCTTCTGATTTTGGGGCCATCTCGGACTTTTCTCCGTGGATGCGTCCCCGTTTTAATCCCCCCAAAACTCCGGTTAAGGGGAAATGCTGCCGGATTTTCGCCGGGTGGACTGAACTAAAATATGATGATCAATGAACAAGTGACTGAACATAAGAGTCTATTGTAAACTAAAGTTCAGAAGATGCAATAGCCAAATACAATTCTAAAAATTGCTGAGAGCAGAATAAAAACAACAACAAACATGAATGTGGACTATGGAATTCCTTGATGCAAAAACTAAAATCAAGCTTGGACTAATACACCTCAACACTATTACAATGATCTAACACAATCTCTGAACTGCTGAAACCAAAGTGGATAAAAAAAGGATGGCTGGAAGAAATACAAAGCATGTGAAGAACTAAAGTTCAGTTTGAACTGTTACATATCAAGAAGAATACATTGATTAAACACAATTGTTGCATTATTGAACTCAAAATGGATAGATGGTTGGTTGCTAAGTGTGAATTTAGAACCCTCGGTTTGGAACTGAGGTTCCTGCTCCAAAGGCACTGGTAATCCCACACAAATGATTCATAATCATGCGCAGGCGAGGAGGGAAAGAATGATGAGCAAAAAAAGGAAGAGATCATGTGAAGGGCTAACTCTCAAATAGAATTCAGAAATCAATACCCCCTTTGAGCGTGAAGCTGCCCCCCCACATTGCAATCTGCCCCTTACTCTATATATTTGGCCCTGGTGCTGCAGGAGTCGACCCCCTATGTAGGCAGGGGTCGACCCCCCCCTCCCCTCCTACCTCACCTGAAACTCAATTTATCCAAAAGAAAAAAAACATGAAGAACTGATGTTCATATAAAATAATTCAGAGATCACAGTCCCTTTGAATGTGCAATTGCATTGTCATTGCATTATGTCTATCTTGAATGGAGCCTGGAGCTGCAGGGGTCGACCCCCCTTTTTTCGTATGGAATTTAGATTGCCTCAAAGAAAAAGTATACATAATGTGGATGACTAATTTTCAGATAAAAAAAAGAAAAGAAGAAACATCATCAAAAAAAATTAGAATCTAAAATAATGAATAACTGCACTTGCTTTGCACAAGTCCTGGAGCCCTGTTGTAGCAGGGGTCGACCCTATGGGTCAGCACCTCCTCCTCCCCTTAATCTGCATCTTGGGATAGAAGAATCCATTTGAACAGTCATGTATTCTGCATGATCATGGCATTCCCATGAATCTTGACTAGGTCAGTCCTCCCAATCACTGTCTCAATGCATACACAGCATGCATGGTCTTCTCCCCAATCACGCATCAAGTCATAATTTCAGATAGGGTGTTTATGAATTCTTCTCATTCGAATGCTTGCATGTTATAACCCCATGGGTATATCAAATGGTGAGCGATGGAAACATGAATTATTTTCGGGTGAAAATCATTTACTATGAGTGAGTCGACAACTCCACCGTGTACCCGGTGTCACGCCCCGACTTGGAAAATCAGAACGCAGTAGTTATAACATTCATGTCAATCAGAGCATACATTGCCACAAGAGACCATACAAAAAAAGGCCAATACTTTAAATAACAAAATGTTATTGATAACAAAGATGGAAAGTACTTATTACAACTGACATCTCGTGGACTTTGCTAACTTAACAACAACAGACACAAAAGAAAAAAAAGAGAACATAAGTCCTACAATGACTCAAGACGTCCACTATTGAAGCGACTACAATGACTATAACGAACGACATGACCAATGCTAACTGGCTCGCTCCCGCTATCACTCCTGCCCGATCCCATCTATTTGTGTCTCCTCATCTGAGCTACTTGAAAAGGTGGGGAAAGACTGAGTGAGCGAGAGCTCAGTAGGATTTTATATCTCTATCATTAGGCATAGTTTAAGTGATTAATCATTTCATCATGTATGACAATGCGATAAGAGAATAATAATAAACATATAACAGGTGATAAATGACAGATAAGAGAAGGAAAAGATAGACGGCATTTAAGAATAAGTGCAAGTATAACAAGAATTTTCGACGAGGTTTCAAATAAAGTTTCCATGTGAATTGGCCATGTCAAGCACACACGTCATGTCACGCAAGAGTTTCAAGTAGTTGAGTGAAGTAGACTGTCATAGATTAACACGCTAGTCATGCACTACGGTGTAATGCCACACCTTGTCATTACAAACTCCTCGGGACACAAGTACTTTCGGGCGCTCCTCCCAGGACCAGACCAGGCCCTTGTGATGCGTTGGCACTGAAGGGGTTGGATCATAGATCCCAATCTAGACATTCACTTATATAAATGGCCAAGAGTTCCAAGGTTAAAACCATGCAATCAAGGCATTCCCATGTAGGAGTATAGATTTCTTAATGAAGTTCAAATAGTAAGCTCTTAATCGAAGGAATGAGTCATTTAAGAAAATGACTTTAAGAGGGGCTTAATGGAATACCATTCCAATAATTGACCTAGAATAGGGTCAAAATCTGAGGTATGGCAGCCCTAAAAGGCTAGATACAATAATCATGAAAAATAAGAGATTTCAGGTTGCTGAGAGAAAACGGTCGGCCATGGACCGCCACTGGAAAGAGACGGTCACAGGAAGACCGCTTCCAGTAGGAGTTAGACCGAACCGGCTAAACATAGTCGACAGAACTTCAACAGGGCCTTGTTCTGCCAAAAGAGACTTTCAATGGGTTCAAGTCTTGGTGATACAACCTACTCGGCGTCCTAGTGGGAATCCTAGGCTCGCGGAGTCTTACGGAGGCCTCAGAACATGAACACCTAGTCCGGCAGAAGGAATATCTGACGGAGAGGTATTCGATGTCCAAGAGTAAATGGCTTAGAATCCACGAAAAATGAAGGTAGCGATAAGTCGAAACCACCGGGGTGGCACGACCCTTAACCAATCTTAAGAGGATAACAAGTCATGAGTAATAATTGAAGAATAATACCCAAAAAAGCTTACAAGTTAAACCATGATTTGACCATTTAGTTCTACATTTTTTTCTACCATTAGAAGGATAAGAATGATAAAAATTTGAACTTGATAATTGTAGAAACCTAAATAGTCATGTTTGTAGTGTTTTAAGCCTCAACAGTGAGCAATACGATAGCTTAAACCTAGCCTAAAACGTAGGAAAAACAAGTCAATTCTATGCTGGTAAACAGGGGAAAACGGTCTTCTGTAGACCGCAACTGGTAACCAGACGGTCTCAGGAAGATCGCTAGGGTAATATGTTTATTATATAAATATATATATGTATATATTGAAAATAGGGGAACGGAAAATGGTCTATTGCGCGGCCGTTTCTTCACAAAGCGGTCACTGGGATGACCGTTTTTAACACCGAGATCCGTTGACGGCGAACCCCGAGAGACCATGATTAAAACAGCGATTGTGAACAATATACTAAACAAAAATTAAGCAAAATGGTACCGTTGGAAAGAGCGTTCAAAGGCAAATAAGGTAGCATGCTTTGATTTGAGTTTAGGCTAAGTTAAACTAACATAAAATGAACTAATAAGTGAAGGCAACTATTCGGATATACCTCAAAGTAAACTATGAAATTCGATCGACATGGTACACTAAAATTAGGCAAACTAGTATCAAATGAAAGAGGACTGAGGGATGAACAAGATGGCATGATTGATTATTAGTTCAGCCTGAGAGAAACCTACCTTTAATCGATGAAAGGAGGAAGAGAAAAAGGTCGTCGGAACCCTAACTTGAACCGCTCCTCACGTCAAGATCCTCCCACTATCGAGCACGCCACCAGCCGTCGAAGCAAATAGGGTTTCCAAGGATCGAGGGCCACCTATTTATAGAGTCTAAGGAGGCTTCTAGCGATCGAATCGAGCTGAAGAGTCCAAAGAGGAAAAACTGCGAGAAATTCGGGGTCGATCAAATCTGCCGTCGCCGCACAAAATTGAAGAGTCTTGGGTTAGGGTTTATGAAGAATAATCGATCATCAAGGGTTGGGCTAGGGTTAGGCTTCGATTAGAACCCATTAAGGTGAGAATTAAGGCCCAATTTTGGAAATTTAGGTTGTTCTTATAAAGCTACGATTTTTAGCCTTAAATTTGAAATTGTGACTAATCCAATTTTATTCTGGGTTCATTTCTTAAGATAAAGTTGCCGGAAATAACGTTTTACACAGGATACATATTTTTTCATATTTGTATTAAAATTTTAAAATCTGAGCCAAGAAAAATAATATAATAATTAAATAATATCGTGATGTTCGATATTAAAAAATTCATGATACTACAGCCTTCCCCACTTTAAGGAATTTGGTCCTCCAAATTCATTGAATCTTGGCTAACGAAGATAACAGATACTAACCTTTAGAACAAATCGGGATACAGCTTTCTAATTGCTTCTTCGGATTCCCATGTGGCTTCTTCAGTTCCACGTCGACTCCACTGGACCTTGACCATAGGTATGGATTGATTCCTGAGTTGCTGCTGCTTGAAGTCCAAAATCTTGACAGGCTTCTCTTCGTAGGATAAATCCTCCTTCAGTTCTAAGTCTGTATGTTGGATGCTATGCGAAGGGTCATATACATACTTCCGTAATATGGACACGTGGAAGACATTATGAATGCCCGATAACTATGGTGGTAATGCCAGTCTATAGGCAACTTCGCCTACCCTCTCCAAGATTTTGAACGGGCCAACAAACCTCGGGCTCGACTTACCTCGAATTCCAAACCTTTGAATTCCTCTTGAAGGTGAGACTTTCATAAACACATGCTCACCGACCTGAAACTCCAAATCCCTTCTTCTGTTATCAGCATAACTCTTCTGCCTGGACTGAGCAATCTTTAAACCGTTCCTAATGACTTGAATGTTCTTGGATGACTCTGAAACAAGATCTGGTCCGAGCTATTGCTTCTCACCGATCTCTTCACAACAAAGAGGGGACCTATAGCTTCTACCATAGAATGCCTCAAATGGTGCCATCTGTATGTTGGACTAGTAACTGTTGTTGTAGGTAAATTCGATCAAAGGCAAATGTTCATGCCAACTACCTCCAAAATCGATCATGCAAGCCCTCAACATGTCTTCAACAATCTGATTTGTCCTCTTAGTCTATCGTCAGTCTGAGGGTGAAACACAGTACTGAAGTTCAAACGACTTCCCAAGGATGCTTGCAGACCTTTCTAGAAGTGAGAGGTAAACCTAGGATCTCTGTCAGATATGATGGATACAGGAACTCCATGCAACCTTACTATTTCCTTCATATACAGGGCAGTCAAAACATCCACAGTCCACTTAGATTTAATAAGTAAAAACTGCACGGACTTAGTCAAATGATCAACAATCACCAAAATTGCATCAAAACTGCCACGAGTTCTAGGTAAGCCCATGATAAAATCCATGCCAACACTCTCCCACTTCCATTGTGGTATTTCGAGAGGTTTTAACTTTCAAGCAGGCCTAAAATGTTCGACCTTGACTTATTGACATACTAAACATCTGCTTACAAATTCGAACACTTCTCTTTTCATGTTCGGCCACCAAAAGGTCCTCTTCAAGTCTCGATACATCTTTGTAACCCCTTGATGAATTGTGTACTTGGACCTATCGGCTTCCTCGAGAATCTCTTTCTTCACCTCCGCAGAATCAGGGATACAAGTTCTACCCCGGAACAACAATCTATCATCATTGGCCAACACAAAGTCTGGTCGACTAGCCATCTATTCTTTAATTTCCACTAGCAACGGGTCATTATCCTGTAGTTGCTTAATCTCTGCCAGCAACTCTGAATGAAGCTGGACATGAGCAATCATAACCCGATCTTCCTTCTCTGCGACATTAAGATCTAAGCTTGCAAACTGCTCTAACAACATCCATTCCTGAAGCATCAAACTTGCTAATCTAGCCATTGGCTTTCTGCTCAAAGCATCTGCCACAACATTCCCCTTTCCAGGATGATACTCAATAGAGAAGTCGAAATCCTTTAAGTACTCGAGCCACCTTCCCTGCCTCATATTCAGCTCCTTCTGAGAGAATAAATATTTTAGGCTCTTATGATCAGAGTACATGGTGAAAGTTTCCCCATATAGGTAATGTCTTCAAATCTTCAAAGCAAACACAACTGCCGCTAGCTCTAGGTCGTGAACAGGGTAATTCTCTTCGTGCTTCCTCAACTGCCTGAAAAAATAATCTATCACTTTCCCTCGCTACATCAACACACAACCTAAGTCGATTCCTGATGCATCGGTATATACTTCAAAACCTCCTTCTCCAGATGGCAAGGCCAATACCGGGGCAGTGGTCAAGCACTCCTTCAAAGTTCGAAAACTTTTCTCACACTCTTCCTACCACTTGAATCGATTCTCCTTACGACTTAATCTAGTCAAGGGTACTGCAATCTTGGAGAAATCTTTAATGAACCACCGATAGTAACCTGCTAGGCCTAAGAAACTCCTGATCTCGGTTGCATTTACAGGCCTTTCCCAATTACGTACCGCCTCCACTTTAGAAGGGTCTATCGAAATTCCATCTTTGGAAATAATATGCCCCAGAAAAGACACTTCTTGTAGCCAAAATTTACACTTACTGAACTTGGCGTATAACTGATGATCCCTTAGTATCTGCAACGCCATCTTCAAGTGCTCCTCATGCTCCTCCTTGCTCTTGGAGCATATAAGAATATCATCAATAAATATCACAACCCATTGATCTAAGTAGGGTCGGAACACACTGTTCATTAGCTGCATGAAAGCTGCAGGAGCATTTGTTAGTCCAAATGGCATTACAACATATTCAAAATGCCCATACCTACTACGGAATGTCGTCTTATAAATATCTTCATCCTTTATCCTCAATTGGTGATACCCCGATCTGAGATCGATTTTTGAGAAATACTGAGCTCCAGATATCTGATCAAACAGCTCATCGATCCTCGGCAATGGGAACTTGTTCTTAATGGTGAGCTGGTTCAACTGGCGATAATCAATACATAGTCTCAACGAACCATCCTTCTTTCTTACGAAAAGCACAGGGGCACCCCACGGGGAAGTACTCGGATAAATAAACCCTTTTTCTAGCAATTCCCGCAACTGCTCCTTCAATTCCTTTAACTCAGCAGGGGACATACGATACGAAGCTTTAGAAATAGGTGAAGCGCCAAGAATTAAATCAATAGAGAAAATCACCTCCCTCTCAAGAGGAAGACCTGGCAAATCTTCAGGAAACACTTTCGGAAAATCTTGGACAATCGAGATGTCTTTCAACTCCACTTCCTTCTTATGGTCAAAGAGACCAAGGCCAAGAATGCCTGACACTCTCTCCTTAACAACTTGTTCGCTCGGAGTGCCGAAATAAGTGGCACGAACTTAGATTGCCTAGAGCCAGAAAAGAAAAGCTCAGGGCGTCTAGGGAAGGACACTACTCCTGATTTACAATGAACACTAGCTCCATGTCTAGCTAACCAATCCACTCCTAAAATCACATCATAATCTTTCATCTTCATGCATACCAAATCAGCAGATAAGTTACAATCATTAATCAAAACTTCACTAGAGGGGTAATAATATTTAATCTCTGACCCCAAACTAATAGGAGTTGATATCACAAGATGAGAATTCAATAATACCGGTTTCACAGATAAAGTCTTAGTAAATTTCTGAGATGTAAATGAATGAGTAGCTCCAGTGTCGAAAAGTACAAATGCTGGCTTGGAAAGAATAGTAAGGGTACCTTCGACAATACCTCCTTCCTCGGTAGCCTCGGTTTCAGTCTCTGCATCTTGGAGGGTTTGGAGCTTGCCCTGTCGCCTTTGACTCCCTTACGGCTTGTCAGATGTCGCCTGCTCAGTAATGAGGGGACACTCAAGGATTCGATGGTCCCTGCTACCACATCTTAAACAAGTGCCCAGCTTGTGCCAACATTCTTCCATCTTGTGACCCGAGTGGTCACAGTACCTGCAGACTGCTTTGGATGAGCAGTCGATCCTGCCCTCTTATCACCTTCTTTCGGTTTCTTGTCTTTCAAAAAACTCGGCCCGCCATTGGGCCTCTTCTTGCCATTTGTGAGTTTAAAATTCCCGGAGCTGGTAGTCTACTCCCTCTTCTTGTCTCGACCTCTTATCCGGTCCGTCATCTCTATCGTATCTTCGAGAACTTGGGCCTTTCTCACAATCTCAACATAAGTGTGGATCTCCAAAGGTGCCAATTGGTTAATATACTGAAGCATCAATCCATTCAAAAATCATTTGGCCTTCATCTTCTCCGTAGATACCAAGTGCGGTGCATAGCGGGATAATCTGGCGAACTGCGCCTCGTACTCAGCGACAGATAAATTCCTTTGTTTCAGCGAAGAGAACTTTGTCGCCTTCTTTTCCTGCACACGATCTGAGAAATATTTGCTATTAAAATGTTCTTTAAATTCATCCCATGTTGCCCGCCTATTGTCCAGCGTGGCTTCCACGGCTTCCCACCAAGCACGTGCATCGCGCTAGCTGAAAAGTCACCAAAAGGACTCGGTTCTAGACACCACACTGCATAACTCTAAAGATACGCTCCATCTCCTTCAGCCAGTGCTCTGCCTCATTAGGGTCTGCGGTGCCGCCAAAACGTGGGGGATTCAAGCCGCGAAAGTTCCGATGGAGATCACCGGCTCCATGATGCGCGCCTTCTTGCGCCACCTGCTATAAGGCCTGGGTCAGGCCCTGAACCATGCGTTGCAAGTCTCGCCACTGCGCGCGCTCAGCTGCCATCGCGAGAAATTCCTACAATGTAAAGAGAATTAATTAAGAACGTTCTACCAGATTCATTTTCTTAGAGTTGGTTCACCGGGTCAGATTTCAGACTTCACTAATGTCACGGGTTCTATGACACTTCTTGAAACCTAGGGTCTAAAGAAAACCTAGGCTCTGATACCACAAGACTGTCATGTCCCAATGTGGAAAATCGGAACGCAGTAGTTATAACATTCATGTCAATCAGAGCATACATTGTCACAAGAGACCATACAACAAAAGGCCAATACTTTAAACAACAAAATTTTATTGATAACAAAGATGGAAAGTACTTATTACAACTAACATCACGTGGACTTTACTAACTTAACAACAACTGACACAAAAAAAAAAGAGAACATAAGTCCTACAATGACTCAAGACGTCCACTATTGAAGCTACTACAATGACTATAACGAATGACATGACCGACACTAACTGGCTCGCTCCCGCTATCACTCCTGTTCGATCCCATCTGTTTGCGTCTCCTCATCCGAGCTACCTGAAAAGGTGGGGAAAAACTGAGTGAGCGAGAGCTCAGTATGATTTTATATCTCTATCATCAGGCATAGTTTAAGTGATTAATCATTTCATCATGTATGACAATGCGATAAGAGAACAATAATAAACATATAACAGGCGATAAAAGACAGATAATAGAAGGAAAAGATAGACGACATTTAAGAATAAGTGCAAGTATAACAATAATTTTCCACGAGGTTTCAAGTAAAGTTTCCATGTGAATTGGCCATGTCAAGCACACACGTCATGTCACGCAAGAGTTTCAAGTAGTTGAGTGAAGTAGAATGTCGTAGATTAACACGCTAGTCATGCACTGCGGTGCAATGCCATACCTTGTCATTACAAACTCTCCGGGACACAAGTACTTTCGGGCGCTCCTCCCAGGACCAGACCGGGCCCTTATGATGCGTTGGCACTAAAGGTGTTGTATCATAGATCCCAATATAGACATTCACTTATATAAATGGCCAAGAGTTCCAAGGTTAAAATCATGTAATCAAGGCATTCCCATGTAGGAGTATAGATTTCTTAATGAAGTTCAAATAGTAAGCTCTTAATCGAAGGAATGAGTCATTTAAGAAAATGACTTTAAGAGACGCTTAATGGAATACCATTCCAATAATTGACCTAGAATATGGTCAAAATTTGAGGTATGGCAGTCCTATAAGGCTGGATACAATAATCATGAAAAATAAGAGATTTCAGGTTGCTGAGAGAAGAAACGGTCGGCCATGGACCGCCACTAGAAAGAGACGGTCACAGGGAGACCGCTTCCAGTAGGAGTTAGACCGAACCGGCTAAACCGAGTCGGCAAAACTTCGACAGGGCCTTGTTCCGCCAAAAGAGAATTTCAATGGGTTCAGATCTTGGTGGTACAACCTGCTCGGCGTTCTAGTGGGAATCCCAGGCTCGCGGAGTCTTACGGAGGCCTCGGAACATGAACACCTTGTCCGGCGGAAGGAATATCCGACGGAGAGGTATTTGATGTCCAAGAGTAAATGGCTTAGAATCCATGGAAAATGAAGGTAGCGGTAAGTCGAAACCACCGGGGTGGCACGACCCTCAAGCAATCTTAAGAGGATAACAAGTCATGAGTAACAATTGAAGAATAATACCAAAAAAATCTTACAAGTTAAACCATGATTTGACCATTTAGTTCTACTTTTTTTTCTACCATTAGAAAGATAAGAATGATAAAATTTTGAACTTGACAATTTCAGAAACCTAAATAGTCATGTTTGCAGTGTTTTAAGCCTCAACAGTGAGCAATATGACAGCTTAAACCTAGCCTAAAACGTAGAAAAAACAAGTCGATTCTATGCTGGTAAACAGGGGAAAACGGTCTTTTATAGACCGCAACTGGTAATCAGACGGTCTCAGGAAGACCGCTAGGGTAATATGTTTATTTTATATATATATATATATATATATATATATATATTGAAAATAGGGGAACATAAAAGGGTCTATCGCGCGACCGTTTCATCACCAAGCGGTCACTGGTATGACCGTTTTTAACAACGAGATCCGCCGACAGCGAACCCCGACAGACCTTGATTAAAACAGTGATTGTGAGCAATATACTTAACAAAAATTAGGCAAAATGGTACTGTTGGAAAGAACGTTCAAAGGCAAATAAGGTAGCATGCTTTGATTGGAGTTTAGGCTAAGTTAAACTAACACAAAATGAACTAATAAGTGAAGGCAACCATTCGGATATACCTCGAAGTAAACTACGAAATTCGATCGACATGGTACACTAAAATTAGGCAAACTAGTATCAAATGAAAGAGGACTGAGAGATGAACAAGATGGCATGCTTGATTATTAGTTCAGCCTGAGATAAACCTACCATTAATCGATGAAAGGGGGAAGAGAAAATGGTCGCCAGAACCCTAACTCGAACCGCTCCTCACGCCAAGATCCTCCCACTATCGAGCACGCCACCAGCCGTCGAATCAAATAGGGTTCCCAGGGATTGAGGGCCACATATTTATAGAGTCTAAGGAGGCTTCTAGTGATCGAATCGAGCTGAAGAGTCCAAAGAGGGAAAATGGTGAGAAATTCGGGGTCAATCAAATCCGTCACCGCCATGCCAAATTGAAGAGTCTAGGGTTAGGGTTTACGAAGAATAATCGATCATCAAGGGTTGGGCTAGGGTTAGGATTCGATTAGAGCCCATTAGGGTGAGAATTAAGGTCCAATTTAGGCAATTTAGGTTATTCTTATAAAGCTACGATTTTTAGCCTTCGATTTGAAATTGGGCCTAATCCAATTTTATTCTGGGTTCATTTCTTAACACAAAGTTGCTGGAAATAACGTTTTACACAGGATACATATTTTTCCATATTTTTATTAAAATTTCAAAATCTGAGCCAAGAAAAATAATATAATAATTAAATAATATCGTGATGTTCGGTATTAAAAATTCAGGATACTACACCCGGGGTCCCCTTTTGCATGATATTCGTTCGAACCCTTGTGTGCCACATGCATTTAGCCTTGCATGATCGGATCTTGTAGCAATCGGGTCCATTTTAAGGTTCACTTGACCATTTCTCCATGAAAGTCGACTTCTGGATGCCCCAAAGTCGACTTCTGAAACACCCCCAGAAAGCCATGTTCTGTCTGTGAGGCGGAAGTCAACTTTCGCATCAACGAAAGTCGACTCCTGTGCCTATCCAGAACTGGGTGATTCTTGCCTGTGTGCAGAAGTCGATTTTCACTTATTCGAAAGTTGACTTCTGCACCATAGGTGCAGAACGCCTTGTTCTTTTCTGACATTTGTCTACTTCCTTCCCTTTCTAACTTTGTTTCTCCCCTCTAGATCATCATTCCGCATCCAATGAACTCAAGAGGGATGAAGGAGATTATGTGAGATGAATAAAAGAAAAGAAGGAAAGATAACAAGTTTGCTACACCTCAATGAAAGATGAGGATGAATGAAGGGGTGAAGAAATGATAGAATGATCATGGCAAAGCCAAAAAAAAAAACAAGTGAGTGAAGGCTAAAAAAAATGGATCTGGTCACATGAACAAGAGGAAGAATAAGAGAAGAGCAAAAAAGAAAACCACTGGAACCCCTATCTAAGTCTGGACGAGTCGACTTGTCCTATAGATGTCATCGATGTTGGCATCTTCGGTCGACCGACTGGGCCAGTTCGGTCGACCGAAATGCCCTGTATAAGAAAAAGAAAAGAGCATTCACAAGGATATGAAAGAAAGTGACTGTGCATTTGCATGATCACCTCTTTTGAGGAGATTTTTGTGAGCATGATAAAGAACCCCCCCATTGAGTCCCTCATTCAAACAACCTTGCACCTTGCATGATCATTGAGGCTCCATGGGCCTTGAGTATACTTACTCTTCCTCCCTCGCATGCATTCACATGCACATGGTCCCTCATGACTGAATTTCAGAGATAAACTAAGTAGGCTCCCAAGCTGAAAACAAAGAGAAAAAAATGATGAAGCCTTGAAGATGAAATAATAAACTAAACAAAAAGAAATCAGTCAGTCAAAAAAAGAGAAAGAAGAAGAACCTACTGACCTGCCAGTGCCTGGGTCAACCCAGTCCATGGCTGGGTTGACCCAGCTGCTAGCAAGCCTCTGTCAGCCCCCATGTCCCTTTGAGATAAAAAAAACAACAATAAACAAAAAGGTAAAACAAGCAAAGGAAAAACAACGCACAATCTAAATGCTCCTGATAACAAGCAATTAACCCAAGAGAATAATGCAAGAACAATCTGAGTTCTGAAAAAATAAAAAAGGGGGGTAAAAGATAATGAAAACATGATCTGTTCTTTGGTGCGGTGAAGGTGGGGTCGACCCCATCTTGGCATGGAGTCGACCCAGCCCCCCCCCCCCCTTTTGGCCAGCAGGTTTGAAACTGTGTTTTGATTGGAATTCAACAAGAAAACTCGAAGAACAAAAAGGGTAATGATGATTGAAATGGAACGAAGTGATAAACAACAAAGAACACAATAATGATTTAATCATGATAGAAGAAAACACATGATAATGAAAATACTCTCATTGAGAAAATTCAAATGGTGAGCTATCCGGATTTCTTTCCCTTGACCTCAAATAGGGGAAATACTAGAAGTGCCCTTGCAAGGCGCACTTGGCTCCCGGGGACCTTCCTGTTAAAGCCATAGTGCAACTTCGCAGTAGGCCGATAATTCATGGAATTTGACTCTGAAGAGGGGTAATCTCGCGCTGATCCTAAGTTGCTGGATCTCAGAGGAATCCGTGATCACGGCCACCACGCCTAGATGAACTGCAAGGCAGGAAATGGATCAGAGGTGCCTAGGGAAGAATCCCTGGGGGAAACACTCCGATGCTAAAGTCAGCGAATATGATAGAGCACTGGTGCGAGGAGAGGTGGTAGGAGAAGAAGAGGGCGCGAGATTATTCTCCACCAAAAGATGTGGTGGTTCTCATTTAGGAATCTTGCTTACCTTCTCGGAGAGCCCCCCTGGGGTTTATATAGTGGTCCGTTTAATGTAGGAGCCCTGGGAGTCGAGGGGATTCAGAGGGGGTTACATCCTTGTCGTGGGCTCTTTATGGCACTAGGACTCTTGATGTCCCTCATCCCTTGGGGTTCCCTGCTCCTGAAGGATGCGTAATGGCCGCTTGGATGAGCTTCCGATAGTCGGTCCGAGCTTGTGACGCTTGATCGGAGTCTTCTCTCGAGCGATGGGCGCGTAGCTCGGATAGGTCACATTGGGTCCCTGCAGAGGCCTTCTCGACCGATATGCCGCTCGGACTTCCGGACCCGGGGGTCGCCTAGGAAGTGCTGGTCCGAGTGAGTTTTGGGCTTAAAGTAAGTGGGTCCAAAATGGGGCTGTCACTTTGGGGAGCTGGGCCTGATTTGGTCAAATTAAACCTAGTTGGGCCATGCTCTTGGGCGGTGGATTTTCCCTCTCTCCACTTGTCCCCCCTACTCCCGAGCCAAAATTGGGCTCGGATGAGTAGCGATTGTGGGGATGATATTGGTGGCCTGATTTGGGTGGGAAATTTCTCCGGTAGGGGCCATTTAATGCGACTGTCCTGGGAATACGCCCGTGTTGATGACTCTTTTGAGTTGATGCGAGGAGTCCCCTTTGTAGAGTTCGGAACGCCACGCCGCCTCCCGCCAAGTCTCTGGGGGTATAAACATTACGCGTTCTTGCATTCCAAGGCTCCTTCGTTTAGAGTTTCTTCTCTGCATCACGTTTGTATTCTTGAAAAGGCTCATGCGCCGCGAGGGTGACCAGGAGGAGCGAAGAATCGCGGAGGCCTTTATGGAGTTAGCAGAGATCACGACGGCGGCAATCCGTCAGCTTCCGCCTCCTCCTGAATCGTCTGACTCAATGCTTTCCTCTTCTTCTTCTTGTTCTTCTCGTCCTCCCATGGCGGATCAACATCCCGCAACCGAGGTACAGGAAGCCGAATAGGGCGCAGGGAGTTTGGTGCTGCAGTCTGAGCACCCCATGCGCAGTGAGTTGGGCGTAGCCGAAGTTAAGAAGATGGAGGGGCGCTATGGGCTGCCATGGCAATACTATTTTTCTCCGCCCAAGCCCCATGAGTCCAATCTGGACACTCGTTCGAGCCTGTTCTGCATTTTCCTCTTGGCTTGGAAGTGTGGGTTCCACTTGTCACTCCACCCCTTTGTCATACAATTGCTTCAGTATTACCGATTGGCTCATGTCCAGTTGGTTTCCAACTCTTATACTTTTATCTTTTCCTTCATCTTTCTCTACCGTTCGTGCGGACTTTACCCCTCGCTGGACCTTTTCCACTCTTTTTTTGAGTTGAAGGAGCAAACCCACGCGGGCAAGGGCTTCTTCTATCTTCAGGCAAAGAGGGGAAGAAGCTGTGTGTCCCTATCTGCCAGAGATTCTTCTCATAAGGGGTGGAAGACCCAATTTTTCTTGGTAGGCTCATCCAAAGGTGGCGTCTCCTGGGGCTTCCTGATGAAGCCCAACTATCAACCGTCTCTCCCTCCGAAGCAAGTCACGGTTACCCTAGAGCTGGAGGAGGAGATCAGGATTCTCCAGGAGAATCACCAATCGACCGCCGAGTTGATGACAGAGGTGAACATCGAGAATTTTCCCTCTCGCGCGGTGCCGCCTCAAGGTAAGAACCTTAAGGTCTTGCATTGTGCTTCTGGGTCGGGCAGGTAGGCCTCCTTTTGACAATTTGGCTTTTGCTGTTCAGATTCGAGGTGGACGGATGCCGAGGGGGAGCAACCGTTGGAGCAGGAGATCGTCGACTTGGAGGAGACGCCTGCCCCGAGCGAAATCTGAGCCTATGGGGGCCCTTCCTGCGCCCGAGATAAGGGCAAGCGGGTTGCCCGGGGTGATGCCCCCGAGCCCCGTGAAGCCAAACGCAAGGACCCCGAGGAACGGTAGCTACTGTCTTCAATGAAGGCCCTGACAGCCGAGAAGAAGCGGCTAAAGAAGGCGGGGGTCGTCTGTCGGGTTGAGGAGCGGGTCCGTTCGGTCAAGGAGTCATCAGCCGAGGAAATCTACCGTTCGGATCTCCCATCCACCGAGCCAGAGACGACTGCTGTTCGTAGAAAAACCGTTGTCGAGCCTGCCGGACCGCAGGCGGAGGTTGTCGATTCTAAAGTCCCGACCGAGGCTGGTGGGGCGCGGGGCAGGGCGTTGACCTAGCCCGAGCCGAGTGTTGTTGTCCCAAAAGTGGGGACGCTTGGGGGGGATGCCCCAGTCCCTGCTCTTCCAGAAAGTATTCTTCCCCCTTCGGCTGGTGCCTCCACTCTTCGGGCTTCTCTGTATCAAAGGTGTCGATCCTTGGTGCCTTCGCTGAATCGGGAAGAATTTAGACGTAGTCCCCCCTCTCTACTCTTCGAGAGGGTTATGGAGGGTGGCTTGATCATGGCCCAGCTGGGGGCCGAGATAGCCGATTTCTTCGCACGGCTGGACAGTGAGGAGAGGTCCCTCTCTCAGGTCCGCGCTGAGTCCGATCGGAGGATCGGTCAATTGTCTTCTGAGCTTGAAGTCCTTCAGCGGGAGGCAGCCTCGCTTCAGGCATGGACTCAGTCGAGCCAAGAAGAGGCTCAGACACTGGCCGAGCAGCTGGCCCAAGCTCGCTATATAGCCGACCTGATGAGTAAACTCCTCGAAGAGGAGCGTCAAGCTCAGGTCGAGCGCTACGAACGGTGGGAGGCCGAGCGGGAAGAGCTCAATAGTCAGGTCCAGGCTGCCGAGGGAATGCGGGGGGAAGCCGAGGTCGCACGGACTGAGGCCAAGGCGAAGCTGTCCAAGGCCGAGATGAAGTTGCTCGAAGCCGAGCAGAGGATGGCTGAGCTTGAGGAGAAAGCAAAGCAAGTTGGGGTGGAGGCGATCGAACGATATAGAAGCTCGGAGGTCTACCATGCAGCTTTTTAAAAGGCCGCCTTCTCGTACTACGAGCCAGGCTACCGTCGGGGGTTGCGGAAGGGATTCACCCAAGGCTTCCATCGAGCGGTCATCGAGGCTCAGGAGCATGTGTCCGATGAGCTCATTTTTGCTTCCGGGTAGGGCTACGACTCGGATGAGGATACCACAGATTCTCCCTCTCTGACATCAAGTGAAGGGGGGAGCGAGCATGCCTCTGCTTCAACAGAGGGATCGCCAACTCCGGTTACCTCGAGAGGGCACATGGTCAAGGCAGTTCCCACACCAGTGGGTTCAGTGCCTGGACCGGCCGTCACTGAGGATACCGGGGGCAGATCACCGAGTGTTGAGGATCCTTCGACCGCCGAGCCTCAGGAAAGGCCACGGGCCTCTCGGAGTCCCCCCATCTCCATAGATTAGGAGGAAAACGGGCTCGATGTGTTAGCTCTTTCTCTTTTTTTTTTTTTGAATGTTGCTGTTCGCACGGGTTTTTATGCCGGTTATCAGGGTGAGGGAAGGGATACAGCGAGGATGGAGAATACGAGAGTTTGATATATCTCGGGTATCCTCCTTACGGTTGCATGCCTCTCACGGCGGTACCGGGCACTCTCCTTTTTACAGAAAGTCGAAAAGGGTCAAATGGCACGGAAATGTCGGGATAAGGGTTAACTGGACAAGGTGCAGGCGTGCCAGTCGATTTCTCGACAATCACTCATAGAACCAAGGTTTGACCGGGGAAGCGCCACCAGGGCGCGGCACGTGGGCTCGGGCGATCGGGCGACACGTGGAGAGAAGAGGTTCCATGGGTGCGAGTGCGTAGGCGATTGCGGGAATCGTGTACTGGACGTCTTTCCCCACCGGCTGCAAGTAGCCGGTGTTTATTTACATCGGATTGAATCCGAAGACCTTCGTTCCATGCTGAAGAGAAGTCTATATATGTGTCTGAAGCCGTGGGTAGAGGGCTAGGGGGCATCCAATAGCTATGGGTGCACGTTAGACCGAGGGGTGTTTACTGGGGTTAGGGTGTTGGGCACGGATGCAGAGTGGTGTAGGTAGGAAGCTAGGGGCCCGAATGCGGGCACATGTATTTTTACTGGCTTTATGATGAGCCACATGGGCTTTACAAGCGGGCCTTAATGGCCCCAAGTACAACTGGAGCAAGGCGCGGGACAATTCTGACATGTGGGTCGGTCCCCGGGTCATTGCGTGATAAAGCGATATCCACGTGTTCCACAAGAACTCTTTATAGAGGAGTTGGTGTAGGTCCGACTGCCTTGGTGGCCAGAGCGGACATGGACTGACGTCTGGCGGAGATCGGACGCGGCTCGAGGTAAGCGGTCAGGTCCGGGTCTCGGGCTGCGAGTGTTGTCATGCTGGAGAGTCGAGGTCGGCCCAGGGACTATGATTCCCGGGCCAGAGGTCCGACTAGACTTGATTTGTCAATCTGAGGGGCCGACGGCCGACTGGGTGGTGAACGGTGGGCACGCGGTTCTGTGTCGGGGGCCGGCGCGGCATTATGAAGTGCCGTTCGTTACCATCGTAAGTGTCGTAAGTTGATGTACACGGGCGGACCCGGGGTGCGGGTGTATTTGCCGTTGGCATAGTCATCTTACATGCAGCGGGGATGGACTTGGTGTGAGACGGCTAAACACCGCGTACAGGGAGTACGTGAGACATACCCTCGGCGTGTGTGAGCCGACTAGCAAGCCAAACGCGCGCCCACTTGTCTTCCTACATTCCCAACCCTTGCCGAAAGCCTCGGGGGTCTGAGGGTGCGACAATTAGGCCGGGGGAGTTTGCTCGTCCGTCCGTGTGTCCGTGGGTTGCTTCACGTACCATATGCATGCATCGTGCCCTTAGCTTGTTGGTAAGGGGGCAATTTATAGAAGTTGGAGGGGTGGGGGTGGGGTTTAGGCAGACTAAGTTGGGGGTCCAACTTGGTCCGGGTAAACCCCCCAAATAGTGCTTTCATTTTTATTTTATTTGAATTTTATTTTTGTGTTTTTCTGTGTGTGTCGGAGTGGAAGAGGTGGGGTTTAGGCGGACCAGCCCAAGCTGGTCCGCCTAAACCCCTCTTCGGAGGGAGAAAACCTTTTTTTTTATTTTTGGAGGGGTTTAGGCGGACCAGCCTGGGGGTCCTGGCTGGTCCCCCTAAACCCCTCCCCAGGGGGGTTTGGGCGGACCGAAGTGGTCCATTTTTTTATTTTAAAAAATCTTTTTTTTATTACCCAGGGGTTTAGGCGGACCAGCTTGGGGGCCCAAGCTAGTCTACCTAAACCCCTCCCCAGGGGGGTTTGGGTGGACCGGATAGAAGAGAGAGGGGGAGTGGTCCCACCTCTATAAAATTTTATTTTTTGTGTTATTTTCTTCCCAAATTGGCTAAGAAGAAAGAGGATAAAGGATACTGGGTGGATACACTGGTGGACTGGCTGCTTGTGTGCGAAGATCGAGGGATTGACGTGTGTGACTCAACGTAATCTGGGACTTCGTCTTCGCGAATCCTTCCACACACAGGTACGACGAATGAACTTTGCACGAACCTCGGACCGTGAAGTTAGGAATTTCCACAAACTGGGACTGGGGAGTGCCGTCGGGCCTCCGTGCTGAGGAGAAGGCGTGGTCCCCGGGGAGTTCGCCCTCTCCGGGGGCGCGGCCATGCCCTGGGGTGAACTGGCCCCAGGTGAGTCGCAACCCCGAGGGATGGCCCCCGGGGGTCTTCCTTCGTTGTCTAGGGATATCCTTTGCGGGATACAGGGTTACGGGATATTGAAATGGCCCATGGGGGCCCTTGTTCTTCGGGTCATAGCGGCCGCTCGCAAGGTGTTCAGCCGAATGCCCGATACACCCCGGGTTGCCGACCGAGCCGCGCAAGTGGCCGGCGGGCCTTGGATTTGGCCTAGGGCCAAGGGTAGAAGTCCGTAGGAGCTGGGAGGAGGCACCTTGAGACCACGAGCCTTGCCTCGTGTTACGTGCCACACTGTACGGCTGGTTGGCAGGGTAGCCTCGGGTTGGCCCGAGAGCTAAGTTCAGTGGCTTGTTCCCACGTGTCTGAGGGTCGGGGATGGCCCCGACTTACTGGGGGGTCGTTGTGGGACCCAATTGGTGTTCTGGAACCACGGGGTGGCCCGTGGGTTGGTGTAGAAGGGTTGAAACATGTGCGCCCACAAGGTGTTCGGTGGAATGCCGAACACATGTGTGTGAGCCGTACACACATACTGCGGGCCTCCCGGGCCTGTGATTGACCTATTTGGGTCTCCCTTTGACCTTGGAGGGTTGACAGAAGGCGTACCGAGGTGAGCCCATAGCCTTTTCGCTGAGTGCCACGTGGCGTGGCTTGTAGTCGGAGCGTCCCCGGGATGGCCCGGGTGGCCGTGTAGAGTGCTGGGAAAGTCCGCAACTTATGAGTCAGGAGTGGTCCCGATCGATTGCTAGTGCCGCCGTGCACTTCGACTAGCGGGTTGGGGCCGTTGGTCGGGCCCACTGGGTTGTCAGAGGGGATGGGTAGCCCACGCCTTGAAGGTGTTCGAGGAAATTCCCGAACTCTTATTTCTGGGTATTTTGCTGGGGAAATACTCAGAGTACAACAAATGCCCCCCACGGGTCGTGCGTCGGAGGTGGAGACGAGGGCGTACGGCCCGTGAACCCCTTCTTCTGAGTTGTTTATTGTGTTCGGTGCTATGTATTCAGAGGGGGGGTGAATGAATATGGCCCTTTTAAACTCTCACCCAATATAAAATTTCGCTCAAACTAGAACTATGATGCTAACTAGACAGATTTACCAAATCTGAAAGCTAATCAACTATTATGTTCGACCAGTTAGCAAACACATGGAGCGCCCCTATGCATTCATCTAGCGGAAGCACAAATGAACAAATCAAACCACAGTGCACAAGGGTTTTTAGGTGGTTCGGTCCTGCAGACCTACATCCACCCCACACTCAACCCGAGTGTGGCTTCCTGCTGACTCACAGCTTGAAACCACTGGGCCTCACAGCTTGCCTACAACCGCTGGGCCTCACAGCTTGCCGTCCAGTGGAATCCACCACTGCAACCACTAGGGATTACAGCTTACCCGTCCAGTGGAAACCTCCACTGCCCGCTGAGCAACACAGCTTGCTGTCCAGTGGAATCCTCCACTACAAACCGCTAGGCAATACAGCTTAGCCGTCCAGAGACAGCACCTCTGCAATCCGCTGACTAACAGCTTGAAAGGAAATGTAAAATGGAAAACAAAATACAAGATAACAGCATCGGAAAGCTGTAAACGATGAAGCACAATGTGGCTCTTAAAGAGCTGAATGGCCTGGATTTGATCCACGGTCCATCAAGAACAGATCTCCCTCGATCTCACTCTCTTTCTTCACTCTCTCTCTTTCTCTTTCTTCTTTGCTGCACTTCTCTTCTTCTCTCGCTAATCTCTCACTCTCTGCTCTTCTCTTCTTTCTCTTCTTCTCCTTTTCTTCTTCTTCTGCTCTTCTTCTTTTTTGGATCGTGGCTATCTGTATGGACTTTCCTTTTCGCCAACTCGATCGCCCTTCTTCTGTGGAAGAAGGCTCATATATATTGCAGCAGCAGCAGCTAGGGCGCGTGTGCTTCCACAGCTCCCGCCCTAAGAATTCGGACCACATGGCAGTCTCTCAGCAGACTTCATTCCAGCCTCGATCACGTGCTGCCAGTCATTGGGGAATATTTCTTCCTCGGACCTGCAAGGAGATGAAAACCATTAAAACTGAGGGCCACAATAACTAAAGCTGTATGAGGTATGTGGTAGCAATTCTAGATGCACTGAGAACGACACGAAGACAAAAACAGAAACCAACACGAAGTGTGGTTTCAACACACGAAAGACACGAGGTCTAGGAAGAACAACACGAAGACATAATACGGAAACGACACGAAGTGAAACAAGAACGACATGAAGTGCAGTAGTGACAGAAACACACACTACACAGAGAATGACACGAAGTGGCACAGAAAGCAACACGAGGTGCTGCGATGTCCTGCACGCAATAGAACAAAAATGACACGAAGACGATGAAAACGACACGAGGTGAAGTCACAAAGCGACAAAGACACGAGGTGTAGGAAACACGACACGAAGACATGAAACAACACGGAGACGAAACAGTAACCGACACGAGTTGAAAACAACACGAAGATGAAAACTGAAATCGACACGGAGTGTGGTCAAAGGAAGAAAGACACGAAGTCTAAAGCGAAAAACCAACACGAAGATAGAATACAAAGAAACGACTCGAAGTTAGAACAACACTAGGAGAAGACTGCACGAAGTGAAAACAACACGAAGACACGAAGACAGACCAACACGAAGACGTAAACACAACACGAAGACATAGACACTAAAACAACACGAAGACGATGGATGCTATAGTGCAATGTCTAGACTTGAAATTCAAAGCAAACGGCTGTACAGACTTGAAGATGTGAAGCCAATGTACAGACTTTGAAGAACAGTCCAATGTATGGACTTTGAAATCGAAGACCAATGTGCTGACTTGATAGTGAAGACTAGTGTGCAGACTTCAAGGAGGTTGGCGTGTCAATGTACAGACTTGATGAAGACTGATACATGAACAGTAATGCATAGACTTAGGAGCATATGACACGGCTGTACAGACTTCACACGTTGACGCTATACATACTTCCAATGAAGTGTGTTGACGCTGTACAGACTTTGCCTAAGACGTTGTACACACTTAGCCTAAGACAATGCATGAACTGACGTTGTATATACTTAGCCAATGCAATGCACTATGAATGTATGGACTTACATGAGATGCTCATTGAGACGCTCAATGTATACACTTCAGGCCTAGTGTATAGACTTCATGAATGTTGCAAACTTGTCAACGAGATGCACAATGTAGACTATGCACATAACAAAAGTCTAACACAAACTGATATATCAGATATACCAGTCACAGTCATGTTGCTATCATCAAAGCACAATGTCATCAAAACACTATATCAAATGCACTCAAATGCACTCACTGTCTTGCTATCATCAAAACCAAATAGCATTGCTATCATCAAAGCAACATAGCACATGCTTGTGCCTAAGGGGCACAACATTCTCCCCCTTTTTGATGATGGCAACACAATGTGACAGTGAGTCACACACAAGATTTTCTCCCCCTTTGACATGATCAAGAAGAGAAAAACAGTAAAAACAAGAGTGCAAAGTGCATTATGCATGCAAAAACTTCTAGAGCATTCTCCCCCTGAAAGTAAGACTCCCCTGAATTATTTCTCCCCCTAAATAATAGCTCCCCCTTTGAGAAGGAATATGATCAGATAAATAAGGAAGAGAGGGTAGGAGGGTCACTGGACAACAGCTGAATCATAGGTTCAGAAGGGAAGCATGATTATAAACAACTGTTAAAGTATAAGAATCAACAACATACACTTTTGAGAAAAATTCAGGTTTAACAGTGATAAATCTAGAGTAAAACATTTGACCCCTGAACAAGAGTTTATTGATTCCATTTATAGCAATGAATCTAGGGCACATGGTATTAATAGATAAGTCAGAGATAATACCCTTTTGTGATTAAACAAGGAAATTCAAGAGAGGCAACTTGAATATGTATTGAGAAAAACAATTTTCACTCAATGACCTTTGATTTCAAGGGGTTACAGCAGTTTGATTTTCATTTTTTAATTTCTGAACCTGAACTAAGTGAATAGACCGGTGGCATTTATGCTGTTGACATTAGGTGTACACCTTGATCAGAGGCAGGTACCCCCAGTTACTAGGCATAAACTACTAGACCTATTTCAGATCAAAAACCACAAAGAATAGTCTTCACTTTTGACATTAAGGGTACACCTTGATTAGAGGCCAGTACTCTCAATTACTTGGTGAGGACTCCCCCTATAGATTTGACCCTATGAACAGAGATATTTTGAATCACCTCATGACATGTGAAGTCTCCTGCTTCTTTGAAGGAGTTCACAGTTTCTCAGTGCAATCAGCCATTGCTCTGTCACTATGTTCAGTTCTTAACATTAATGATCTTATTTACTGCTGCCCTTAATTCTTTTAGAGTGATTGTTTGAAAAACATTACACACTCTTGTTCACCTGTTCTAGACATTTCCAGATTAACACATTTAGGCATTAAAAAAAAAACTTTTTCTATTTTAGCCATGAGACAAAGATTAAGAGCTATAAAAGTTTTCTTTTATCTCAAATTCTGAAGTGCAGACACTTAACTCTCTAATTTATAAAGGTTAAACCTTTAGTTCCTTTCAATTTGTAAGTGTGATTCTTATAAGTGAACAGTTGCAATAATCACCTTTCAATGTACTGATCCAGATGCAAAGCTGTTGTTTAGTGAAAGTGATGGGAAAAAGATAGCAATTGGCAATATAGTTCAATAGCATCAGATGACAGTGAATATGAATGAGTTGAAAGGGTACAATGAGAAGTACCAAGGATTCAATGAATTGAATAGAACTCTCAGCTCCCCCTGACACCAAGATGCAAAAATATGCTATGCACTAGACTGTTCTACATGCAGACAGAACCCATGGTACTAGGCGGAGAACCCGGTCTCAGAGACCATCTCACACATGGTAGAAACCTCCAGACAGATTTCCCTGCCTTTTAGTAGCATACCATTTGATATACCAGGGTTATGCAAGACAATACAACTCAAAGCAGTCCTACATGCATTGAACAGCATCAATGACAGTCATGCAAATAATGTATGCAGACATAGGACACATGCAATGACAATCAGTCTATACACAATCAGTCCAAGTATGCATTCAACAACAAGCATGCAATGCATTAACACAAAACACATGCATTGACACAAACATGATTGTGCAATGCATCTAGCATCTCATTTATTCAGAGCAAACAGCTGTGTGAGAAGAGCATCAAATATGTTCAGAATTAAATTCAGTAGCTGAGTCTGGAGTGCAGACTGGTCAGCTAGACAAGAAGAAGGCATCAGAAGTCAAGCAGACAAATCAACAATATCAGATGAAGAAATTTAAACAAAGTTCAGGACTGACCTGATGTGTAGTCATGGGGTTTTCATTCTTGAGTGCCTTGGTTAACCCCTTTTATTCTTCAGTTTCTAAGGCACACCTTCAAGATAAAATCAAGTTGATCCTGCAGGAACCCAAGAAGTCTTGGGTCCTGAATTACCCCTATCAGGTGTTCTAAATAATTTCTTAGCAATATTGTCATCAAATTCAATTAGAGAGCAATCAGACATAGAATGTCCAAAATTTCCACAATATCTACATGATATAACAGATTTTCTGGTCCTATGGTGCATGTCAACAGCAGCATGAGACCTATGACCATAAGCGTAAAGTGTTCTGTTATATGCATGAAATTTTGACTTACCATTACCTGTCCACCAGCATTTAGAAGCTCGGTGGCCAGGTTTTCCACATTCATAACAAACAAGAGTCTTTTCTTTAAGACCAGCTTTATTTCTGCCCAAGAAATTTTTGTTTGGAGGGAATCCTACAAATTTGGAATTAAAATGATTTCCCTGAACAAAACAGCAGTCCTTGACTACATGCCCATACTTACCACATTCAAAGCATCTAAGATGTTTGTTGTTTGATTCATTTTTGCCCCTGTGATTTCCTGACCAGCATTCATTTGCCTTGTGTCCAGGCTTGTTGCAATTGAAACAGATGATATCCTGACCTGAAGTAGATTCATATCTATGTGGGCCATGAGCATGTGTGAAAAATCTAGAGTTCAAATTATTGTCTTCTTTCATTTTAAAGCATACATTCAATAGATGACCACGCCTACCACAGTAGTAACAATAAGCAACAGATTTCTTAATGGCATGGTTTCTGTCGAATGAATTCCTAAAATGCATTGCTTCACTCGCATGCTCATCTTCAATCAACAATCTGCAGTCATCCATTACATGTCCTACTTTGCCACAATAGTAACATGACACTTGTGATTTCCTGATGACATGATTACTAACAGATTGACTAGATGCATGTGAATGAGTACATGAAGCATGAGTATTTTGCATTGACCCATTACATTCAGCAGAGCTAACAAATTTCAAAGTACAATCAGAAATATTCTTAGCCTTCTTTGTTTGACTCTTTCTTTTCAATTTTTGATTATTCTCAACAGATTTTGTTTGCTTTTCAATTTTCTGGGCTTTGAATTGAAAGACAGATTTTGAAGATGATTTCTCATTTTCATTTTATTTTGGGGATTGCCTTGAAGTACCAGCTACATCAGTGCTTTGAACAAAAGTGGTATATAGCTGGTCTTTAGTGGTTTTCTTAACATCAGAACAGCAATTTGTTCCCCCTTCAGAGTTATCATCCTTCCTCTTCCCAACAGTTTTTATTTTTCCTTTAATCTTGGCAGACACAATAGTTGAATTTTCCAGATTATGAATTTTATCTTCCAAGCTAGCAATGTGAAGTTCATAACTGGCTATTTCTTGTTCACTGCAATTAACACATTCGCTTAGAACTTGGTTTGTAGTTTTATACTTCTCAATTTCTTGTTCTAGACTGTTCAAAATTTCTGAATTTCCATCATAGACAGCTTTCCCTTTTTCTGTAGTAAGAAGTCTTTCAGACATGCCAGTATTCAACCACTTCAATTTTTCAACTTCAGCTTTTAATTCAGTGTTTTCTTCCTCAAGATTTTTATCATGAATTTCATTATTAGCACGTCTTTCTCTTCCAGACATTAGTTCCAATTTTTCAATTAATTCCTCTTCTCCTTCCTCCACTCTAATTTTCTCAGCCACCAAGTTTTTGTGATCCTCTTTAAGTGAGATAATTTGTTTACTCAGCCATTCATTCTCACTATAAAGATCTTCATTCCGTTCTCTTAGAGCTGAGCACATATGGCAAGTTAATTGAGCAGAAGAAGAATGTGAAGCCTCCCCATTGATTTCATTTATTCTGACAATAAGGGTTTTATTCTTCTTTTGAAGATCCTCATTCTCCAATTTCATTTTGTCCAATTCAGAATTAACTTCAGTGAGTTCCTGCATGCCTTTTAGATGCTCCTTTTTCTTATCATTCAACTGATTCTCTATTTCTGACACTTTATCCAACCATGTTTGTTTTTCAATTTTTAGAGAATCATTTTGTTTCTTAAGATTCTGAACAACTAGCATGCAAGCATCATAAGACTTCTTCATATTTGGATAGTTTTCACATGAATCTTTCAGATTTATTCTATCACATTTCTTTTTCAATCTTCTATTTTCAGATTTTAATTTCTTGGATACTTTGAACAAATCTTCATACATCACTATCAATTCATCAAAGGAGTATCCATCTAATTCAGAGCTTACCTGAGATGAGATCTCATCTTCATCATCCCGGTTGGCCATCAAGCAGCTATCACCTTGCTGATTATGCGCAGAGACGACTCTGTCATATATTTCCTTTCCAGATGTGCACCTGAGAACAAAAGGATACATATCAGTATTAACTACAGCTCTCAAGATATTAAGAACTATGGTATTATCGCAATTCTTAGAGCTGTCCTCACTGGACCAATTGGTCTGATCTTTAGGTAAACGGTGTGGGCCTTTAGATATAAGACTCCACAAATGTGGACCAATTGAGTCTATGTACACAGCTAGGCCTCCTAGCCAACTTTCAAAATTAGAACCATCATAAATCAGAGGTCGAGCCATTAGAACAGATGGCAAACAATTTCAGCGAAGTAAAACAAATGACACGAACTGCACTGAAACCAGATAATCAAAATAAGGCACAAGTCAATGAAGCAAGACACGATTTCAATAGACCCACTCTGAAATGCACCAAGAACTAGCAGGATCCTCTACAGATTGTTAGATCTGATAGATCAGAGACCCGCTCTGATACCAATTGTTGTGTTCGGTGCTATGTATTCAGAGGGGGGGTGAATGAATATGGCTCTTTTAAACTCTCACCCAATATAAAATTTCGCTCAAACTAGAACTATGATGCTAACTAGACAGATTTACCAAATCTGAAATCTAATCAACTATTATGTTCGACCAGTTAGCAAACACATGGAGCGCCCCTATGCATTCATCTAGCGGAAGCACAAATGAACAAATCAAACCACAGTGCACAAGGATTTTTAGGTGGTTCGGTCCTGCAGACCTACATCCACCCCACACTCAACCCGAGTGTGGCTTCCTGCTGACTCACAGCTTGAAACCGCTGGGCCTCACAGCTTGCCGTCCAGTGGAATCCACCACTGCAACCGCTGGGGATTACAGCTTACCCGTCCAGTGGAAACCTCCACTGCCCGCTGAGCAACACAGCTTGCTGTCCAGTGGAATCCTCCACTGCAAACCGCTGGGCAATACAGCTTAGCCATCCAGAGGCAGCACCTCTGCAATCCGCTGACTAACAGCTTGAAAGGAAATGTAAAATGGAAAACAAAATACAAGATAACAGCATCGGAAAGCTGTAAACGATGAAGCACAATGTGGCTCTTAAAGAGCTGAATGGCCTGGATTTGATCCACGGTCCATCAAGAATAGATCTCCCTCGATCTCACTCTCTTTCTTCACTCTCTCTCTTTCTCTTTCTTCTCTGCTGCACTTCTCTTCTTCTCTCGCTAATCTCTCACTCTCTACTCTTCTCTTCTTCTCCTTTTCTTCTTCTTCTGCTCTTCTTCTTTTCTGGATCGTGGCTATCTGTATGGACTTTTCTTTTCGCCAACTCGATCTCCCTTCTTCTGTGGAAGAAGGCTCATATATATAGCAGCAGCAGCAGCTAGGGCGCGTGTGCTTCCACAGCTCCCGCCCTAAGAATTCGGACCACGTGGCAGTCTCTCAGCAGACTTCATTCCAGCCTCAGATCACGTGCTGCCAGTCACTGGGGAATATTTCTTCCTCGGACCTGCAAGGAGATGAAAACCATTAAAACTGAGGGCCACAATAACTAAAGCTGCACGAGGTATGTGGTAGCAATTCTAGATGCACTGAGAATGACACGAAGACAAAAACAGAAACCAACACGAAGTGTGGTTTCAACACACGAAAGACACGAGGTCTAGGAAGAACAACACGAAGACATAATACGAAAACGACACGAAGTGAAACAAGAACGACACGAAGTGCAGTAGTGACAGAAACACACACTACACAGAGAACGACACGAAGTGGCACAGAAAGCAACACGAGGTGCTGCGATGTCCTGCACGCAATAGAACAAAAATGACACGAAGATGATGAAAACGACACGAGGTGAAGTCACAAAACGACAAAGACACGAGGTGTAGGAAACACGACACGAAGACATGAAACAACACGGAGACGAAACAGTAACCGACACGAGTTGAAAACAACACGAAGATGAAAATTGAAATCGACACGGAGTGTGGTCAAAGCGAGAAAGACACGAAGTCTAAAGCGAAAAACCAACACGAAGACAGAATACAAAGAAACGACTCGAACTTAGGACAACACTAGGAGAAGACTGCACGAAGTGAAAACAACATGAAGACACGAAGACAGACCAACACGAAGACGTAAACACAACACGAAGACATAGACACTAAAACAACACGAAGACGATGGATGCTACAGTGCAATGTCTAGACTTGAAATTCAAAGCAAACGGCTGTACAGACTTGAAGATGTGAAGCCAATGTACAGACTTTGAAGAACAGTCCAATGTATGGACTTTGAAATCGAAGACCAATGTGCAGACTTGACAGTGAAGACTAGTGTGCAGACTTCAAGGAGGTTGGCGTGTCAATGTACAGACTTGATGAAGACTGATACATGAACAGTAATGCATAGACTTAGGAGCATATGACATGGCTGTACAGACTTCACGCGTTGACGCTGTACATACTTCCAATGAAGTGCGTTGACGCTGTACAGACTTTGCCTAAGATGTTGTACACACTTAGCCTAAGACAATGCATGAACTAACATTGAATATACTTAGCCAATGCAATGCACTATGAATGTATGGACTTACATGAGATGCTCATTGAGACGCTCAATGTATACACTTCAGGCCTAGTGTATAGACTTCATGAATGTTGCAAACTTGTCAACGAGATGCACAATGTAGACTATGCACAAAACAAAAGTCTAACACAAACTGATATATCAGATATACCAGTCACAGTCATGTTGCTATCATCAAAGCACAATGTCATCAAAACACTATATCAAATGTGTTGTGTATGTAATTTTGATGATTACAAAATGCCTTTGTTGCTTAGCCTTGTGCGTGAATGCTCTTCACTTGAACTGGTTGTGGAAATGATCATAAACTATCTCTATTGGGATATCATCATGTAGATGCATTGTAATTCTCAAAGGATTATCATCATGTGGATGAATTGTAATTCTACAAGGCTTATCATCATGTGGATGCATATGTGCTTTGAGGTTAGCACAAACAATTGCATATACATTATCTCTTCACTTGGTGAGATTGTTTTGAAAAACATACTTGGATAAATGTCTTTTTGAGCATCATGTCATATTGAGTCTCTCATATTAAGCATCATGTCATATTGAGCCTCATATCATGAATGTGTACTTTGGTAATGCTAAATGAATGATTGAGATGCAAATATCATTGCTTTCCCCCAAGGTAATGATCTGTGGTTTGAAAGCTTGGATGATGATCAAATTGAATGTGACTCAATATTGTTCTATGTGGCTTGACTCCTTACTCTTTGAATTCCACATGCATACCATCAGTCTATGGAGAATGAGATTTTGAATTTCATGACTATGTGTATGAATGATTCAACCAATCAACAAGAAATGTGAATTCAGGTAAAACAATGAGGTAAGTGTTGTTATGTGGATTTAAATGGATATCTCGTTCATCATTCACTCTTGGAAAAGTAATTTACTGTGAACTTGGTCATAGTATTAATGCTTGATGTAAAGATCTTAATTGTCAACTAACATCTTACTTTATCATGTTTTTTAGGTTGAAAAATCGTGGTTGATCTTCATGGGATTATGGTAACATTTAATCAATTGTTTCCCTTTGGTTTGATAGAGGTTTTTGTTATTTTTCAAACTCAAACTGTCTTACAATCTTTACCATTTTCAATCCCACCGTTGGATCTCCCCATAAAAATTATATGTTGTAGCTCTGTGAGTCCTCTTTCCAACGCCTCCAGTCTTGCTTCGATCGGAGTTCGGAGCTAGGAGAATTAATTCCTGTCGCCGGAGCACTCAAAGCTATTTTTTTTGAAACCTGCTGAAAGGGGTCGACCCGTGGGTCGACCCGTGGGTCGACCCCTGTAACCCAGAACCTTAAAACAGGTTCTGTTTGGGTTCTGGAAGCTTGAGGGTTGACCCCTGGGGTCGACCCATTGAAAGGGTCGACCCTGGGGTCGACCCATGTGACCCAGAACAACATTTTTGGTTCTGTTTGGCTTCGGTGTGCCCGAGGGTCGACCTTGGGGTCGGCCCCTTCCGGTTGGACGCCCAGCCACCATCTTTGACCACCGTTTTCTTGCCCCAAAAGTCCTACCAATCAATTCCTAATGCCCTATATGTCTCCCTAATTCGTGGATCTGGTCTCCAAGCTGTTCCTTGACCATTCTAAACACTTATATACAACTCTTGGGTTGTAAACCCTAAGTAAGAGGATGCTAGATCAAAAAATTATCTTCTTCTAACCCTTGTATGTGCAGGTTCGGAGTTGAAGCTCCCAAGCCCTCTTCCACCTCGTTCTAAAACTGAAATTGAAGGGAAGCAGCTTGAATCAAGGCCCAAGATCATATACAACTGAAAGGGGCATCCGAAATCAAGATCCAACCTCTGTTCGTGTTGCATCTCTTCAAAATTGCTTCAAGAACGTTCTTCATCCTGTAGAAGCATTTCATGAGGGAGTGAAGAAGAGGGGAATCTCTAAACCATTCATGTCTATATTCTTGTTTGAGATTAGCTTAAAGATTGAACTCATTATGTCTATCTACTCTTTCAGGTGAAGAGAGGAGATTGGAATAAGGATAAGAGAAGCGGCTAGAGGAAAGGAAGAAGATGATGTCAATATTATGATCATCTGTTAAAGAGCAAGGAGGATCAGATTTTGTTGAAGAAGGGGGAGCCTTATACTTGATGCATTCTTCTAGTTTACATCTATAGAATTTGTGTGGAAGGTCATAGCATATATTTGTGATTGTTACATATACATTTGACAGAATATTTTGTGTGGGTGTTCGGAAAAAGGGGTCTCCGAGTGTGTGTGTGGTCTTATGTGTGTCGATTTGTGCGGAGTATATCCGTGTGTGTTGTTGGGAGTTTTCTCCCGTGTGTTTGTGTAGGCATTGCCCTACGTGTGTGTGGACGGAGTTGTATCTCCGTGTAAGGTATATTGTTCGGGGTGTGTTCCCCAACGTGTGTGTGTGTGTGTGTGTGTGTGTGTGTGTGTGTGTGTGTGTGTGCTGCTGTGGCAGCAGTTTGAGGCAAGGCCTCGTGTGTGTGTATTGCTGCGAAAGCAGTGTGTGTGTGTTGGGGTTCGTCCCCGTGTTGCTACATTTTGTAGCGTGTAGTGAAGCATCACCGGTTTGGTGAGGGGTGGACGTAGGGAGCCCGTCGAGGTCCCGAACCACCTTAAAAATCCCCGTGTCTTGTGGTTTGTTTCTTGTGATTGTATGTTCACTATCCTATCTGTTTGTGCAATCGTGTGAGCTCGGTGAGAATTGAGTGAATCTAGTTTAAACCTGTTTAGATCAATCTACTTAATCTTTTATATTCCGCTGTGTGCTAGTTGTGTTTTAATTGGACATAGTTTTTAGTAGTAGGATCTATTCACCCCCCCCCTCTAGATCCGTGTTCCTGCACTACGGGACCCAACAATTGGTATCAGAGCGAGGCTCTGTTGTCCCTAGATCTTGCGATCTACAGAGTGATCCTAGTGCATTCTACAATCATGAATTTTTCTGAACATATCTCAATGAATTGTTTGCCAATCTTCATTGGTTCGGATTTTGATTCATGGCTAGGTAAATTGTGTGTGGTGATCAATTCTATTAATCCTAGTCTTTGGAAATTGATTTGTCATGGTCCACACACATTACCTCTAGATGAGACCAAGTGGTCTAAGCAGGATAAAATGATGCATCATGATAATGTTACTGCTTTGAGTTTATTGAAAGTTTCTGTAAGTAGTAACAAGTATCCATTTACATCTTCTTGTAGGACGGCGAAGGAGTTAATGGACCGGTTGATCAAAGCTCAAGAAAAGGAAAGACAAAAATGTCTCATGGCCGATGATGCTGATCAACAAAGTGACAAAAATACAGAGGAGGTAAATTCTGATTCTGAAGAATTTACTCTTGATGATCTTGTTGAAGCTTATGATGAGTTGGAAAAGCAATATAAGAAAATCAAGTCAGAAAATAGAAAATTGAAAAAGAAATCTGAAAACATGCTCCATGAAAATGGTTCCTGTGATAAATGTTCTGAGCTTGTTAACTTCAATGAACTTTTAGAGCATGATGTTGAATGTCACAAAGAAACTATTGCATGTTTGAGAAATGAAAATGTTACCCTCAAGAACATGATTGATCAATTGGAGAAAACTGAAAAAGATCTAAGAAACAAAATGGAGTCAAACTATATTGATCATGATATTTGCAATGAATTGATTATGAATGATAAACTTGCAAATGAGAATGAAGAACTCAAAAAGGAAAACAGTGCTATATTAATTCAGACATCTCTGGTTGAATGCAGCATGAAGTTTCTTGAAAAAGAAAATGATTTGTTAAAATCTGAAAATAAAAATTTGAAACATCAAAACACAACCATGTCTAAAAAAATACTTACTTTTGAAAAAGGGAAAAGTTTGGCAATTGATGATTGTGAAAAGATGCATGTGCTTGAACAAAAGATGGAAAGCTACCAAACCATCAATGCTCAATTGAATGAAAAAGTCATTTCTTGTGAAAATGATATCATTTCCTATGAATTGAATATTTCATCATTTGAAAAGGAAATTCTTGATCTGAATGCTTCTTTGTCTAAATTTGTGAATGGGGAAGAGAATCTGAACAAAATTTTGGGGACAAAGGTAAACTTTCAAAGAGAAGGTCTTGGGTATGAACCCACAAAAAAGAAAGCTTTTGGGCTAAAGACTCAAACATATTTTGTGCATGCTTCATGTTCCTCAAATAAGTCAAATGCTTCTTGTGTTGAGAAATCAAATCCCAAGGCTCAGGCTCAACCTAGGAGCAATAGGATTCATGCTCACAAAAGTCATAAAAACCATGCTCCAAAATCAACAAATGTCAATTGTCATTATTGTGGTAAGCATGGTCATTTGATGCATGATTATTTTTTGATGAAATCTGATGATTTGAAAGCATGCAAAAACAAACTTGTTTCCAAAAGAAAAAGGGGTGGTTGTTTTGCATGTGGAACACTAGGACACCGTGTGTCACAGTGTTGGCAAGCAAATGAAAGAAAGAGTTTCAAAGTTAAAAACAATTATACTTTTGCAAACCCACAAAAACTTCATGCTCATCCTGTTGTGAAGAAGAAAAATTTCCATGCTTATAGTGATAACATTCATGCCAAATCACAGAAATTTGATTGCCATGTTTATGAGAATTCTGTGAAGTTTCTTAGTTGTTGTCATTATTGTGGTGAGTTTGGGCATACCATGAATGTTTGCTCATTAATGTATTTTGATGATATGCATGCCCAAAAATAGTGGAAGGCACCCACTAGAGGTGCAACTAACCATCCGGGACCCAAGAAGATTTGGGTACCCAAAACAACCAAATGAGAACTTTGTTGCAGGATTACCATGTGACCAAGAGGAAGATTTTAAGTCAACTTGGCCAATTCTGGTGTGATGCCTTGGTGAACATGGGCTTGTCCCTGAGTTGATACTTGAAGCTCATCATTCATACTTGCAGCTCATAGGAGATTATCTTGTGGAAGAAAAGCACTAAAATTGGTTTTCTTATTTGTATTGAATTGAAATTGACATGCAATTGAGTCTCTAATATTACAGGTTGAGAGAGAGAGAGAGTCATATGTGATGAAAAACCTTGCAGTTAGTTTCTTCATATGCATTGGCTTACTATTGACATGAATTGAGCTCTTTACAGTGCAGGTTTGATTATGACCATCAACCCTTGAAATCATGGTAAGAATTCAAACGATTGAATGTATCATCATGTGCCTAGATCTAGAATAGGTCTACACTTTGGGTTTTGAAATACCCATCTTGAGGTCCGATTGGTTTGAGTTTTAACCCCATTACCCTAGAGGGGTTTTGGAAGGATTTTGGTATGGGGTTCTTGATCTTGTCATATCCTTATGTGCTGCCTTATATGAAATGCGAATTTGGGGTCTCAATAGAACTCCTTTAGCTAATATCGTTCTATTTTTTGCAGGAGAGAAAGAAAGGAGCTTAAGAAGACTTCAACACCAGATTTGACCCACTTCCATTTCCTTTGGCTAATATCGATATATTTCTTGCAGGAGATAAAGAAAGGAGTATGTTGATGAAGATTACAAAAGCAAAGAATTTGAAGATGTCAAAAAAGGTAACACAAGGCAAAGGTGAGAAAATAAAGTATTTGGCTAAAGTTCCATGGTCTTGATGTTAATCATAACTTGACAGACAATGATTGTGAAGGTTTGAATACCCCTTGGTTGTTCTTGACAATGTGAATGATGAATGGTTCGCTGAATGGTATTGAAACATCTAAGCAGTATATATGAGAGTGTAGCCATTGAATGTCTTTTGCTAAACCCCCGATGTCATATGAGAATATATTGTATTTTTCTGATCATCATTTCAATGATTACATGGTATATAAAATGGTGACATGTGGAAGAGCAGGTCAAGCCTGTCTGAAAGCTATCACCATGCGTGAGAACATTCCTCCGCCCGGTACCATGAATCATCTATGCACATGGCATCCAACTTAAATGAATTTTCTGAAATCATGCAATGATTATGGGGGAGTTTTGCATGCTAAAAATTTTGAAGATAATATTTTTCCATTCTCTCAGCGTGATGATATTGTGGTTGTGGCTGAACATCTTGAGAACTGAAGTTGATCAATGATCCATGGTCTTTACCAATGTGCCACTCATCTTTTTGGATATAAGCACAAATGTTTTCAAGAATTGCTCACATGTGAAGATTTTGATGCTTTGCATGAATTTTCTGAATTCTCTTTTTAGAATAAAAGTGTGTCCTCACATGTTAACATTTGGTAATGCATGTCCTGCATCAGTTACATTAGGTGCATATGGAGTGTCATGTGAAATCTGGAATCGTGCATCACATTGCATTTTTTCATATCATTCTATGCATATCATTCACATATATTTTTGGGAGATGAAGCCCATCGTGTGTCGTGTTGCATAGTTGGCATTTCTAGCATGCATATAGTGCCTATCTTTTCATTTTGCATTGCATATGCATATCTCCATTGTATGCTTGCATGTTATTATATGCTATTCAACCCCTTCCTTGAAACTTCTAAGACCGTTTACTCCATTGTTAAATAATGTTGCATCTGAGTCTTAACAAGTGTGCTTAATGTCAAACTCTTATGGGGAGCATTTCATGCTTATTGCATTTACATAGGGGGAGCTACACTATCTTGTTATGAGTTAAATTTTCTCCATACATGCTAAATCAAATTCGTACACTTCATGCACTTTTTTGTGAAATTGAGTGTTACTCATAAGGATATAGGAATTTCATTTTAACACTCTGAAGTAATTCAACTTGCTGCATGGATGGTAAGAGACAGTTGAGGAAAAAGCTGCCTACCTCCACATAAAAAAAATGGTTGAAATAAAAGGCAGAGCAATGCTAAGTTTCACTGAGTAAACTGGGCACATGTCACCTGAGACGTGATGTGGTTCATTTCTGAAAAGTGTTGACTACAGTATCTCTGTTCAAATGAGGTGATAAGGTTCAGTATTCTGAGTAACCGGGGATTCTGGCATGAGCTCCATGTGTCTCCTCGCGTAAAAAGGAATTAAGTTGAACCTGATCCTTCTTAGAAAAATTTAGATTGTCACTATGAAAATTTCTGGTGATATATTCGATTGAGGTAGAGTGAAGCCTCCAATACGCTGTTCTCTACATTGAAATGTAGTCTGTACAGTTACTATTGTGTTTACTTGAAAATCTAGTTATCCATATGGCTAAACTTCATTCTCACGTTACTCACTTGCACATGGTAATTTGATTTGATATGTATTCTGAAAATTTGATTAATTGCAATGACCTGCTGTACATCTTCTCCTATTTATCTGCACAATCCTCTAAGTGTCACCATGAGCATTCTGAACTTAATGACTCATTTGCAGTTTTCTTACACCTATCCCCTCACTGAATATCAATTGGTATCACTTCTTGTGAAGGAGTTATGTTGCATGTATCTATAGATATCTGCTTGATTACATTGTATGCATTTCATGTCTCATCATTTTCATACATCATGTTTCATGCATTTCACAAGAAAACTAAAAATCAAAAATTTGAAAATCAAAAATAGTCATCTAATGTGTCAATGTCAATGGGGGAGCTTTGTATGCGATCTTATCTGCATGAGTCCATACCCTTCTATGGGTGTTTGAGTGCTTGTTTGCTTGCTCATCATAGTTCATGCCATACACAATTCCAATTGATGCAACTCGTGCACCTTTGCATTTCCACTTTCCACAATTGGTATCAAATAATTGGTATCAGACAATTGGTATAAGAGGTTCATTTCAACATTTGGTATCCCACAGTTCTGCAATTTGTTCATGCATATTGTGCTCATTGGTTCTCTTCATACTCCAGTCGTCCAAAGGTTCTTGCCATTCTGGATTCCCCATCATGATCCCCATTTCTGATTATGTCAAAGGGGGAGAGAGCATTATAGCATAATAGCATAATATTTTGTCATCATCAAAATGGGGGAGATTATTGTGTATGTAATTTTGATGATTACAAAATGCCTTTGTTGCTTAGCCTTGTGCGTGAATGCTCTTCACTTGAACTGGTTATGGAAATGATCATAAACTATCTCTATTGGGATATCATCATGTGGATGCATTGTAATTCTCAAAGGATTATCATCATGTGGATGAATTGTAATTCTACAAGGCTTATCATCATGTGGATGCATATGTGCTTTGAGGTTAGCACAAACAATTGCATATACATTATCTCTTCACTTGGTGAGATTGTTTTGAAAAACATACTTGGATAAATGTCTTTTTGAGCATCATGTCATATTGAGTCTCTCATATTAAGCATCATGTCATATTGAGCCTCATATCATGAATGTGTACTTTGGTAATGCTAAATGAATGATTGAGATGTAAATATCATTGCTTTCCCCCAAGGTAATGATCTGTGGTTTGAAAGCTTGGATGATGATCAAATTGAATGTGACTCAATATTGTTCTATGTGGCTTCACTCCTTACTCTTTGAATTCCACATGCATACCATCAGTCTATGGAGAATGAGATTTTGAATTTCATGACTATGTGTATGAATGATTCAACCAATCAACAAGAAATGTGAATTCAGGTAAAACAATGAGGTAAGTGTTGTTATGTGGATTTAAATGGATATCTCGTTCATCATTCACTCTTGGAAAAGTAATTTACTGTGAACTTGGTCATAGTATTAATGCTTGATGTAAAGATCTTAATTGTCAACTAGCATCTTGCTTTATCATGTTTTTTAGGTTGAAAAATCGTGGTTGATCTTCATGGGATTATGGTAACATTTAATCAATTGTTTCCCTTTGGTTTGATAGAGGTTTTTGTTATTTTTCAAACTCAAACTGTTTTACAATCTTTACCATTTTCAATCCCACCATTGGATCTTCCCATAAAAATTATATGTTGTAGCTCTGTGAGTCCTCTTTCCAACGCCTCCAGTCTTGCTTCGATCGGAGTTTGGAGCTAGGAGAATTAATTCCTGTCGCCGGAGCACTCAAAGCTATTTTTTTTGAAACCTGCTGAAAGGGGTCGACCCGTGGGTCGACCCTGGGGTCGACCCCTGTAACCCAGAACCTTAAAACAGGTTCTGTTTGGGTTCTGGAAGCTTGAGGGTCGACCCCTGGGGTCGACCCATGTGACCCAGAACCACATTTTTGGTTCTGTTTGGCTTCGGTGTGCCCGAGGGTCGACCCTGGGGTCGACCCCTTCCGGTTGGACGCCCAGTCACCATCTTTGACCACCGTTTTCTTGCCCCAAAAGTCCTACCAATCAATTCCTAATGCCCTATATGTCTCTCTAATTCGTGGATCTGGTCTCCAAGCTGTTCCTTGACCATTCTAAACACTTATATACAACTCTTGGGTTGTAAACCCTAAGTAAGAGGATGCTAGATCAAAAAATTGTCTTCTTCAAACCCTTGTATGTGCAGGTTCGGAGTTGAAGCTCCCAAGCCCTCTTCCACCTCGTTCTAAAACTAAAATTGAAGGGAAGAAGCTTGAATCAAGGCCCAAGATCATATACAACTGAAAGGGGCATCCGAAATCAAGATCCAACCTCTGTTCGTGTTGCATCTCTTCAAAATTGCTTCAAGAACGTTCTTCATCCTGTAGAAGCATTTCATGAGGGAGTGAAGAAGAGGGGAATCTCTAAACCATTCATGTCTATATTCTTGTTTGAGATTAGCTTAAAGATTGAACTCATTATGTCTATCTACTCTTTCAGGTGAAGAGAGGAGATTAGAATAAGGATAAGAGAAGCGGCTAGAGGAAAGGAAGAAGATGATGTCAAGATTATGATCATCTGTTAAAGAGCAAGGAGGATCAGATTTTGTTGAAGAAGGGGGAGCCTTATACTTGATGCATTCTTCTAGTTTACATCTATAGAATTTGTGTGGAAGGTCATAGCATATATTTGTGATTGTTACATATACATTTGACAGAATATTTTGTGTGGGTGTTCGGAGAAAGGGGTCTCCGAGTGTGTGTGTGGTCTTATGTGTGTCGATTTGTGCGGAGTATATCCGTGTGTGTTGTTGGGAGTTTTCTCCCGTGTGTTTGTGTAGGCATTGCCCTACGTGTGTGTGGACGGAGTTGTATCTCCATGTAAGGTATATTGTTCGGGGTGTGTTCCCCAACGTGTGTGTGTGTGTGTGTGTGTGTGTGTGTGTGTGTGTGTGTGTGTGTGTGTGTGTGTGTGTGTGTGTGTGTGTGTGTGTGTGTGTGTGTCTGTGTGTGCTGCTGTGGCAGCAGTTTGAGGCAAGGCCTCGTTTGTGTGTATTGCTGCGAAAGCAGTGTGTGTGTGTTGGGGTTCGTCCCCGTGTTGCTACATTTTGTAGCGTGTAGTGAAGCCTCGCCGGTTTGGTGAGGGGTGGACGTAGGGAGCCCGTCGAGGTCCCGAACCACCTTAAAAATCCCCGTGTCTTGTGGTTTGTTTCTTGTGATTGTATGTTCACTATCCTATCTGTTTGTGCAATCGTGTGAGCTCGGTGAGAATTGAGTGAATCTAGTTTAAACCTGTTTAGATCAATCTACTCAATCTTTTATATTCCGCTGTGTGCTAGTTGTGTTTTAATTGGACGTAGTTTTTAGTAGTAGGATCTATTCACCCCCCCCTCTAGATCCGTGTTCCTGCACTATGGGACCCAACAAAATGCACTCACTGTCTTGCTATCATCAAAACCAAATAGCATTGCTATCATCAAAGCAACATAGCACATGCTTGTGCCTAAGGGGCACAACATTGTTGTAGTTGCATTTTGACGCTTCATATGTTTGTGATTTGTTGTGTTGTATGTGTTGAATGTCTGGTATACTGACCATTTTTTTGTGCTATATCTTGCAGCTATGGCCCGATTTGGCAGGGACGAGAGGGTCCGGAGGTGTGTGGTACGGGAGGCGGACCACTGGGTGAGGAGGACCGAGCGGCCCATGCCCCCTTTAGGCCCACCGGTCATCACTGCGGCTAATGTGGAGCAGCTCGACTGGGGGCACACGACTGTGGCAGAGGGCCCCGTTGGCGAGCGTGGCAGCGGGATTTGATGGGGACATCACCTCCCATGCCCACGTTCACAGCTCGTCTCCTCGCCCCGATTGCATCCGGCATGGTCTAGTCATTTAATTTTGAGTCCTATGTAATTTTTATTTGAGTCATTTGATGTATTTTCCCTTTTATTTGAGTCATGTTCCTAGGTATTGTGTTCATTTCCCTAAGTTTGAGTGTCATTAGGTTGTCTAGTTAGCTATTGGGCCCAATTCATTGGGCTTGGCCCAAGGGCTCTCCCCTACCCCCTCGGTTATTTGTCATTGAGTCAATTGTCAGGGACTTTTGTAGAAATGTAGGTTTCCTATATATAGGACCCCATCCCCCCCCCATTTCAACTTAATGAATCAATCAATGAAAAATTGCCATTTTGTGAGTTCTATCTTTATTTTAATGGTGGAGTGAATCCATTAGTGAGGTGAGAAGCCTTAGGGAGAGAATCCCACCCATCCCTCTCTTAATCTCTCTCTCTTTCACTCCACTTTCTCTCTCCTCCACACCCAATTTCAAAAATTTTCTCTCTCCTCCCTTCCCAACCACCACTCTCCCACCTACCCCCATTAAAGGCCACTCCCCTTCCCCACACATCCCATTACTCCACCCCCTAGTCCCAAGGGAGCATCCCCAATCACTAAGCCACCCTCCAACCACCTCATCCCTTTCCCAAGCACCCTTCCCTCTCCCCCATGCAACCCTCCACTTCCCTAGGCCATTTGAATTCAAAAATCCCCTTCCCTCCACAGCCCTAGGGCGCCCAAGACCCCTCCCCTTTGGTTAGGGGCGACCCCCTCTCATCCTCTCCATCTTCCCTTGTTCCCCTCCATCACCCCCACCTTCTACCATCTAGAGTAAGAGGACCTACAGAAGACCTGAAGCTTGCAGCAGCGACCCCGACCTCCTCCGGACGTTCCTAGAAGCCCAAGAGCCATCGTTGGAAGTGTCTGCCTGTCTTCTTCGCAACGGCAGTGGTCTCGTCCCCATCGGAGCTCGGTGCTCCCCAGGAAGCCCATTCTTCCACGACTACGCAGATCTGCCCCAGCAGAGGTTCTGAGCCGGAGAAAGAGCTTCACCACGACGAACCCAGGAAGAATCAGGCCACTAGCTCTTCTACAAAGTTCTTTCCCTTCCTGTCTACTTTCAGAATCAAGAAGCAGAACTCCATTCGGCATCCTGTAGCAGGCGTTATCAATTTTCTCCCTCAGCTTCACAGTCCTGTTACCCACAGTCTGCACCGACCTGTCAACAGTGTTCAGAGTTCCCTGGTCCTCTCTGTCATAATTTGGCCTCCCCGTAAGTTTTTCTGCGAAGAGGACTCGTCCACGGTTCCAACGACTCTGACGGTGCTCGATTTTGAGTTCGGGAGCTGTCGGGGCATCCTCTGCAACCTGCTGTTGGAAACCAGGAGCTAGCTCTCCAGAGATCCTGATCCGGAGAGAAAGCATCATCACGACAAACCCCAGAGGAATCAGGCCACGAGATCTTCTGCAAAGTTCTTCCTCTCTCTATCTACTTTTAGAACCAAGAAGAGGAACTCCGTTCAGCATCTTGCAGCAGAAGTTACCAATTTTATTCCTCAGGCGTTCGACTCTGCTTCCCACTGTTTGCATCGACCACTCCTCACTTTTCTGAGTCCTCTGATCTTCACCGGCATCTTTTGGCATCCCTGTTTGTTCTTCTGTAAAGAGGACTCACCCACGGTTCCAACGGTTCCAACGGCGACTGATTCGAAGTTCGGGAACAGTCGGGGTAGCCGCGTCTTCCTGCTGTTGATAATCTGTTGCAGACAATCCGAGAATCAGCAACCCTGTTCATGCTCCCGCCCAGGCCGACAGCAACCCCTGAAGAAATTGGCAAAATTCAGAGGCACTCCTATTCCAGAGACGAAGAGATCCCCACTAGTCTCGCCCTCAGCAAAATTCCTGAGCAAGTTCTACAGCTGCAACACCGGCTATCTATCCTTATCCGCAGATAGCAGGCAGATTCGGTGTCATCACTTATTCCTCACTCTTTGCTTTGATTTCCCCTCCCCGCTTGGCCGGCTGAAGGCCCCTCCCTGCGTGGAGGTAGTATTGATTGTAATATCATTAACCTCCACCCCAAGGTCCCCCCTCCTGCGAGAGGTGTAGTGTTGTAATAGCTTAAATAGGTCAAGCTACCCCAGCGCGGCTTCCCCGCTCGCCCTCGTCTCCGAGCGGGACCGATTTCTTCAAACCAGTCGAGTGAGTGCTCCAAAACTTTACTCTAATTCATGCTTGTTCTTTCAATATTAGTTCATAAACTCCGCTGGCCGTGACGAGAGCCCGATCCTTAAGCTCATTGCTATAAGTGATCATCATGGGAAGAGAGTGGAACCCGTGCCATTTGGCACTTCATCGGACCCTTGATTTGGGCAGCCATACCCTTGGGGAATCAAACCTTGGCCTTGCTGGCCCTCTACCAGCAAGGGCCCAGCCCACACAACCTCCCCTTGGCATTGCCAAGTTACCCTCGGGTCTTGGTGAGCATCGGGTGAGTGGTCGTCGACATCGGTCCGTTTGATTGCGATTGTGCTTGTTTATTTAAGTCCTAGGTTGTGTCACATCAGGGTTGGGACTGTGGAGTTGGCCCGCGCGTCAGAGGCGGGCGGGATCTACACTTATGATCATAGCGGTGGCTACCCAGTGGAGTTCCCTCTGGACCGGCACTTGTTTGAGTTTATCAGGCACTTCGTCCCGCCAGGCATGGAGGAGAGTGACTCACGGGTTACTGGAGCCCATCGTCGACTAGAGCGGGCGATGTTGGTGGGCCGAGACACTTTGCACGGAATTGTCCTCTATGGCTTTCCGAGTTTTTCTGTGGACTATTGGAGGCAGAGCCAGTTTCCCAGTGCTGAGTGCCTGGGCTTCTTTAGCAGAGAAGACCAGTTTGGAGTCCGCGCCGGAGTGATGTGTCCCGCTTCCTGGGACTTGCACGGACACCACCAAATAGAGACAGTGGGCAGTCCAGGATTAGTACTGGAGCCATCAGGGCTGGAGTATGCCGGGGAAGGCTATGACGACCACAGCCTTTTGTTCGGGATACTGCGACAGATTGCCGTTAGCTGGTATGGCCGTTGGGTGGTGATTTCATCACACAGATATCGCCAGGGAGCTACCGAGTGGTTGATGGGCATAGTACGCCACTACCGGGTGTTGCTAGACCGAGCTGATATCAGATATGATGTGACTATGGCTCTATATGAGTATCCTTGATACACATGACTTCTACAGGCATTGATAGAGCGCTTCAACCGCAGGTGGAACACCGTGACAACGGCTGAGGGAGAGACCTCGTTAGACCTGTGGTCCCTGTACAGGATCTCCGGGTTGCCGATCAACGGTGAGGGGTATGAGGAGGTAGTGTTGGATGACCTCCATCGTTGCCATACTGACGGATATGGGAGATATCGGGTTTCTTACAGCTATCGGTATTTATTGAAGACCTGGAGGGACTTAGCCCTGGCTGGGAAAGAAAGAGCGGCACAGACTCCCAGGGTGCTGCTGACCGCGTGGATTCGCCACTTTTATGACAGACCCTTTTGCTTTCACCAGGAGTTCGTGAGGGACAAGACTACCTGGGAGGAGTACATAGAGGTGGAGCTGCGTTTTTGGACATATAGCAGGTATATCTATGCACCAGAGGAGGGGTGGAACCCCAATAGACTACCGGACATGACCCACTTGGCCGCGTACTTGGCGTACTGGCTGGCGACATTCGTGGTCCCACACGGGGAGGACGGCCAGCTGAGAGTAGAGTTTTTGTGGCCTGCGTGCCAATTGGCGAAGGGACGGAGGTTGGCCTTAGCCCCGGCGGCTTTGGCCAATGTTTACCAGGGGTTGGGAGTCCTGGCGGTGCACCGGGCGCCATGCAAGCGGCGCCTGCTTCTGTCGACCCACTACCTCAGTGCGTGGGCCGGCCTACTATTCCCAGGGTTGGTGTCTTGCGGGTCTGTGACGAACCAGGCGGCACCATTGTTGTTTAGCTTCACCGGGCAGCCGGACGGGGATGCAGTCATACAGCTGGTGGAGGCCCGGAGAGTCTTGTATTACTTGCCCGGCAGGGGCGAGGAGGGTGTTCCCTGTGACGGTGCCACCAGGGACTCCCACCTGATCATGGTGCCTTCAAATGGTGGGGCGGCCTGCGCCCTACCTTACCAGCAGGAGCCGGATGCGGCGCTGTACACAGAGTGGGTGATGAGCACCCGACCAACGGTGCTGCCTTTACACCGGTCTGTGACGAGCTTCTTAGAGCCGTACTACCCGCATAGGTTGGCTCGGAACTTCGGGTATGACCAGGGGATCTAGCCGAACCAGGAGTTTCCTTTGGCGGGTCGTCAGTACAGAGGTCGGGACCCACATTTGCTAGCCGCGGCATGGTAGGACTTCTACTGTCGCTGAGAGCCAGAGCGATTGTTGACGCCTGTGCCGGGACGCAGGGGACTGTTCGACATCCACTACGCCAGGTGGTGGTTCAAGCATAGTCATCAGTACCGACAGAAGGCCTCGACGATTCGGAAAGCCGAGGAGACCCGTCTCTTGAGGGAGGACCTGCCCCTCATTGCACTAGATGACGGGTACATGCGGGCTCGCTTCCCTCGGATCCGTCGGGAGGTAGAGAGGCTGGCCCAGCAGGCACCCCGGGGGAGCCGAGGCTCTTTGTCTGCGGGGCGGAGCGGTAATGGGGCACTGAAGCCCCTCAAGTAGGCGCGGGCGGCGCCTGGAGGTATTAGAGCCAGGGCACCTCGACCCGGGACATCGAGGACTTGGTGGACCCAGTTTCTAGCTGACGGCGGGTTCGAGTAGAGGGGTTCGCTGGACCGAGTGCTCCCTGAGGGGAGTTTTGCAGATACGGTGACTAACGACTGGAGGCGTCATATCGCCCACGCGATCGGGTCGGCTGGACCCCTAGAGCTTGTGTCCCTCATTGAGTGCGCCTACACCCTGAGGGACGTGAAAGAGGAGGTCGCGAAGGCCGCATGGGTCGTGGGCTTGAAGCCAGAGCAGTTAGTTCCTCTATCGCTGACTCCCTTCGTGACTTCAGGTAAGACCTTTTCATTAGCCTGCTGGCCCTGCTTTGTTGTTTTCTAGGGCATTTGGCTGAGAGATCCTGTATGGTTGTGTTTATTGGCAGGTTTTGCGGCTGATAGGGATTACCCCTCCACGGGGACGTCTTCCGGGGAAGGTGACGGGGCCCTTCAGCCCTGAAGGAAGTGCCCTCGGGTGGAGACCGGAGTCAGGGAGGTTGGTGAGTCCTCTCGGGGACCCGTTGCCAGGGAGCATATCGAGGCGGAGCCGGCTCTGAGTAAGTGCCATATCCACCTGCTTGCTTTATATTGATTCAGCTTTGATGATTGGCTAACCTTGTGCAATTGGGTTTGCCTTTCACAGCGCCATTGGAGACCGGGGCTGACGCGACCTTCTCGCCACCTCAGGAGGTCGACCCACTTCCTGATGACGAGGCCGATCATGAGATAGATATGGAGGGACTTCTTCATATGATGGATGAGATCGCCCCCAATGTCGAGACCTTCCCCGACTTTGAGCCATGGAAGGCTTCAAAGGATGCCCAGCCAGGTAAATGACTCTGGGACCAAGCATGTTGCGTTCATGGCTGTATTAGATTCTGGGAGTTGACATAGTTGCTGGTGTCATGCAGAGGTAGTTGGGGCATCAGAGACTGTAGCTTCTTCTGAGATGCGAGGTGAGGTGCCCCCATCTGTTGACGGGCAGGAGCCCGCAGCTACCCAAGATGGCTTGGGTAAGTATTGAACTGTTACGGGGGGCACTGCCCTCCCATTGTATAGTCGCGGGGATGCCGATACTGACAGACTTTATGATGTCATTCACCAGGTGAAGATCCAGCCACCACTCTGGAGATGATTCAGAAGCTGGTTCATACCGGCCCTTCAGTGTCCCTTCTCTCCTTTGAGGGGGATTCTGAGGGGAGGAGTGCTTCAATGCCACCTGCAACTGAAGAAGTGTCTAGCCTATTGCGGTAGCTGTTGGCGGGAGTGAAAAGATTTAAGAAATGTCACTAAATGAACTGCCCCTATATCTATACTTTTTTGTAGTGTCTATAGCCTAAGCGTCACAGACATGTAACGCACGGTGTCTCGACCGTTACACTATGAACCAGAAAACTAAAAGAGTTTGATTTCCTTTGAACTCTAGGAACGAGTAATGTAACGGTCTATCGCGAGACCGCCACATAACCCTAACGCGTAGGTCCTAGTCCGTTACAAACCTGTTAGTTCCGTAAACAAAGGAACTCATGAAAAGATTGGAACTTGATGTTCCTATCCACTAGGGATCAACTTGGAAAGGATTGTAAAGACTCTAAGGACTCTTAGGGATTAGGATTTGATGAAACAAGGACTCTAAACTCGATCTAATCCTCAAACCCTAGTCTAAACTCTATAAATAGGGCATAGCTCTGAACTGTGCGACCCTTGCTTTTTGGACGTAAAGAAGCAAGGTAAGGAGTCATTATCTCAGGTAAGTTCTTTAGAAGTAGTTGTTTACAATACTTTAGACTAACTCCCCTCCGAATTTCACATCTTTAGGTCAAGAGGTCGTGGAGTTAGAACCCAAGGAAGTTGCTGAAAAAGTCACAAGAGAAGGAAGGGATCTAGGGCAAGGTTCTCAACCAAATTCAGAAACTACAGTCTAAGTTAAGAGGTAGGTTATCTCATGAACGGCAAAAATAGCTTGATAGGACTAAGAGCCTCTGGTTTAATTGATTTTCATGCATGGTAGATCATTGATTTCACGTTTTGATAGCTCAATGCATATCATGCACCTCTTAGCTAAATTGAGAAATTAAAACATGACTATTCATCTATTCATGATTACCTATGCATATAGATAGCCTTTACTTCGTTAACATGTCTGGAAACTCATGATGTTTTGATAAAAGACATGATGTGAGTTGATCTCTTAGTTTCTATAGTTATTTTCTGTTAGCAGATATTGTAACGCATTAGCATAGGACCGTCGCTTTCAAGTAACGGCCCTACGACAGACCGTCACACACTCTGTGATATTGGAATTGCACTGTTGTTTCTAACGCGCTTGGACAGACACGTTACATTCATGTAACGGTTGGGTCCTGACCGTCACAATAACAGTGACGCCCCCTCTCCAGACCGTTATACTCTGTGTTTTGTCAAACCTAAGACAGAATATAACCTGCCAATCTTATTATAGTTAAAGCCTAGTTACCTAAGTTTTAAAACATAATCATGTGATTTTAAGGATATTTGATTATTCATGATAGGTATTGCATGTTTTGTCATCACTTCTACTTAAGTTATGTTAAACCAAATTATATAGTTTTGTACTATAAAGCATGACTTTTTAACATTGTATTGACGGAGTTTTTATCATGATTTTCATATTGATTATACATATCTCTCGCTGTCAATAGAGTCAATTCTATACGTACATGGCACATATTCCGGTATGTTGTCATTAGTTCACACTTTACACTATAGGAACATAATCTTGGACATGAGGACCTCTCTATTGGATATTCCTTCCAATGGACTAGGAAATCATTGTTTCAAGGCCTCCGTAATTCTCCGCGAGCCTGGGATTCTCACTAGGACGCCGAGTTAGTTGTACCAATGAAAGCCCATTAATTAGAACACTCTATCGTGGTTTTGATTCTTGAAATGTAACGGCCTTGAACTGGACCATCAGGCTCACGTAACGGCCCAGTGCCAGACTGTCACATTCCTCTGAGTCTATTTTTATCCTTCTGAACTCGGATCACTGTAACGGCCCATTACTGGCGCGTTACATAATGTAACGGCCCAGCAAATGACCGTTACATAGCTTGCATTTGTTAACCCAAGGTTTGACCAAGGGTTGATATTCCAATGATTCTAGACAAACCTTGATGATCTAGAACTTGTCATATTACTTAAATTGATCTAAATGAAATGGAAGTTAAGGAAAATACCGTTATGCTGTCGATTTATTTCTATGAGCATGACATTGTTTAAAGTCTATTTCTTGACTCCTACATTCTTATGTTGAAGCATTCATTCATTGATTTTAGTTATCATGGAATTATTGGAAGTGCTATATTCTTGGCCATACTTTACTGTTATACTGCGTAGAAGTAGCTTAATTTATAACTGAAGATGCGATCGAGCACTGATTGTGTTCAAGGGCTCTATGCTAGTCCCCTCGGCTGATTGCCGGAAACATACTATTTTATAAACCATGGGGTATGATGCTACTGGCGTCGCATTGCGCTGGGAGTACTATTTCTATAAATAAGTGAAGATCCACGGCACGACATGACATTCTTGCTTGATATTCCATAGAAATTCACGAAGCACTTGCTCATAAGCATAAGATGCTAAAGTGAGGAATATGTGGCTTGCTAGTACAATCTCGTTACATTCTTGTTCATGGAAGGCCAATATCATGTTCTTGTTATATTCTTGCTAGTTCATTCTTGATCATTCTATCTTACATGATTATCTTGTTACTTTGGTTGAAACGCGTGATCGATTCGCATTCGCATGGTTTTACCTTATTCTTTAGAGCTAAATTGTTAATTACTTTAATAGTGCCTTCATGTTGATGCGAAGTTACCTACTGGGCAAGTGTGCTCATTACCTATTTCCAATGTTTTTCAAGAGATGGAAATAGTTCGAATTCGGATTTGGGTGATTCAAGTAGCGGGTTCGAGAGCGATTGAATGTTATTATGACAAGAGTGAAGACATAGGAAGTCTAAATTGTCTAGATTGAGTCAATGTAATTTTCCTATTTCTTGAGTCTAGTAGAATGAAAATCAAATTAGTGATTGTATCTTGAATATTGAGCATTATGAAATAAAGTTGAAGTTTGATTAAATCTTGTGCAATTGCATCTAATAGTGTGATTGTCTTGCGCTCTGATTGATTCTTGCTTGCAAGAGGCTATTGTTACTCCTCTGTGTTGATGATGTTGACATTTGCTTCATTTCTTTGGCAATGCCTTATCTTGATTGATTGTTTGTTTTGATTGATTGGCAACAGTTCCTATTTTGATGAAATTGCTTTTATCAGGTTGTCTGTGTACATAATGCAATCAGAGTCTATACTGTGTTCTGCACACACTCACAAGTCTTCATAGTGGTTTGCAGCATGAAACTCTATACATTGGCATACATTGCAGCGTCAACGCATTGCATCATCTTTACATGTGTGTACATTGCATCACATCGTTAAAGTCTGCACATCGGCTAAGTGTGTACATTGTCCACCTTAGTTAAAGTCCATTCATTGGACTGTGCATAGTCTATACATTGCTCGTCGTTGCAAAGTCCATACATCCACAGTGCATTGCATAGTCTATACACTGCACATTCAAGTTCAAAGTATATACATTGCTGCATTACCTACTAGAGTGAAGTCTGTACAGCCGAAGCACACATATCAAGTCTATACATTGAGCTACTGTGCAAGTCCACACATTGGCCTTCAGGCTTGAAAGTCTGTACAATGGACTGTGCTTCGCAAAGTCTACATATTTGTCGGTGGTAAGTATATACAGTGAGCGTCTCATGAAGTCTGTACACCACTGTAGCTGCACCGTCTCAGACACCGTCTCATTCAGCATCTTAGGCTTGCAAAGTCTATACATTTGTCGGTGGAAAGTATATACATCCATCGTCTCAATTTGCATCTCATTGGAAGACCATACAGTGCACTATGCATCCTTCGTTGAACTTCCAAGTCTATACATTGAAGCAAAGTCTGTACAGCCATCAGTGATCTTCCAAGTATGTACATTCAACTGTTCATCTTCGAAGTCTGTACATTGGAAGTTTTACCTACGTTTTCCTTCAAGTCTATACATCGGTAATTTTACCGTCGTTTCCCTTGAAGTCTATACACTGATCGCTTTACCGTTGTTTCCATCTGGAAGTCCATACATTCGCTGCTTCTTTGTTCAAGCCTATACAGCCTTTCATTTTGAAAGTCTATACATCGGGAAGTCTTCACATTAGCTATTGAATGATATTCAAGTCTACACATCGGCACTGTAGCATGCAATTTCGTAAAGTCCATACATTGCATGCTTCACTCTAAGTCTATACACTCGTGAGTGTTTCATCAAGTCTATACATTGGATGCTATTCTTCAAAGTATGTACATCGCATCATATTGTTCATGCAGTGTCTTGGTGAAGTCTATACATCGTTTCACTATACGGGTCCATACATTGCATTGCATTGGCTAAGTGTGTACATCAGTCTGTCTCTATTGCGTCTAAGGCTTTGGGTAAAGTCTATACAGACTCCACCGTCTCTTCCAGCGTCTCACGCTATCCAAGTCTGTACAATGTCTGTCTTCATGCATCAGTCAAAGTCTGTACAGCCAGGCACGTCACATTTAGAGTCTAAGGCAAGTCTGCACATTGGACCTTCATTCAAAGTCTGTACAGCATCTCATTCATGCATTGTTCATGAAGTCTGTACATTGGACTATGTCTTCGTGCATCATGTGAAGTCCATACATTGGTCTTCATATTCAAAGTCTGAACACCCGTTCACTTCACTCAAGTCTATTCATTGGAGTCTTTCCCTACGCTTCTAAGGTGAAGCCTATACATTGCCTTTGGGCTTCAAAGTCTATACATCGGCCTTAATCTAAAGTCCATACATTGGGTGAGGTTCTTCATAGTCTGCACATTGCTTTACAATTCAGCAAGTATGTACAGCCCTTCATATAAACTGAAGTCTATACATCATGATGTCTTACACATTGGCTGATTGAATGATCTCAAAGTCTATACATCCGATTGTTCAGCTTGTGGCCAAGTCTGTACATTGGCCTTCATGCCTTAAGTATATACATTACTTTTTCATTCAAACAAGTCCATACACTGAGCAAGTATACACATTGTGTTTGTCTTGTAAAGTCCATAAATTGATGTTTGTACGTCGGCTATAAACCGAAGTCTATACACTGCAATGAATATACTTACAGCTGATGATCCGATACTCTGTCTGACAGAGATTCTCTACAGGGATTGCTGACATGGCTCGTGATCCCAGGAGGACGAGGTGATCAGATGTTGACACGTGGATAAAGTTGCCTCGGATCTGGCAAATTCCTTGGGCGGGAAAATGTGGAAACCACGCACCCTTATCCACCTGCTGCCAGTATATATTGAAGCCTTGGTGTTCAGATGGAGGCTGATCGAAAAACTGAAGAGAGCAAAGTCTATACAGCCAGTCTGAAAGCAGCAGAGTGCCATCGATCTACTGTGAGAAGAGAAACAGAGAAGAAGAAAAAGAGATAAGAGAAGATCAAGAGAGATGAGTTGAGAGAGCTTGATCGAGAGAGTGAGATTGTGAGAGTTTTTGTTTGAGAGGTTGTATCTCAGTCTCTTGGTTCAGAAACCAGAGCTGAGCATTTGCTCATTCGAGCTACATTCCCACTTGGGTTTTCATTTTCATTTTGCTTCTGTCTTTCATTTCTGAATTCCTATTTCTTCAAGCTGTGAGTCAGCGGATTTGCAGTGGAAGTCTCCACTGGACGGGTTAAGCTATATTTCCCAAGCAGTTGCAGAGGATCTGTTCCTCTGGTCGGCAAGCTGTAGTGCCCAGCGAAGCTGTGTATCAGCGGTTGTTGGCCAAGCTGTAGTGCCCAGCAGACGCAAGCTGTACTGCATAGCAGTAAGCCATACTCGGTTGAGTGTGGGGTGGACGTAGGTCCTTGACCGAACCACCTAAAAATCGTGGGTGTTTTATGCTTGTGTGATTGTCTATGAATTGTGTGCGACTGGTTGTCTTGTTTACTTTAAGAGCTTGATTCGGTTCTGTTGAAATCTAGTATCAGGGTTAGTGATTTAGTAGATTTGCCTATATTCTGCATTTAAACCTTACATTGGTTTTTTAAATAGGCATTAGATCTATTCACCCCCCCTCTAGATCCACATTTCGTGGAGATAGACTGCGTCCATCTAACTCAACAGAGGCTTACCATGCCGGCTGTTCGCGCATCCCGAGCGAGTCTTCCGCTGTAATTAAAGGCTCGGGGCATGACAGTTAAGTTGGTATCAGAGCCTAAGTCTCAAGACTTAGGGAAAAGAGTCATGTCATAGGATAAGTCCAAGGTTAAGGACCCCTACCTATGAACTAAGGAAGAAATTCCACACCCATGTGAGGATTGGGTAGAACCCGGGATAAGATAACTAATTAGCTTTAAGAATTATTTTGTTCATTCCAATTTCATGAGAAATAACAAGTTGTTATTTTCTCTCAGGTACCCTATTTTTTTCGAATGGCTCATCGTGTAGATTGGGACGGTATGCAACAAACTATTGCCGGCCTCACCCAGGCACTGCAGACTATAGCACAAGGTGGTGCAGGGGCAAGGGCAGGAGATCTTCATCGTAACTTCCGGAGTCTAAATCCTCTGCGTTTCTATGGATCTTTCAATCCAGACGAAGCAGAAAATTGGATCGATGAGATGAATCGTATATTTGATGTCATACAATGCACTGATCAGGAGAAAGTCCGTCTAGCAACGTTCCAGTTAAATAAGGACGCCCGTACTTGGTGGAAATCGATTCCGGCACCTCCGGCCGACGCACCTCATACATGGAATGGCTTTCTCACCCTATTCCGTTCCAAATACTTCTCCGAGCATGTGAAGGAAAGGAAGGCCATGGAGTTTGCCTCCCTTCGTCAAGGGATGATGTCAGTAGCAGAGTATGAGCTACAGTTTTCAAGGCTAGCACCGTATGCACCACATTTGATTAGTACAGAATTACTAAAAGCGAACTGATTTATGGACGGGTTACGGCCCAGTTTCATTCAACAACTAGGGACACAGAATATCCGCACTTATGAGAAAATGGTTCAGAGGGCATATCTATGCGAGAGGACCTTAGAGAAGGTCGAAAGGTTGAAGGATAAAGGAGAAGAATCCAGCCGACGAACTGATCGGCATTATAAGAAAGAGAAATTCAGCATCACGGAACCATACAAAAGCCGTGATAACAAGAAAAGATCAAGGAACGGGAACGGTGGAAGTTCCCAAAAAGGGTAGTAAAAAGGTGAAGGAAGAGCAAGTCACCTCGGCGTACACTTTCTGTGAGAAATTCGGCCACTCGGCTGAAGAATGCTGGAAGCGTCTAGGTGTTTGTTTACGTTGTGGGAGTAGGGAGCATCGTGTACCAGATTGCCCCCTTATGAAGGATCAATCAAATAATGGAGGACGTAGGAGGCAGGCTCGCCTCAATGCAGTTATAGATGAAGATGAAGCACCCAGGGATCAAAATGATGGGCTTATGGAAGGTACTCATTAAATTTGTTCTCGTCCTGCATTCGTGCTATTTGATACTGGTGCTTCTCATTCTTTTATCTCCACCACTTTTACAAACACCATACCAACTGCATCAGTTCCCCTACCTTCAGATCTTGCTATTACTACACCTTTAGGATCTAGAACTAAGCTTACCAAGTATTATCCCGATTGTGAGGTGGTAGTAGAAGGACACAATCTCCCCGCAAACTTAGTATGCCTCGATATGAAAGGTTATGATGCCATTTTAGGGGTAGATTGGCTTGTAGACCATGATGCTTACATCAACTGCCGAAATAGGATGATATCTTTCTGAAAGCCCGGTCTTCCAAGATTTTCCTTTCTTGGCATCAAGTACAAGAAGCATCCGACCATTATATCTTCTCTTCACGCTTGCAAGCTTATCTTGCAAGGATGTGAAGCTTTTCTTGCTTCAGTTGTTGTCACCAAATCTAAGGAAATTGTCCTAGCAAACATTCCTATTGCAAATGAGTTCACAGACATGTTCCCAGCTGAACTACCTAGTTTATCACCCGAGAGAGAAGTAAACTTTACCATTGAACTCATTCCAAGTGCGGCACCTGTTTCTATAGCCCCTTACAGGATGTCTCCCACAGAACTTAAGGAACTAAAGAAGCAATTACATGAACTTCTAGACAAGGGTTTTATCAGACCTAGCACATCCCCCTGGGGTTCGCCTGTTCTATTTGTCAAGAAGAAGGATGGTTCTCTCAGGTTATGCATTGACTACCAACGATTGAATCAACTTACAATCAAGAACAAGTATCCATTGCCACGTATTGACGAGCTCTTCGATCAGCTTTCAGGAGCAGAATATTTTTCTAAGATTGACCTTAGGTCTGGTTACCATCAACTTAGAATTAAAGAAGAAGACATTTATAAATCGACTTTTCGAAGTTGTTATGGCCACTATGAATTCGTGGTGATGCCGTTCGGTCTAACTAATGTCCCAGCAGCATTCATGCAACTTATGAACAGTGTCTTCCAGCCATATTTAGACCAGCTCATCGTCGTCTTCATCGATGATATCCTGATATACTCCAAGACTAAAGAAGAACATGACGAACATCTAAGGATAGCCTTGCAAAAACTTAGAGAACACAAGCTATATGCCAAACTCAATAAGTGTGAATTTTGGCTCAAGGAAGTCTCATTCCTAGGCCACATCATTTCAAAAGAAGGTGTTGCTGTGGATCCTTCTAAGGTAGAAGCTGTCACAGATTGGAGTCGACCAATGACTATATCTGAAGTCAGAAGCTTTTTGGGTCTAGCAGGTTATTATAGAAGATTCATAAAGGACTTCTCGAAGATCGTGGTTCCTTTAACTAGACTTACTAGAAAATAAAATCCTTTTATCTGGTCGAAGGACTGTGAAAAGAGTTTTCAAAGTCTTAAGAATCATCTTACAACAGCCCCTGTTTTGTCACTACCAATAGAGGGTGCTGGATTCGAAGTATATACGGATACATCTAGAATTGGCTTAGGGTGTGTCCTTATGCAAGATGGAAAGGTGATTTGCTATTCTTCAAGACAATTGAAACGTCATGAAGAAAATTATCATGTACATGATTTGGAATTAGCAGCAGTTATTTTCGCCTTGAAAATTTGGCATCATTATCTTTATGGAGAAAAGTTCACGATCTACACAGACCACAAGAGCTTGAAATATTTATTTTCTCAAAAGGAGCTTAATATGAGGTAAAGGAGGTGGTTATAACATCTCAAAAACTTTGATTTTGCTATTCAATATCATCCTGGCAAGGCAAATGCTGTAGCAGATGCACTTAGCAGAAAACCAATTGGTATGTTATCAAGTCTCATGATTAGTGTGACTAACCTTATTCCTCAATTTGCCCAGTTGAATTTAGATGTTGACGTTAAGGAAGAAGATTGCTTCATAGCTAATATCCGAGCTCAACCTACATTGATAGAGGATTTGGCCAAGTTACAAGAGGATGATCCAATTTTACTGGAAATTAAGGCCAATATTGAACAAAGACCGGATTTTTCTATTTCTAATGATGGAAGATTGCTATTCAAGGGCCGAATGTGTATACCGGATCATGAGGATACAAAGAAATTGATCTTAGAAGAAGCACATAAATCAAAGTACTCCATCCATCCAGGAGGTACCAAGATGTACCAAGATCTCAAAAGAAACTTCTGGTGGCCCAATATGAAGAGGGAAGTAGCTGACTTTGTGTCTCGCTGTCTTACTTGTCAACAAGTGAAGGCGGAACATTTCAGACCTGCAGGAAAATTACATCCCTTAAATATTCCCGAATGGAAATGGGAAAATATAGGAATGGATTTCATTATGGGATTACCTAAGACAAGAGGTGGACATGATGGAATATGGGTAATCATAGATCGATTGACTAAATCTGCACATTTCATACCAATAAAAAGTTGATGGTCTGTGGATATTCTAGCAGCATTATATATCAAAGAAATTGTTAAACTACATGGTATCCCTATCTCTATTATATCAGATAGAGATCCACGTTTTACATCACAATTCTAGAAAAGTTTACAGCATTCACTGGGGACTAGATTAAATTTCAGCACAGCCTTTCATCCACAAACGGATGGTCAGACGGAAAGAACAAATCAGGTAGTAGAAGACATGCTCAGGGCTTATGTCATTGATTTTGGAGGAAGTTGGCATGATCACTTGCCTCTGGTAGAATTTGCATATAACAACAGTTATTAAGCAAGCATACAAATGGCACCTTTTGAAGCTCTATATGGGAAAAGTTGTCGATCACCAATATGTTGGAATGAAATAGGGGAAAGGCAATTTCTAGGCCCCGACCTTATCAGAGATTCTATAGAGAAAATAAAGCTCATCCAGGAAAGAATGAAAATGGCACAAGATAGGCAAAAGTCTTATACTGATAATCGAAGACGTGACTTGGAGTTTCAGGTAGGAGATCATGTGTATTTGAAGGTTTCTCCAGGTCGTGGTATTCAAAGATTTGGCATCAAAGGAAAGCTAACTCCAAGGTTCATTGGCCCATTTGAAATTCTTGAAATGGTTGGTGAAGTGGCTTATAGATTGGCCTTACCTCCACAGTTAGCAGGAGTTCATGACGTATTTCACGTCTCTATGCTGAAAAAGTACGTATATGATCCAGACCACATTATCACTTATGACAATATAGAGATTCAGAAAGACTTGACATACGAACAAACACCGATAAAGATTCTAGATCGGAAGTGCGTCAACTAAGAAACAAGGTCATACCTATGGTTAAGATTCAATGGAAGAAAGCATGGCCTTATGAAGCAACGTGGGAAACCGAATCAGCCATGAAGAAAAGATTTCCGGAAATATTTAACTGTAAGTACACTCTCCTCAATCCATGTTTTAAATTTGGGGACCAAATTCTTTCTAAGTGGGGGAGGGTGTAGTGCCCCAGAAATTTTAAAATAAATTTCAAGAATTTATAAAGGCCTAAATAAATTTATAAATGGTTAATAAGTTATTATAAGGCCAAGTGGTGTTAATCAATTAACCCAACCCACTTAATTAAAGTCCAAAAGGTTTTAACTCTGGCCCATTAAGTTTGGCCCACATTCTAGAAGGTAATTAAGTCTATCCACAGATATTAAGGATAAATACTAGAATATATAAGATAAGTTAATGGATAATTATCAAAAGAGTTTTAAATTGTTTGAACTCTATCCACGACACATATAACGGTCTATAGCCTAACCGTCACAGACATGTAACGCACGGTGTCTCGACCGTTACACTATGAACCAGAAAACTAAAAGAGTTTGATTTCCTTTGAACTCTAGGAACGAGTAATGTAACGGTCTATCGCGAGACCGCCACATAACCCTAACGCGTAGGTCCTAGTCCGTTACAAACCTGTTAGTTCCGTAAACAAAGGAACTCATGAAAAGATTGGAACTTGATGTTCCTATCCACTAGGGATCAACTTGGAAAGGATTGTGAAGACTCTAAGGACTCTTAGGGATTAGGATTTGATGAAACAAGGACTCTAAACTCGATCTAATCCTCAAACCCTAGTCTAAACTCTATAAATAGGGCATAGCTCTGAACTGTGCGACCCTTACTTTTTGGACGTAAAGAAGCAAGGTAAGGAGTCATTATCTCAGGTAAGTTCTTTAGAAGTTGTTGAAGACAATACTTTAGACTAACTCCCCTCCGAATTTCACATCTTTAGGTCAAGAGGTCGTGGAGTTAGAACCCAAGGAAGTTGCTGAAAAAGTCACAAGAGAAGGAAGGGATCTAGGGCAAGGTTCTCAACCAAATTCAGAAACTACAGTCTAAGTTAAGAGGTAGGTTATCTCATGAACGGCAAAAACAGCTTGATAGGACTAAGAGCCTCTGGTTTAATTGATTTTCATGCATGGTAGATCATTGATTTCACGTTTTGATAGCTCAATGCATATCATGCACCTCTTAGCCAAATTGAGAAATTAAAACATGACTATTCATCTATTCATGATTACCTATGCATATAGATAGCCTTTACTTCGTTAACATGTCTGGAAACTCATGATGTTTTGATAAAAGACATGATGTGAGTTGATCTCTTAGTTTCTATAGTTATTTTCTGTTAGCAGATATTGTAACGCATTAGCATAGGACCGTCGCTTTCAAGTAACGGCCCTACAACAGACCGTCACACACTCTGTGATATTGGAATTGCACTATTGTTTCTAACGCGCTTGGACAGACGCGTTACATTCATGTAACGGTTGGGTCCTGACCGTCACAATAACAGTGACGCCCCCTCTCCAGACCGTTATACTCTGTGTTCTGTCAAACCTAAGACAGAATATAACCTGCCAATCTTATTATAGTTAAAGCCTAGTTACCTAAGTTTTAAAACATAATCATGTGATTTTAAGGATATTTGATTATTCATGATAGGTATTGCATGTTTTGTCATCACTTCTACTTAAGTTATGTTAAACCAAATTATATAGTTTTGTACTATAAGGCATGACTTTTTAACATTGTATTGACGGAGTTTTTATCATGATTTTCATATTGATTATACATATCTCTCGCTGTCAATAGAGTCAATTCTATACGTACATGGCACATATTCCGGTATGTTGTCATTAGTTCACACTTTGCACTATAGGAACACAATCTTGGACATGAGGACCTCTCTATTGGATATTCCTTCCAATGGACTAGGAAATCATTATTTCAAGGCCTCCGTAATTCTCCGCGAGCCTGGGATTCCCACTAGGACGCCGAGTTAGTTGTACCAATGAAAGCCCATTAATTAGAACACTCTATCGTGGTTTTGATTCTTGAAATGTAACGGCCTTGAACTGGACCATTAGGCTCACGTAATGGCCCAGTGCCAGACCGTCACATTCCTCTGAGTCTATTTTTATCCTTCTGAACTCGGATCACTGTAACGGCCCATTACTGGCGCGTTACATAATGTAACGGCCCAGCAAATGACCGTTACATAGCTTGCATTTGTTAACCCAAGGTTTGACCAAGGGTTAATATTCCAATGATTCTAGACAAACCTTGATGATCTAGAACTTGTCATATTGCTTAAATTGATCTAAATGAAATGGAAGTTAAGGAAAATACCGTTATGCTGTCGATTTATTTCTATGAGCATGACATTGTTTAAAGTCTATTTCTTGACTCCTACATTCTTATGTTGAAGCATTCATTCATTGATTTTAGTTATCATGGAATTATTGGAAGTGCTATATTCTTGGCCATATTTTACTGTTATACTGCGTAGAAGTAGCTTAATTTATAACTGAAGATGCGATCGAGGACTGATTGTGTTCAAGGGCTCTATGCTAGTCCCCTCGGCTGATTGCCAGAAACATACTATTTTATAAACCATGGGGTATGATGCTACTGGCGTCACATTGCGCTGGGAGTACTATTTCTATAAATAAGTGAAGATCCACGGCACGACATGACATTCTTGCTTGATATTCCATAGAAATTCATGAAGCACTTGCTCATAAGCATAAGATGCTAAAGTGAGGAATATGTGGCTTGCTAGTACAATCTCGTTACATTCTTGTTCATGGAAGGCCAATATCATGTTCTTGTTATATTCTTGCTAGTTCATTCTTGATCATTCTATCTTACATGATTATCTTGTTACTTTGGTTCAAACGCGTGATCGATTCACATTCGCATGATTTTACCTTATTCTTTAGAGCTAAATTGTTAATTACTTTAATATGCCTTCATGTTGATGCGAAGATACCTACTGGGCAAGTGTGCTCATTACCTATTTCCAATGTTTTTTTGGTGATGGAAATAGTTTGAATTCGGATTCGGGTGATTCAAGTAGCGGGTCCGAGAGCGATTGAATGTTATTATGACAAGAGTGAAGACATAGGAAGTCTAAATTGTCTAGATTGAGTCAATGTAATTTTCCTATTTCTTGAGTCTAGTAGAATGAAAATCAAATTAGTGATTGTATCTTGAATATTGAGCATTATGAAATAAAGTTGAAGTTTGATTAAATCTTATGTAATTACATCTAATGGTGTGATTGTCTTGCGCTCTGATTGATTCTCGCTTGCAAGAGGCTTACCATGCCGGCTGTTCGCGCTCCCCGAGCGAGTCTTCCACTGTAATTAAAGGCTCGGGGCGTGACATCATGTCTACATTGTTCTATTCATACATATTACATATGCCATTAAGGACAATGTCATTCAAGTTGGGGGGGAGAAAAGAAAAAAAATGTTTCATTTCATGTGAGTATAACCTGATCTGAGTTCTTGCTTGATATCCTGTATTGTTGCATGCACATGAAAAGATGTAAACCCCATCTTGAGTTTCATGATTCATGCTTAAATTTAAAGTAATTCTGGAATAGAAAAGACTAGGGAGAAGGATGATGGGAAATTTAGTCAACCTAGCCATGGAAAATTGATATAAGAATCCTTTTAAAGTTTATGTGCACTTTGGAAAAAAAAATTCTTGTTGCACACTAATGAAACAAGCAAGATAAGCCCTCTACTATTTTTGGTATGTTGTCTGATATTCTGCACTTCTTAAGAAAAGAGATCTTTTTATAAAACTTTCTGCCAAATTATCTATCAAATAAGCGCAATGGCACAAAAAAGAAGAAGAAGAAGAAATACACCATGAAAAATGCCCCTAGTCTTAGTAACTGGGCCCACTTCACCTAAGATGTGTTGAGGTTCGCATTGAGTAGTGAAGGGTAGTGCGGCATCATGTGTGGTATAAAAGATCCCAAAGGGACAAAGTAATAAGGCAGACAAAAAACTAATATACTTAATGCTCTGATCTAAGAGGTGCAGGGTTGAAAGGCATTTGCTTGGAATAGCGAATAGGGGATGCAATTGTCTAAGCTATGGATTTGGTAGTTACATATACACAAGTGCTATTGAGCTTTGATTTGAATTCTTAATCATGTACTATTAAGTTCCTACATAAGGCTAGTGTACATTAATGATTCCATATTCCTAATCTTTGGTTGATTCTATGAAGGGAGAACTGGATATGAGAGCATGAATTTTACAAACTCTTGTTAGTCCTAAATTTTAATTTATTGACATTGCTAAGGGACTAGCAATGAGTAAGTTGGGGGTGTGATAAGTGTCCATTTCTTATGATAATTCATCGCATGAACACCATTTTATGTGCATATAATTAGGTAATTGTGCATATTTCATAGTTAACCTCAATTACGCATTTAAATTGGAGCTTTCATGTAAATTAATTAATTTGGTAATTTTATTTAATAAATTGAAGTTGAGGGCCGTGAGCATTAATTCTCCATTGCATAACCATGAGCATTTGAGATTTATATGCACACTATGATAATTTTTATGGACTAAATTACAATTATGTGTGTGCAAGACACCGAAGGTAATTGCAAAAGAAGCCGAGGGTAAAACTGTCACCACCATTTTGACCAAGTCAAAAGCACATATTTTGATTGGAGGGAAAAAATTTTTCAAAAGTTTAAAATTGAGAAAAAGAAACACATATTTTGGTTGGAGGGAAAATTGAATTCAAAGTTTAAAATAAAAGAGAGACATGATGAGCCTTGGGAAAGGGGGTGCCCAAAGTCTAAGAAAGGGGGTGCCCACCTACTTTTCCTCTTCCCCATGCATCATATTCTACCTAAAACCCAGCCATCCATCTCCTTTTGATACAATCTCCACCCTCCATCTATCCAACTTTCCCTATAAATAGCCCATGACAAGGAGGAGAAAGGGAGTTCTTCTTTTGGCAAATTTTCACCCTCTCCCTCTCACATCTTAGGTCACCGAGTTCGCCCTCTTCCGTCCCTCTTATTCTCTTGCTGTCTTCATGAACGTTCTTTATTTGTAAGTCCTCTACAACTTATTCTTCTGCATTATCTTCCAATTCTATCTGATTTTTAAGCTATTTCAAGTTTTTCACTGTACTATCTTGTTCATATGTGAACCAGTGTTTCTCTCTATTATTCCCCTTATTTCTCCTCCGTATAGTCATTGTCTCCACTTACTGTCTTCATCAAAGTCCTTTTTTTAAGCGTTCTACAACATTTTCTTCTTCAACATCTTCTAATTCTTTCTGGTTTGAAAGTTATTTTCCGTTTTTCAACTTGTTGTCCTGTGATTTTACTGTTCATCTAAGGTTCTAGCTTCTGTTATTCCTCAATTTTGAAGCCCTTCCCCTCTTTTTTTCTCTCTGAGTTCTTCATTAAAGTTCTTCCTCTCTTGTAGATTTAGATTTTCTTCTTCTATCACTTCCTCCAATTCTTCTTAGTTTACAAGTTATATTTATTTTCCCACTGTTTTACTCTCTCATCTTCTTCCTTCTTCATCTCCACACAAACCCTTCCACATTCCTCTCTATATTTCTCTCCAAAGTTTATCCTCCACAACTCTCCTTTCATGGCGGTGTGCACATCAAGGCGGGCGATGTTCCAAGGCTCGTGACGTGGACGACGACGGCTTCTTCATCCATCTCTTTCCACAGCGATCTCTTTCATGGCGGAGTGATCCTCTCCAAGGCTCGGCGAGGAGGAGACGACGGCGTCATCACCATTGCTACTACCATCTTCACACCTCAGGCTCATCTTTTTGTTATTGCTTTAGTTTCAGTTTACTTCATTGTAATCTCGTCACATCTTTAATGTAAGCTTGTCTTGCACTTCATGTACTTGTTTCTTTATGTTAATGAAAGAAGTGTTCATTTTATCTAGATCTTGTTCATCTTTCTTCTCTTCCTCCTTCTTCTACCTCTTCTTCTCCACTTTATGCAACTATTTTCTAAAGCATGGGCTCATAGTCATAAGTGTTTTTAATTAAGTGTTTGGTTCGTTCATCATTTCATTATTTTCTTTAAGCAAATCACAAGTGTTTTCCAAAGGACTCCAAGGTTTTTAACTCTAAAAAATCTCTTCTTCCCTGTGGATTCGACCCTTCTCGCCACCATATTACGTCTTTCTTTCATATAGTGCGAGTTGGAATTTTTAAGATTGATACGCATGTTTTAAACGATGAACTTTCACGTTATCAGAAGGACCTGAGTTCAGTAATGTTGTTGGGTGGTGGAAGCTCCCGGATCGCTTTGATCTTGCTGGGATCCAACTCGATTCCTCGATACCTGACGACGAAGCCGAGAAATTTGCCATTGGATACGCCAAAGGTGCATTTCATGGGGTTTATCTTGAGCCCATGTTGCCGGAGACGCTCGAAGACTTGGCGAAGGTCGCGCAAATGGTCTTCACGCCTTTTAGTCTTGACGACGAGGTCGTCGACATAGCATTCGACGATGTTGTGCAGCATCTCGTCGAATATTTTAGTCATGGCCCTTTGGTAAGTAGCACCGGCATTCTTCAAACCGAAGGGCATGCGTTTGTAGTTGAAAATCCCCTTGGGGGATCTGAAAGCTATATGATTCTTATCTTTAAGGGACATCCGGATTTGATTATAACCGGACGACCCGTCCATGAAAGACAAGGCTTCATGGCCGGTGGTCATATCGACCATCGTTTCTGTAATCGGGACTGGGAAGTCATCCTTTGGACATGCTTTGTTGAGGTCCCAGAAGTCGACGCAGATGCGGACTTGACCATTCTTCTTCTTGACTGGAACTATATTGGCGAGCCAGATCGGGTTGATGCACGGCTCGATGAAGTCGACCTCCGCCATTTTATGAACTTCGGCCGAAACCTGGAGCTCCAGATAATGGCACATGCGCCGCTGTGGTTGCTTGACTGGAGGGACTGAGGGAGAAATGGCCAGGTCATGCTCTGCTACGGAGGGGTCTAGCCCTAGCATCTCCTTGTAGGTCCAGGCGAAGCAGACCTTGTATTCGAGCAGGAGTTGCTTGTAGTCCTGCTTCTCTGCCTTGGTAAGGAGAGCGCTAACGAATGTAGGCTGAGGGGCTTCATCTCTGTCCAGGTTAATCTCCACAAGATCATCAACGGTCTCTTGGCCGCCGTCCTCCAGCTCGGGAGGAGCGGGCTGAAGGTCGATGAAATCATCATCATCGGTGTCGACTTCGTGTATTTCTTGGTTCTCGAAGTCACTGGTTGACGCCGATGGGACTGGAGGGCCGTTGTTGCTGGAATCCATCAAGGATTGATCCGGGCCGCCGGCTCCTGGCCAGCAGTCGTCAACTGAGTTGCTGAGGTCTCTCTGGGGTTGCCTGGCTGAGCTGGCAATCTTTCGCAGCTAAGACCAGCAAGATCCCCCTTTCAGGATGGTTTATCGTACTGGGTCCCTCGACTGGCTGAGAGGCTAGAGAAGCTTCTCCCGCCCCTTTGTCTTGGCAGGGAGGCAAAGAAGGTTCCCCGATGGCTTGAGCCAAAGTTCTGGCTTTGGCGGAGATCGGGATCAGAATTTCCTCTCCCTCATCCCCGGAGCTGTCGAATTTGGCTTCGACTCTTGTTTGGTCGTCGGCTGGTAGTGCCAAGCCTACGACGTTAACTGCGTAGTGGACGCGGAAGTCCAGGTCCTAGTCGTAACCAAGCCCCCTGGTATCCTTATGGAAGGACGGGGGTTGCCCCCCGCCCTGGGAAGGGTCCCATAGTCGACAGAAGTATCTTTGTTGGGTAGGAGTTTGCCACAGGGGAATGTGTTGCTTCAAACACATTTCTTGAATATGTGGCGACAGGTCGCCCCACACCTGAACTGCTTCAGGGGTATCATCGGCTTGCCTAGACCAGCCGAAGTCATCATTTGGCAGGGCCTGAGGGACCATGTCTCCTTTATAGAAGATAATGGGTTTGTCCCTGTTAGCCTTCTTCTTGTTCCGACGTTGTCGCTTGAAGGTGACAATGAATGTTGTCAGCAACTCGACGCTGTGCTCCTCGAATGCACATGGGAGCTGGATGTAGTATGGTGGCAAGCATATACTCTTGGCAATAGCTCGGCTAATGAGATTAGCCTCGAAGTCGATCTGGCACCTTTCGGGGCGATCTGAGGTTGACTTGGAGCCGAGGCGCAGCCGATGAAACTTGACATTTTCCTCATCGATAGAGAAGAGATCATCATCGTCTTCCTCTGAGAGCCAGCCGTTGCTTTTGCTCTTGATCACGGGGTACGAACTAATCCCTTTGAAGTAGAGCGCAGCGTGGGCTAGGTTGCATTCCGCCGGTGTGAACGGCGATAGGTCTATAAAGACCTTGTGTTGCTCCCCGTCCTTTACATACTTGATGCATTGGTGGAGAGTCAACAGGATGACCTAGTTTTCATGAAGCCGGGGTCTGCCCAGTAGCATCTTGTAAGACATGTTGGAGTCGATGATGTAGAATGTCGCCTTAGAGGTGAAATCATCGAGCACCAGATCGACGTCCACCCTGTAGCACCCTTGATAAATACCTTTGAGTAAATTAAAACTCCTTCCTAAAAGAAACCATACTTGAAGGCCTTACATAAAGAACCCAACCTCACAAGGACTATAATGAAAATATACAAGCCAACCCTACTTTATAACATAAAGAATCCTGAGGGCTTTGTGTAAAGAGCCAAACCTTAGGGGGGGCTAGTATATAAAATTACAAATCATCACTTTATGCATACGTAACCTACTCTTCTTAATAGAATTCTAGGTTTTGTTTAAAGAACTAAGCTATAGGAGGACTAGCATACAAATGTGCAATCCAACTTTATGCACATGGGTAAAGAATCTTACATGGGAGGTCTTGTACAAAGAAACAAAACCATGGGAGGGTTATTCTATAAATGTACAAGATAAACTTTAACACATGGGCCATGGGTTGTACGTAAGTGGAATCCACACTTTCCAACTTCCAAATTAAAGACATTCCACCTGGGCGCCAATTCTTATATTGAAGACCCCTTACCTAGGCGCCATTTTCAATAGGACCCCATCCCATTAAAATAGTAATATATGAGTGTACATCTTGAATACTAGCACGTGAATGTGGCAGAATTGTCTAAAAATTAACGCCCTCTTGCAAGGGCGTCATTCCCATGAAATAATGACGCCTAAACTAATGGCGTCCTCATGCAAGGCGTCATTTATGTGTATAGTACCACTTGGTTTAATGAACGGCCCCTTACAAGGGCGTCATTTAAACCTATGTTTATAGAAGATTGAGACACGAACAACCCCAATTCGCTGGCTAAGCACTAATCTAGGATCGTGTTCCCAAACCGGACCCGCAAGGCAATAACCAATGCTTGCAAATCCCTATAACTAATCCCCTACGAACCATTGTCAGAGGCTACTGCCATCTTTCAGTGCTTGTAGAAGGGAATGTTTCCCTTCGTTCCTCGAAAAGCGTGAAGTCTATGTGCTACTGCGACGGCGGGGAACGCGTGGCTTCATCCTGTCATCTTTCCTCGTAATCACACGTCAAAAGGTAGGTGTTCTCAAATCCTTGCCTAACTAGTAGCTAAATAGGTTAAATGAGGCATGCTTAGAGTTCGATTAACTAGTCAACCATGCTATATATATATATATATATATATATTCTGGCTTTACCATGACCAAGAATAATACCATGTTATACATATTTATAATAGCTTGTTACACCTGTCACATATGATTCTATACATACTGTTACCATGATCTTTATGAGTTTAAACTTAGTTTGTTAAGCATGATTTCATGAGTTTTGAACATATTTTATCACACTAGTTTTACAGTCTTAATAACTATGTTTTAAACCTTAATATATAGCCTCTGTTACATAGAATACGTTAATGTTTTAAAACCCGGAGGGTCCCAGCCCTCTTGTAAATGGCGCCCCTGACCAGGGCGCCAATTGTCAAATTGAAGACTCCGCGAGGAGTCGTCAATTAAATGAAGACATGTTCCATGTCGTCATTTCCATTTCTGAAATTTCCAGTAATTGATAATTCAACACATTCAAAAATCCATAATTATCAAACTAAAGCATGAAATTTATACATGAACATGTTTCTGGAATCCTGATATTTTTTCCTACCTGCATTACTCTTACTTTCTGATTCGGAGTTACTTCACACTGATGAATAGTGCACCCTCATCTGTAAATGGCGCCCCTGACCAGGGTGCCAATTACAAAATTGAAGACTCCGCGAGGAGTCGTCAATTAAATGAAGACCTGATCAATGACTTCAATTCTATTTTCTGGAATTTCCAGAAATCAGTAAATCAATGCATTCAAAAATCTATAACTAATAAACTGAACCATGAAAATTTTGCCAGAATATACTTCTGTGACCCTGAGATTTTTCTCCACCTGACCATATCTTAGAATTCTGATTCGGAGAAACTTTGGAGAAATGAATAGTTGCTTGTATCACAGAATGTACCATTCTGATACGAAGTATAACTCACTTGTAAAACAACTCAATTGGTGACCCTACACAGTGTCATCAATTCAAGTTGAACCTGTACTTAAATTGAAGACACTCCGGAGAGTCTTCAATTAAATGAAGACTGCTCACAGAGTCTTCAATTTGTTAAATAGCGACAGCCATCAAGTCTTCAATTTGTTAAATAGCGACAGCCAGCAAGTCTTCAATTTGTTAAATAGCGACAGCCAGCAAGTCTTCAATTTGTTAAATAGCGGCAGCCAGCAAGTCTTCAATTCGTTAAATAGCGGCAGTCAGCAAGTCTTCAATTAATTGAAGACTGCTTGTAGGGGCACCAATTCTTTTATTAGATATATATTTTCAAAAAAAAAGCCTCTGCAATTGGCGCCCCAAGCCAGGGCGCCAATTACTGAATTGACGACGGCCAGGTCGTCTTCAATTAAATGAAGACTTCCAGGAGGGCGCAAATTTGATATATCCCTATATAAAATTCTAAAAATTGAAAATTTGAAAGATTGGCAAACCCCCAGATGCCAACTCATTGATTACAGCTTCTGATCTTGATCTGTCTTGTAATTTGTGCAAACACAACCCTAATCGATACTCCTGTGCATCATGAGTTCTTGAATTTCCATTCCATGAAAAATCTACCTTGTGTATATCCTACATGGCCAAACCTTGAACCTCTTAACTACCATTTGGGAGTGTTGGAGCTAGATGTCATGCAGGGCAAAGTGCTACGTTGTGGGAGCCACCTCTTGAGGCCGTACGGCGTAAAGTGCTACACCACGGGAGCCACCTCTTGAGCCTGTAGGGGCCACCTCTAGAGTCCTCCATAACCAAATGACTAGTTAATCTCGTCTGTAATACTAAGTTTCTAAATTCTTGAAATTCTATATTGGCTATAAATGAGAGTGGATGTCAAAGGTAATACATGAAATGCTGTGCATATAGGGCCCAGTCTAGTCTTGGGAGGAGCACCCGAAGGTACTTGTGCCTATGGGAGTTTATTGACCACGGTGTTTAGCATTGCACCGGCGTACTTGCTTGACTTGAGACACTCCACCCCTACTCTCTCTCTCTCTCTCCTTACTTACTTGACTTGCGTGGCCCGGAACGGGCAATACTTGACTTGTGGCCCGAGAAAGGGTAAAATACTTGCTTGATAATAGCCAATTCTACTGATACGTACTTGACATTACTTGCTTGAATTGAATTTTTACTTACTCTACCTGAGATATACTTGTACATGAGTTCCTTCTTGCACTTGAGTTCATACTTGTACATGAATCCCTGCTTACCCCAAAGTGGCATTTACATCTGTAAACTCTTGAAATACTGCTTGTCAAATACTTGAAATCTTGATATAATCTCTTTATACAGTTCTTGATCTCTTACTGCTTATCATGCCTAAATTTACCTGTATACCTAATTTTTCTTATAGGTACATCATGCATAGCCATACTGATAATACATGCAACTTGTAAATCACGTAAAGATTGCTCGTATTTGAGATGTAATTCCTACTGAGCGATTCGCTCATCCAGTTTCTTCCTAACATTTTCAGGTGATTCAGATAGCGACAAGAATGGGGTTGAGACCGAGTGAAGAGTGCTAGAACGTCAGTCACCTATCATTAGCTAGTCACGTCCTTGAATTTTATTTGAGTCCTACTTTATATTCCAGTATGTCAGTTTACTTGTCCGAACCATGTTAAGGCACTTAGCCTAGTGTTGTCTTTTTAAATTTGGAATTTGTCATGGACTATCTTTAATTCCTTTGGTTAATCAAATAAACATCACTTGGATTATTGGGATTTGTAGATTTTGTTAGTCTTTTGCTCACTCCGTAATTATGTATGGTAAAAATTTTATCGCTCTAATGACACGATCTATATAGACGCGTCACGCATCTGAGTATCTTCCGTGCTCAGGACGCGACAGTCTTTGTGGTATCAGAGCCAGGTTTTCAATCCTAGGGAACTAGAAGAAATAAAAGGTTAGAAATTAAAATCTAAGTAAAAACTTGAGTCCAAGGATAGGTAAAACCCGAGTCCAAGGATAGATACACCTTACCCAGTGAAATGGATAGAGCCATGGGTTAAGTTCTATAATGACTTTTGACCTTACAAGTAAACCCGATCTTTATCATTCTTAAACTCTTTTGTAGGATCATGGCTGTGGAAAGAGCACAATGGCGCGAGATGCAGCACACCGTGCAAGGCCTCACATAGGCACTACAGCAAGTGGCCCAAGGCGGAGCAAATCGTAGAGCGGGTGATCTCCACAGGAGTTTCTGTAATATGAACCCACCGAGGTTCACGGGTTCGTCCGACCCCGAGGATGCCGAGAATTGGCTAATGGAGATGGAACGAATCTTCCGTGTAATGCAATGCGTGGACGAGGAGAAGGTTTTACTAGCCGTATTCTAACTGGAGTGGGACGCTCGATGCTGGTGGGAATCCATAGAAGCAACACTGCCAGAATAGCATGTCATATGCGATGAACTCACGGAGCATTTAAACAACAAGTATTTCTCCGACCATATCCAGGAGAAGAAGGCCGCGGAATTCGCCGTTCTAAAACAACGGGGCTTGAAAGTGGCCGAGAATGAGGCCCAGTTTTCCAGATTATCTAGGTATGCACCCCACTTGGTGTGTACAGAAAAGATGAAGGCGAGAAGGTTCCTCAACGGGCTTCGGCTCCATTATATTACACAGCTTGCACCGATAGACATCCAAGCCTATTCGGAGATAGTTCGGCGTGCCCAATTGCTAGAAGACGCCACTGAATTATCCGAGAGAATCCGAGGAAGAGACAAGAAGGAACCCGTCACAAGCCTGGGAAAATTTAAACAATCATTCAACAAGAAAAGGTTCTTCATGGGAGGGGAGCCCTCCAAGGCAAAGAAATTCCAGAAGAATGATAGGCCATTCTCCACCACCACACCCTCAAAGGAGATTTGCAAGTATTGTGATAAAGCTGGTCATAAGACTGAGGAATGCTGGAGGAAGTTTAGAGCTTGTCTTCGATGTGGGAGCTGCGAGCATTGAATTCCAGACTGCCCACTGATGAAGGAGCAAGACACCAAATACGAGAAGCATCCGGTAAAGAAACAAGGCCGTCTGCAAGCCCTCCGAGAGACGGAACCCACTGAAGGTGAAATTGTGGAAGGTACTCTCACTATTTGTTCAAAAACTGTTCAAGTTTTATTTGATACCGGAGCAGCTCATTCATTCATTTCAAAGAAATTTGCTGCTTCATTTTCTAAGAAACATGAACTGTTAGATTTGGTTATATCTACACCTCTTGGGAATGAGTCTGATATCACTTATCACTATCCAAACTCTGAGGTGTTGATTAAAGGAAACAATTTCCCTACTGACCTGATATGCCAAGATATGAAGGGTTATGATGTCATACTAGGTGCTGATTGGTTATCCACATACCAAGCAACTGTAGATTGCCGGCATGGCAAGGTAACTTTTGTGGATTTCCCAAAGCTAGTTTACAATAGCCCTCAGAGTAAATCACTTCTTATATCAGCACTCCGAGCTAGAAGGCTTATGGATAAGTGATGCATGGCTTTCATAGCATTCGTGACTGCCACGGAAGTTGAGAAGGTTAAACTTGAAGACATCCGTGTAATTTGGGATTTTCCTAATGTTTTTCCAAAAGATTTAACCGGCTTACCCCTGGAAAGAGAAGTGTCGTTTACAATCGACCTTGTCCCTGGTGCTGGTCCTATTTCCAGGGCACCATACAGAATGTCCCCTGCTGAGCTGAAAGAACTAAAAGAGCAACTATTGGAGTTATTGAAAAAGGGTTTCATCAGGCCGAGTACTTCCTCTTGGGGAGCACCCGTGCTGTTCGTCAAAAAGAAGGATGGATCGATGAGACTATGCATTGATTATCAGCAGCTAAATCACCTTACAATCAAGAACAAATACCTGCTGCCGAGGATTGACGAGCTATTCGATTAATTATCTGGAGCTTCATATTTCTCCAAGATTGATCTTCGTTCTGGTTATCACCAATTGAAGATCAAAGAGGAAGACATTCATAAAACTGCATTCCGAAGCATGTATGGGCATTACGAATTTACTGTTATGCCTTTCGGACTAACAAATACCCCCGCAGATTTTATGCAGTTAATGAACAGCATATTCAGGCCCTATTTAGACCAATTCATTGTGGTCTTTATTGATGATATTCTGATCTATTCCAAGACCGAAGAGGATCATGAAGAACATCTCAGGAAGGCACTGCAGATATTAAGGGAAAACAAGCTATATGCCAAATTCAGCAAATGCGAGTTCTGGCTTGAGGAAGTATCCTTCTTAGGCCATATTATTTCGAAGAACGGAATTACTATTGACCCGTCAAAGGTCGAAGCCGTGAAGAACTGGGAACGACCCACAAATGTAACGGAAATTCGAAGCTTCTTGGGTCTAGCTGGTTACTACCGGCGTTTTATCAAGGACTTCTCCAAGATTGCCGTTCCTCTGACCAGGTTAACCCGCAAGGAAGTGCCTCATGAGTGGAATGAAGACTGTGAAATGAGTTTCCAAGCTTTAAAGGATCTCTTGACCACTGCTCCAGTCTTATCATTACCATTTGAAGGAGAAAAATACGAGGTATATACCGATGCTTCGGGCATTGGCCTCGGATGTGTATTGATGCAAAATGGAAGAGTCATTGCATACTCTTCCTAAAAATTGAAGAAACATGAAGAGAACTACCCGGTTCATGACTTAGAACTGGCCGTGGTAGTATTTGCCTTGAAGATCTGGAGACATTATCTCTACGGAGAATAATTCACTGTGTACTCCGATCATAAAAGCCTCAAGTACTTATTCTCCCAAAATGAGCTGAACATGCGTCAAAGGCGTTGGCTCGAGTATCTCAAAGATTTTGACTTCACTATACAGTACCATCCTGGTAAGGGTAATTCCATAGCTGATGCCCTTAGTCGAAAGTCGAGAATAATATTGGCCAACTGCATGATACAAGAATGGAAGCTGCTGGAGAAATTCTCTGAGCTGATATCAGCACAGATGAGAAGAACATGTGTATTATTCTATCCCATATGAGCCTGCATCCAGATTTGCTACCTGAAATCAAGAAGCTACAAGAATATCCCTTACTAGTGGAGATAAAGAGAAAGCTGGACGAGAGACTTGATTTCAAGCTAGCACCTCATGGCAGACTGCTATTTCATGAACGGACATGCGTGCCCGACTGTCCCGAATTGAAGAAGAAGATTCTTGGAGAAGCTCATAGATCGAGGTACACGATCCACCCGGGAGCCACTAAGATGTATCAAGACTTGAAAAGAACTTTCTGGTGGCCCAACATGAAAAGGGAGGTGGCAGACTTTGTATCTCGTTGCCTCACATGTCAACAAGTGAAGGCGGAACATCAAAAACCCACCAGAAAGCTTCATCCGCTAGATATTCCCAAGTGGAAGTGGGAAGACATTGGCATGTACTTTATCATGGGTTTGCCCAAATCTAGGAGCAGATATGATGGAATTTAGGTGATTATCGATCGGCTAACTAAATCGGCCCATTTCTTACCCATCAAAAGTTGATGGTTAGTCGACGTACTTGCTGCCCTATATATTAACGAGATGGTTAGATTGCATGGAGTTCCCGTCTCGATCGTATTTGACCGAGACCTGCGTTTCACTTCGCATTTCTGGAAGAGTCTACAACACTCTCTCGGGATGAAACTCAGCTACAGTATTGCTTTCAATCCCCAGATAGATGGACAGACTGAGAGGACTAATCAAGTTGTGGAAGATATGTTAAGAGCATGCATTATAGACTTCGGCGGAAGCTGGCATGACCACTTATCACTAGCCGAATTTGCATATAACAACAGCTATCAAGCCAGTATACAAATGGCACCTTTTGAGGCGTTATATGGTAGGAGTTGTCGATCTCCTATATGCTGGGATGAAGTCGGTGAAAAATAAATTCTAAGCCCAGACATGGTACGAGATTCTACCGATAAGATACATCTCATTAGAGAAAGGTTAAAGATAGCACAGTCCAGGCAGAAATCTTATGCTGATAACAGAAGGCGAGACCTGAAATTTCAAGCCGGAGATCATATTTTCCTCAAGGTATCTCCCGGCCTAGGCATTAGAAGATTCGGTGTTAAGGGCAAACTAACACCAAGGTTTATTGGTCCATTCTAAGTGCTGGAAAGATTAGGCGAGGTGGCTTATCGCATCGCCCTACCTCCACAATTGTCATAAGTGCACAACGTGTTTCATGTTTCTATGCTGAAGAAATATGTGCACGATCCTTTCCATGTCATTGACCACAATGATTTAGTGGTACAGAAGGACCTTACCTACGAGCAGAAGCCAATGAAGATCCTCGACTGAGAAGTTTGATATCTAAGGAACAAGACGATCCCTATGGTGAAAATTCAATGGAATCGATGCTTAGAACAAGAAGCTACATGGGAAACTGAAGAATCTATGAAGAGGAGATTTCTGGAGTTATTCTAATTGTAAGTACACTGCACCTTTCCTATTCCTGCATAATACAGTTGAATTTGGGGACCAAATTCATTTAAGTGAGAGAGGGTGTAGCACCCCTGATAAATACCTTTGAGTAAATTAAAACTCCTTCCTAAAAGAAATCATACTTGAAGGCCTTACATAAAGAACCCAACCTCACAAGGACTATAATGAAAATATACAAGCCAACCCTACTTTATAACATAAAGAATCCTGAGGGCTTTGTGTAAAGAGCCAAACCTTAGGGGGGGCTTGTATATAAAATTATAAATCATCACTTTATGCATACGTAACCTACTCTTATTAATAGAATTCTAGGTTTTGTTTAAAGAACTAAACTATAGGAGGACTAGCATACAAATGTACAATCCAACTTTATGCACATGGGTAAAGAATCTTACATGGGAGGTCTTGTACAAAGAAACAAAACCATGGGAGGGTTATTCTATAAATGTACAAGTTAAAGTTTAACACATGGGCCATGGGTTGTACGTAAGTGGAATCCACACTTTCCAACTTCCAAATTAAAGACTCTCCACCTGGGTGCCAATTCTTATATTGAAGACCCCTCACCTAGGCGCCATTTTCAATAGGACCCCATCCCATTAAAATAGTAATATATGTGTGTACATCTTGAATGCTAGCACGTGAATGTGGTAAAATTGTCTAAAAATTAACGCCCTCTTGCAAGGGCGTCATTCCCATGAAATAATGCCACCTAAACTAATGACGTCCTCATGCAAGGCGTCATTTATGTGAATAGTACCACTTGGTTTAATGAATGACCCCTTACAAGGGCGTCATTTAAACCTATGTTTCTAGAAGATTAAGACACGAGCAACCCCAATTCGCTGGCTAAGCACTAATCTAGGATCGTGTTCCCAAACCGGACCTGCAAGGCAATAACCAATGCTTGCAATTCCTTATAACTAATCCCCTACGAACCACTGTCAGAGGCTACTGCCATCTTTCAGTGCTTACAGAAGGGAATGTTTCCCTTTGTTCCTCGAAAAGCGTGAAGTCTACGTCCTGCTGCGACGGTGGGGAACGCGTGGCTTCATCCTGTCATCTTTCCTCGTAATCACACGTCAAAAGGTAGGTGTTCTCAAATCCTTGCCTAACTTGTAGCTAAATAGGTTAACTTATGCATGCTTAGAGTTAGATTAACTCGTCATCCATGCTATATACATATATATATATATATATATATATATATATATATATATATGTATTACTTGACGTTACCATGATTAAGAAATAATACCATGTTATACATATTTATAATAGCTTGTTACACATGTCGCATATGATTCTATACATACTGTTACCATGATCTTTATGAGTTTAAACTTAGTTTGTTAAGCATGATTTCATGAGTTTTGAACATATTTTATCACACTAGTTTTACAGTCTTAATAACTATGTTTTAAACCTTAATATATAGCCTCTGTTACATAGAATACGTTAATGTTTTAAAACCCGGAGGGTCCCAGCCCTCTTGTAAATGGCGCCCCTGACCAGGGCGCTAATTGTCAAATTGAAGACTCCGCGAGGAGTCGTCAATTAAATGAAGACATGTTCCATGTCGTTGTTTCCATTTCTGAAATTTCCAGTAATTGATAATTCAACACATTCAAAAATCAATAACTATCAAACTAAAGCATGAAATTTATACATGAACATGTTTCTGGAATCCTGATATTTTTCCCTACCTGCATGTACTCTTACTTTCTGATTCGGAGTAACTTCACACTGATGAATAGTGCACCCTCATCTGTAAATGGCGCCCCTGACCAGGGCGCCAATTACAGAATCGAAGACTCCGCGAGGAGTCGTCAATTAAATGAAGACTTTAGCAATGACGTCAATTCTATTTTCTGGAATTTCCAGAAATCAGTAAATCAACGCACTCAAAAATCTATAACTAATAAACTGAACCATGAAAATTTTGCCAGAATATACTTCTATGACCCTGAGATTTTTCTCCACCTGACCATGTCTTTGGATTCTGATTCGAAGAAACTTTGGAGAAATGAATAGTTGCTTGTATCACAGAAATATACCATTCTGATACGAAGCACAACTCACTTGTAAAACAACTCAATTGGTGACCCTACACAGTGTCATCAATTCGAGTTGAACCTGTACTTAAATTGAAGATAATCCTGAGAGTCTTCAATTAAATGAAGACTGCTCACAGAGTCTTCAATTTGTTAAATAGCGGCAGCCAACAAGTTTTCAATTTGTTAAATAGCGGCAGCCAGCAAGTCCCCAATTTGTTAAATAGCGGCAGCCAGCAAGTCTTCAATTTATTGAAGACTACTTGTAGGGGCGCCAAATCTTTTATTATATATATATTTAAAAAAAAGCCTCTGCAATTGGCGCCCCAAGCCAGGGCGCCAATTACTGAATTGATGGCGGCCAGGTCGTCTTCAATTAAATGAAGCCTTCCAGGAGGGCGCCAATTTGATATATCCCTATATAAAATTATAAAAATTGAAAATTTGAAAGATTGGCAAACCCCAAGATGCCAACTCATTGATTACAGCTTCTGATCTTGATCTGTCTCGTAATTTGTGTAAACACAATCCTAATCCATACTCCTGCACATCATGAGTTCTTGAATTTCCATTCCATGAAAAATCTACCTTGTGTATATCCTACATGGTCAAACCTTGAACCTCTTAACTACCATTTGGGAGTGTTGGAGCTAAGTGCCATGTAGGGCAAAGTGCTACGTTGTGGGAGCAACCTCTTAAGGCCGTACGGCGCAAAGTGCTACATGACGGGAGCCACCTCTTGAGCCTGTAGGGGCCACCTCTAGAGTCCTCCATAACCAAATGACTAGTTAATCTCGTCTGTAATACTACGTTTCTAAATTCTTGAAATTTCATATTGGCTATAAATGATAGTGGATATCAAAGGTAAAACATGAAATGTTGTGCATATAGGGCCTGATCTGGTCCTGGGAGGAGCACCCGAAGGTACTTGTGCCCATGGGAGTTTATTGACCACGGTGTTTAGCATTGCACCGGCGTACTTGCTTGACTTGAGACACTCCTCCCCTACTCTCTCTCTCTCTCTCTCCTTACTTACTTGACTTGCGTGGCCCGGAACGGGCAATACTTGACTTGTGGCCCGAGAAAGGGCAAAATACTTGATTGATAATAGCCAATTCTACTAATACGTACTTGACATTACTTGCTTGAATTGAATTTTTACTTGCACTACCTGAGATATACTTGTACATGAGTTCCTTCTTGCACTTGAGTTCATACTTGTACACGAATCCCTGCTTGCCCCGAAGTGGCATTTACATCTGTAAACTCTTGAAATACTGCTTGTCAAATACTTGAAATCTTGATATACTATCTTTATACAGTTCTTGATCTCTTACTGTTTATCATGCCTAAATTTACCTATATACCTGATTTTTCTTATACGTACATCATGCATAGCCATACTGATAATACATGCAACTTGTAAATCACGTAAAGATTGCTCGTATTTGAGATGTAATTCCTACTGAGCGATTCGCTCATCCAGTTGCTTCCTAACATTTTCAGGTGATTCGGATAGCGACAAGAATGGGGTTGAGACCGAGTGAAGAGTGATAGAACGCCAGTCATCTATCATTAGCTAGTCACGTCCTTGAATTTTATTTGAGTCCTACTTTGTATTCCAGTATGTCAGTTTACTTGTCCGAACCATGTTAAGGCACTTAGCCTAGTGTTGTCTTTTTAAATTTGGAATTTGTCATGGACTATCTTTAATTCCTTTGGTTAATCAAATAAACATCACTTGGATTATTGGGATTTGTAGATTGTGTTAGTCTTTTGCACACTCCGTAATTATGTATATCAAAAAAAAAATATCGCTCTAATGACACGATCTATATAGACGCGTCACGCATCCAAGTATCTTCCGCGCTCGGGACGTGACACACCCGGCCGAGGATGTCCTCGGTGTTCGGTTGAAGTCGGATATCTTAACCGCATGAACCTTCTGGAGGTATGGGGTCAGATATAGAGACTTGAATGTCTTGAGAGGCATGATGTTGACTGCGGCACCGGCATCCACTAGGATCTGGTTCACATCATGCCCGTTGATCTTCCCATTCATGTAGAGAGGACGGTTGTGGCACGGAGGGGAGAGCAACATGTCTATCTCCGTGAAAGAGATGGTGGCTACAAAGGCTCCATAGGCAGCCGCCTTCATTTCCGCGGCATGCGATTCATAGACTTCCGGCTCTTGGAGTATTTTGATAAGAGTTTCCCTTAGGTATTTACGCCAAGCGATGGCCTCCTAAATTGAAATACTGGCAGGGAAGCATTTCATCTGGTGGAGGGCCTTCCGGTCAGCTTGGGCTCGAGCATCCTCCAGAGAGGGTAGTATGTCAAGTTGAGCCTTCTGCGAGCTGCCGTGTTGTTCCCCGTCGGGGAGTTGCACTGCCTTGCCCTTACCACTGGGATCAGACTGACTTTGATTGCCAGCGAACTCTTGGAATAAGGATGCCAGTGATGGCTCTTCTGGGGGTGACTGGCGGGCTGGCTCGTCCTTACCGGACGGTCCCGCTTGCTCTGCTGGAGAAGCCGGTACTGGTGCAGGGGCTGGGAGGCTGGTAGTAGCCTCTCCAACCCCTTTGAAGGGTTGAAGACACCTGGTTCGCCCCAAATTTCTACTTCGAAATGGGTGCCGGTTCTTCTCCTTGAAAGAGGATGATCCGCTCTGGGTCGAAAGTGGACGGGTGAGGAGGTAGCTCAGGAGTTCTCCCACGGCCTCTACCACGTCCCTGGCCACGACCTCGGTCGCGACCGGTGAGCTCTGGAGCCGACTGTAGCCCATGAGGGGCGGTAGCCCTTTGTCTTTTCTGGGAGGCTACTGGCTCGCCCCGCCGAGAAGTGTTGATATTGTCAGGAGGTGGGATGGCCACCATGTTGCAGGTGCAGCGCCGAAGCATTTCTTCCAACTACTCTGTGGTGATCTCCTCATCTTTGTAGCACAAGGAGAGCTCGTCTGGGATCACGAGTCTTTCACCGTTCTTGAGCTTTTGGATCATCTCTTGGACCCAATTCCTGAGGTGGGCTCGTTTCTACATTTCTTCCTACAGGATGTAGTTGTCGAGTGGGAGAGCGTCGGTAGAATGAGGAGGAACGTATTCCTCCAAGTCATCGATAAGCCGATGGAGCCTTTGGAGAGGCGTTGGCTCAGCCGAAGATTGCAGGGCGGTTGCTTGTTCAGCTTGTTTCTTGAGCCACCTTCTGAGGTTCTTCCTCCTATTTTTCTCTTGTCTCTTGGCGATAGCCATCTCCAAGGGAGTAGGAGGGAGAGGTGCTGGAGCCGGAGTTGACAAATCCTGATTAGGATATCTCCGAGGGAATGCCCTTGCAGGGCAAGGTCGACGACTCTTCCTCGCCCAAATTTCGATCCAGGCGCCTTCCGCTTGTTGTATCTGGAAGGTGGCGTTGATCGCCTGCTCGATCACCTGGAGCGGCAATTCCTGGTATGCTGGAATGCTGGGACTGGCATCCGAAGACGTATGCGTGATTTGATGCCTTAGCCGCGGTGGCGACGGGAGCCTACGAGGAGCCGGAAGGCTGGTGCTGGCGTCCGAAGATGTATGCGCGGTTTGATGCCTTAGTTGCGGTGGCGATGGCTTTTGTTTAGAAGTGAACCGAGAGATATGCTTGTCGTCCTGCTCCTTAGCCTTGCCTTTGTAACCATGCTGAGAGCTGGGCCCAGCGGCGACTGACGGTGTTGCAAGACGTTGTCGCACTGCACAGTTATCCCGACTCTGCGGAATGGCGGAGCCTTGTGGCGGTGGGCCAGCCACTTGAATCGAAGCCGCTGAAGACTCCGAAGATGCCTTCTTCGTACTTCGGATTGTGCCAACAGGTAGGTGGAGAGGACCCGACGGCCCATCCGCTGAGGAGGTGTAACGAGGCTGAGGCGGGGCCTCACCTTGCTTTTGTTTTCCCTTCCTATCCGCGACTGCCGGTGACGGAGATAGGGGGGAGGATGACGAGAGGGAGCTAGAGAGCCCATCGTCGTTTCGCCCACCAGAACGTCCTCTCGGCCGAGAAGGACTTGGAGGAGCCTGGCGGTGTCTTCTTCGAGAAAAGGGAGAGACTTTAGCTCCCGCCAGGACCACCATCGCACTGCAGAAGCGGCTGGGGTTGGCTGGCTGGCTGTTGATGCCTGAGAGCCCCCAAGGGCCGGAGGAGCAGGGGAGTGAATGACGTTGACCGAGATGTTGGTCGGCTCCGTCTCTTGATTGGTATCCCGCTCTCTACGCCTCTGCAATCGCTCGAACGCCTCTTGGTTGTCTGTCCGGAACTCGAGCCATTCTAGAGGATGCTGGTAAGGCAGCCCGTGCCCATTTTCTTGAGGAGAGTCTTGCCGCTCTGGCGCATCTCTGGTGATGCTCAGGGTCTCTTCGACAGCTTGCCAAAGTCTGACGAGCGACATGGAATTTTCTTCCGCATTGATCTGCTCCCATCGGATCTGTTCCTGGATGAGGTGTTGGACTTCCTCACAGGACTCGATCGGGTGGTAGATTCTGGCATGGAAGGGGCAGTATTGGGGGTGACTATGGTCCCAATGGGTGTAGTCAGTAGGCGAGTCGCAGGGCATGATTTATCCCCTCTCGAAGAGGATATCGAAGAGTCGCCGGGTTCTCTCCCTAGAGAAGGAGAGAGGTCTCTGATCATGCCAGGGCCTCTACCTTGGATACCAAATCGAACGTTCCCTTCGATTAGCCCTGGGCTCCTCTGACTCGTCGTCAGAGAGAGAGAATGCGGCCATCATGTGTATGACATTGGCTGAGGGGTGAGCCACGTGAGCTGCCTTAGCTAGCCTGGCCCACGTATGTGGTTGCGGTGGATCGACGAGGCCGCTCTTCATTTTGACAAGACCGCCTTGGATCAGCTTCTGCGCCCGCGTCTTGAAGACATAGCAATCTTCAACTGAGTGGCCCAGCATGCGATGGTACAAGCAATAACTGGGATCGTCGGTCTTCAGGGCCTCGTCCGGCTTGCAGATTTCTGGCAGTTCGACGATCTTCTGGGCCATGCAAAGGTCGAAGAGCATCTTCGTGTGTTCCTTCTTGAAGGAGAAGGGTGTCATCATATGCTCCGAGAAGGAAGGAGCAGCCGGCTTATCCGCTGGCTTTTTATCAGAGCCACTGGATTCGGCCCCCTTACTGGCCTTGGCGGCAGGGGTGAACTTTATGATATTCACCTCCTTGTCGGACTGGCGTTCTCGCGCTTGTTTACCCTTTGCTGCAGTATAGCTCAGATTATCGGCGAAGAATATCTCTATTTCGACGACTGGTTACTGGAGGGCCCGGGGACGGGCTCGCCTTTGCCTCCGCTTGCTTGTGCGGGGGACATTGGATGACTGGGCGTCGTCAGACGATGCTACTGTGAAGCCACCCGCATCCCGTCTGATGGCGCGTTTGAGTGCTCGCAGGTGGTTGGTGATACGCGCCCTTCTAATGGCTTGAGCTTCTTCTGGGGTGACCCAGATTCTTCTCAGGTCAGATTGCTGATCTCCCATGTCACCGTTTTTCTGACGAGTTGTCTTGGGAGGCCGCGTGTCTGGCTGTGGTGGGTGCCCCCGAGCTACCGTCGAGGGACCCTCTCTTTTGAGCTTTACCCCATCCTCTCATGTTTGACGCAAGAGGTCAAAACGATTGGAGGTAGGGATGGTGGGGACTGTCCGTTCCTGGGGTATGATTGGTTCACCCCCATCGAGACAGATCCACAAGTCACCGACAAGGACTGTCTTGCTGGAGTTGCTGGTTGTAGCAGTGAGCTGCCTACTTCTGCGGCCATGGTGACCCTTCTTCTGAGGAGCTGAGGAAGACTCCACCCCAAGATGGTAGACCGAGAAGACCCGGCCTGGAGCAACCGGTAGCATGAAGCCATCAGTCTAAAGTGCAGAGATCGGCCCCCAGGGTATGTAACCAGCGTCGGGAGTCAATGATTGGGCGACTCGGGTATAAGCCTTCGCCCGCGCCGATAGAAGTGTTGCCGATGCTCGAGATGACACTCTTGCACTAGAAGGCGACGCCGTTGGAAGTGCTGGGATGCCGACACTCCTGGGTCGAGGACCCGCGGTAGGCGCCGGCGTAGTCTGGGCTCGGGTCGGGATGCCCGAGGAAGGTGCTGAGGAACGTTGCCCCCTGGGTAGAAGACCCGCGGGGAGAGCCGGTTCAACTGCAGCTCAGGACCGGGGTCCTGAGTGTGATACTGGAGAGCTACGAACTAGGGGCTGTGAGCCCGTGTCGAGTGTCGGCCGTGCCGGGATTCGGGGTCGGAAGCCCGATGCAAATGCTGGGGAGCCGTAGACCCGGGGCTGAAAGCCCATGTCGGGTGCCGGCTTTGCTGGGGCTCGGGGTTGGAGACCCGAGGAGGATGCTGAGGCGCCGTGGACCCGGGGCAGGGAGCCCATGTTGGGTGCCGGCCTGACTACGTCTCGGGGTAGAGGACCCGAGGGAGATGCTGGGAAGCCGCGGACCTAGGACAGGGAGCCCGTGTTGGGTGCCGGCTTGGTTGTGGCTCGGGTCTGAGGACCCGAGGAAGATGCTGGGAAGCCGCAGACTCAGGGTAGGGAGCCCGTGTTGGGTGCCGGCTAGGCTGCGGCTCGGGGTTGAGGACACGAGGAAGATGTTGGGAAGCCGTGGACCCGGGGTAGGGAGCCCGTGTTGGGTGCCTGTGGACATCAAAAATTGCACACCCAGATACCCTGCTCAGCCCAGCATCAACAACGGCACCGAGTGAAGAAGCCCCGGAGGGACTGGTCATCCGGACTCCCCAAATATGCACACTGCCGTGGAGCTATCTCTGGGGTCATGACAGTGAAGAGAACTCAACCCTCAAGAGCTCCACAATCCATGGGCCTCGAAGAAAATCAAATAAGTCATAACTCACGCTCACAACGGGCTCATAACTGCCCATTTAGGCCTTTAGCGGCATGCCCTTTGGGCCCTTCAGTGGCACACCCCTTTGGCCCCTCAGCGGTACCCCCTTTGGCCCCTCAGCGGTACCCCCTTTGGCCCTTCAGCAGTACGCCCCTGGGCCCTTCAGCGGCACACCCCATGTGCCTTCAGCGGCACACCCCATGTGCCTTCAACGGCATGCCCCATGTGCCTTCAACGGCACACTATTTTAAGCCTTCAACGGCACACTATTTTAAGCCTTCAACGGCACACTATTTCGGGCCTTCAACGGCACACTATCTCAGGCTTTCAACGGCACGCTATTTCAAGCCTTCAACGGCACACCATTTCAAGCCTTCAGTGGCACACTTCTTAGGTCTTCCAATGGCACGCTGTTCTGGCCCTTCAACGGCACACCTGGGCGTTTTCTTCCCCGACACTTCCGGCAAATCAAATCTTACGCCCATGCCCTAGGGATTCTTGGCGCGCAGTGGGCTTGCTGGGGTGTCGCCCAGGGAGAGGGCCACGTTGCCTATTCTCCCCTGCCACCAAGGACGACGGGTCAAATCCCCAATCAATGCCTCCGGTTTCCCGCCTCCGACTACCGTGTTCGAGTGCTCCCGCCGCTGGGGGTATAAAAGCCCCTTCTTTGGCGAACAGAAAGGAGGAGAGGAGGCCAGTGGAGGGAGCCACGATCGAGCTGCCAGAAAAGAGAAGAGGAAGAAGAAGAAGAGAAGAAGAAGAAGAAGAAGAGAAGAAGAAGAGAAGAGGAGGAAGGGAGGCTCTACCCCCCCCCCCCTTCTGCTGCCCCGTCAAGAAGAGAAGAGAAGAAGAGAAGAGGAGGAAGGGAGGCTCTACCCCCCCCCCTTCTGCTGCCCCGTCAACTGCCGTCCGCGCGAAGAGAAAAGAGAAGAAGAGAAGAAGAAGCAGAAGAGAAGAAGAAGAGGAGGGGAGGCTCTGCCTCCCTCCCCCGTTGCTCCATCCACCACCACCTGAGCGAAGATAAGAAGAAGAAGAAGAGGGGAGGCTCCGGCTTGCCCCCCCCCCCATTGTCGTCTCGTCTACCACCGTCGGTGTGAAGAGAGGAAGAGAAGAAGAGTGAGTGGAGAGAGAGGATGAGGTCCGGGAGGGGAGAAGTCCGTGCTCCCCCCATTGTATCTTCTTTCTTTCTTTCTTGCCCCCCCCCCTTGTTTTCATTTCCGTCGCCATGTATTAGCTCCCTTGGGGCACTCCCTTTGCGAGAATAAAAGTAGAAGGCTTGCAAATATTTTCTTTGGACGTCTTTCTAAAGCCTTTCTTCCGTGTTTGCATCCCTCGGTGTTTCACGCCCCTTTCCCTTTCTCCTTTCGTTAGGGCTTGCTTCCTCCCTGGCATTTTTATCTTTGCCCACCCCTGGGTGCCCTCAGCGGTACACCTTAGCCATGCCTCCAACGGCACACCCTCCATATGCCTTCAACGGCACGCCCTTGGGCATCCCCAGCGGCATGCCCACGGGGCTCTTCGCCGACATGCTCCTACCGCCTTCAGTGGCACGCCCTTGCCCCCCCTTCAGTGACACAGCCCCTCAGCGGCACACCCGGGCTTCCCCCAGTCCGGCACGCCCTCTCGTGCCTCCCTTGCCCGGTGCACTCGTCCCTCCTTGCCCGGTGCACTCTCTAGCCGGCCCTAGGGGGGTCTCCGGTCCGTTGTTCTCACCGAGTTTTCCGAAGTTTTATTAAAGGTGTTGCCGCTCTCGGGCGCCCACCTCCAGTTGTCGGGTTCCGCCACTCCATGTGGGCACGTTCCCTGTATCTCCCTTACGCTCGGGTCAAGGGGAGATGCTGCCGAATTTTTGTTAGAAACGATAACACGTTAAAAAGGACTAAAAGAAAGCAACAAACAAATAAAAAGAACAATGGTAAAATACTTTAACCGAGGCGAGGGAACCGCAATCAACTCAAAGAGAGCCAAATCGAATGACAACTAAACAACTTGAACACTCGCCCTCGTGAGAGAAAGGATGAAAGATAATCGAGAGAAAGAGAGAAGAAACCCATGCAAACTTAATAAAATCAAGAGAGAAAAGAAAAGAGGAAGAGACATAAGAAGGGAAGAGGAGTGGGCTCCCCATGCCCTTCGCCGGCACGCCCCCTTCAGCCACCTTCGCCGGTACGTCCTTTCCGCCGCCTTCGCCGGTACACCCTCCAGCCACCCTTGGCCGGCACACCCTTCGCCGGCTCACCCGCTCGCGCCCTTGGCCGGCACACCCTTCGCCGGTACGCCCGCTCGCGCCCCTCGCCCGCACGCTCCCGCGACCCCTTCACCGGCACGCTCTCTTTACGCTCAGAGGCACTCTCGCGCCCTTCGCCGACACACTCTCCTAGCCCCTCTGCGGCACGCTCCCCCTGCCTTCGTCGGTACACCCTGATAGTTCTTCGCCGGCACGCCCCTTCAGCCCTTTTTAGCCCTCTAGCGGCCCACTCTCTCTCAAAAAAAAAAAACACATATATAATATAATAATAATAATAATAATAAATTAATAAAAATTCTGATAAATAAATAAACCTGAGTATATATATGGAATAAATAAACAAAAAGAATGTGAAATAATAATAATAATAATAATAAACAAAAAAAGAGAAAATATAATAGTAATAATAATAAACGAAAATGGAGAAATCACCCGGAATAAATACATAAAAGGAAAATAAGCAATAAAATAAACATGCATATAATTTAAAGCCCAGATAAAAGAATGGTAAAATCCACATCGCAGCCCCGTCTCTCCCGTGACCCAATGCCGAAGGAACAATCATGCCGCCCTTCCAGGTTGGGCCTGAGTCTTGGGAATTATCCCAAAATAGCCACGACCTGACCTCGCCTCGGGCCGATATTCCGATTAAACCGGACTCGTTTCTCGGGCCAGATCCCTTCCGAGCCACTACTAAAATTGCCGCACGTTCGGCAGACATTTTGAACGGGTTCACCTCGATTCCCGCCACATTTCTATTACGGACCGGTGTCCGAACATGAAAAGGTCCATGCGTGACCGATATGGCCGACGGCTCCCATCCCGACATGGTCGTAACCCGGCATTGCTCTGGGCCAATAGCCTGTCGAATCGGATTCATCCTAATGGGATTTGTCCCCGCTCTTTCATTGAAATTGTCGCGAACTCGGCATACATTCGTACGGGGTTGTTTCTATCTACGTCGTACCTTCAATATGGACACTTGTTCGAATATCAAGTGGTCCGCAAGTGACCGACAGAAATCGGAATAGAACGAGACTGCTCCCGTCATCCCTGGACCCTACACATGGGAATATCAATAAGGCCTTCGTGGGTTATGCTTGGACCTCGGGACCGTCCCGATTATAGTCATTGTCTGACCCATATCCACGGCCTACAGCCCGCTCCCTTTGAGCACGTTTTCAGTTTTGGAACCTAGTCCCGGGACTCTTCCTCGCTGTCCTCCGGCACCGAGAACATTAATGATGCCCACGCAAGCCCCGTTTGGACTGCGGGAGGCGCCCCCGGCATGGTTCTGACTTGATCTTGCACCGGGCCAACAAACTCATTGGTTTCCTACTACACTAACCGAGATTTAACTGAATGTTTTTAGAGTCTCGGAATAATATGTTTGTCGTGTCCCGGCATACATATGTTCTAGGTCCTTCTGCGACGATTACGGTATTCTCAAGCCGGACACCCGTCCGAATATTAAACGGTCTCCCGAATGACTGACACGTTTCGAACGTCCGCTTCCCTAGACATAGGGCTTTCCAGTCGATTCAAGGGATATTCCCTCGTTGCCCCTTGGCACCGGAAATATTAATGACGCTCATGCAAGTCTTGTTTCGACCGCGGGGGGCCCACCGTAGTATGGTCGCAGCTTGCTCTTGCACCGGGCCAATTGATTTACTGGTTTTTGACCGCTCTAACCGAGGCTCAGCCGAACGTTCTCCGCTCTTCCGAACAATAGATTTGCCATACCTCGGCATACATGCGTTCCGATTTTCCCACGACAACCGAGATCTTCTCGAGCCGGACATTCGTCTGAACATTAAATGGTCAGTACACGACTGACATGACCGCGAATGGTTTTCTTCTCGCCCTCGCGTGAGGATTTCAATACCTCGTAATAGACCTTCCATGCAATTGATTTCTTGGCCATGAGGCCCTGAATCCCAGTGATTAATCAAGGGTGTTCCCTCGTATGGGGGATGTAAATGACGCCGTGACCTTTATGGCGCGGCGGGTTTTGGTCCCGACACGAACCACACAATCGTCTGACCAAGTCAGATCGACCGCGCCATGGGCTCTTCGGAGCCCGAATAAATTGTCACTCAGTGACTGGCACGCCCACGCACTCAATAGATGAACCACTTGAATAAGCGAATTTTAGTGCGTCCACAAGTCTGGCACGCCCGGTGGGACCTAAACCACCCTTCATCTCTTCGCCAGGATTTAGGGCCTCATGGCCTCCTAATTAACGATGTTTGCCTGCTTTGATGAATGGCAGGTGCTGTCTTCGCCAGTCCTATGGGGAGAAAAGCCAAACTCGGTGCAGCTGCCTTCGTGGCCTCGAGGACGCTGCTTCGAAGCATATGCAGCTTCCAAGAATCATGGGGGGCTGTTATAAAAAAGGGAGAAGAGAAAGAGGAGAGAAGGGGGGGGGAAATCAAACCTTCCCCCCTTTTCCTCAAAAAGAAATAGAAGAAAAGAAGAAGATAAGAAGATAAGAAAAGAAGAAAAAGAGAAAAGAAAGAAGCAAAAAAAAAGAGAAAGAATTGGCAAGAGAGGGTTGTACGGCCACGTCCGTCGAGACCCGTACTGAACAAAGATTACCATTGTGGGGTTGATGCGATAGAGCGAACCACTCATCCCCTCCCTGAGGGGGTGAGCGCTCTCCTGCACCTCCACCCTGGTCAATCATACAAGAAGAAGAGAAGAGAAAAAAAAAGGAGAGAGAAAGAGGAAGAAAAGTTGGCCAGCATCGCCGACTAAAAGAGCAAGAAGAAACCCGGCATCCCGCCCGACTCTAGGAGGCTCCGAGTCTGCGGTGTAATGACCCCGCTCGTTCCTCCTTCCTACTGCCTCCATCTTGCATAAGACAGCCCCTCGAGTGGCTGTTAAAAGACCCAGCGAGCCATAATTGTAGCTTGGTGAATGGCTGCCCGCTGTGGGGAATGCTTTATAGCAATGAGGCCAAGCACGGCCACCACTCCCGAAGAGAGCATGCATATACCCCGCCATGGGGGATAAGAAGAAGATATATACCCTGCTATGGGGGCATAAGAGGCAAAATAAAAGAGATACACCCCATTCCCAGGGGCACACGAAGAGAATCCGCCCCGATTGAGGGGCACAAAGCAAAAGCTACACCCCGGCTTCGGGGCATTTGAAAAAGAATTCACCCCGGCCTGGGGAGACACAAAAAGAGAAACTCACCCTGGCTTAGGGGTATTTGAAGAAGAAATATACCCCACCTGGGGGCATAGAAGCCATAAAGATTACGTCCCGGCTTAGGGGTATTTGAAGAAGAAAGATACCCCGCCTCGGGGGACATTGCAAGCAGCGATATACCCTGCTTGGGTGCATAGGAAGAGACCACACCCCACTCCTAGGGACACATGAATAGAGTACACCCCGCCATGGGGGCACATGAAGAGACTTCACCCCGACTCGGGGGTGCATGAAGCGACAAAAAATACACCCCGCCTTAGGGGAATTTGAAGAAAAAGCATACACCCCACCAAAGGGGGCGCAGGAGCCATCAAGAACACACCCCACTTTCGGGGCACAAGGAGCAAACATTCCCCAGCGTGTCAGTGCAAAAGAAGAAGAATCCCCCTCGGGGGCATAAAAAGCAAAGATACACCCTCGTGCCGGGGGCACATGAAGAGAATACACTCCATCTCGGGGTCATGAGAAGCAGAAGGCGCATCCCACCCTGGGGGCATATGAAGCGAAAAGAATACACCCTGGCTTAGGGGAATACAAAGAGAAGTATACCCCACTCTGGGGCAGAGGAAGCGGGAGAATCACACCCCCGCCTTGGGGGTATTTGAAGAAGAAGTATACCTCGCCTCGAGGGCCTAGAAGCTATAAAGAACACACCCCAACTTAGGGGCATTTGAAGAAGCTACATCCCGCTTCGGGAGCATAAGAAAGAGAAGAGTACACCCTGTCCTAGGGACAATTGAAAAAGAAACATACCCCGCCTAGGGGCATAAAAGCCATAAAGAATACGCCCCGACTTAGGGGCATTTGAAGAAGCTACATCCCGTCTTGGGAGCGTAAGGAGAGAAGATTACACCCCGACTTAGGGGCATTTGAAGAAGGAATACATCCCGGCCCCGGGGTCCGTGAAGCAACATATATCCCCCCCCCCGGGGGGGGGCATCTGAAGTAGAACAAACAACATTCCCCGGCTTAGGGGAGCATATGAAGAAAGGAACACACCCCGATATGGGAGAACATAAGCAAAGAAGAAGAGTTCACCCCGTCTCGGGGGTATAAGAAGCAAGAATTACACCCCGTCTTGGGGGCATCGGAAGCAGTAATACACTCCACTCTGGGGGCACTAGAAACAGAATACATCCCAGCCTGGGGGCACATAAAGCCAAAGACATACTCTGCCATGGGGGCATAAGAAGAAAAGAATTCACCCTGGCCTGGGGACACTCAAAGAAAGAGCCACACCCTGGACTGGGGGCATACAAAGAAAGAAATTCACCCCACCTCGAGGGCACAAGATGCAAAACACGCCCCACCTTGGGGGCATAAGAAACCAAGAACATACCCCGCCATGGGGGCATTAGAAGCGGAATACATCCCCACCCCGGGGGCATATGAAGCAACATACACCCCGTCTGGGGGCATAGAAGCCGTGAAAGACACACCTCGCCCGGGGGCGCATGAAGAGAATACACCCCGGCTCCGGGGCATTTGACGAAGAATCTCCCCCCCCCCCCCCCCCCCCCCCGATCCGAGGTATAAAGAGCAAAGAGTATACCCCGGCTTGGGGGCATTTAAAGAAGAAACATACCCTGCCTAGGGATGCAGAAGCAAAGAGACAGAGTACACCTCCACCCGGGGGGCACCGAAGCAAAGAGACATACATCCCGACCTGGGAGCACATGAAGAAAGAATATACCCCGACTTAGGGGCGTCAGAAGAAGAAACATACACCCCGATCCAGGGACATAAGAAGCAAGAGAATATGCCCTGCGAAAAGGGTATAAGAAACATGAAGAATGTACCCCGGCCCGGGGGCACAAAAAGTACACTCCACCCTTGGCGCATAAGAAGCAGAAGCACCTACCCCAGCCTGGGGGCATAGGAAGAGACACACTCCGCCCTTGGCGCATAAGAAGCAGAAGCACCTACCCCGCTCTGGGGGCACAGGAAGAGACACACTCCGCCCTTGGCGCATAAGAAGCAGAAGCACCTACCCCAGCCTGGGGGCACAAAAAATTACACTCCGCCCTTGGCGCATAAGAAGCAGAAGCATCTACCCCGACCCGGGGCACAGAAGCAAAGGGACATACATCCCGATCTGGGAGCATAAGAAGGAAGATATACTCCGCCCAAGCGGCATTTGAAGAAATAACATACCCCGCTTCGGGGACACAGAAGCCGTAAAGAGATACACCCCCGCCTCAGGGAGGGGCATAAGAAGCAAAAGATACACCCTCATGCCGGGGACATATGAAGAGAAGCACTCCTCCGCCTTCAGGGGCAGAGGAAGCAGAATTCACCCCCGCCATGGGGGGGTATAAGAAACAAAAGACACGCCCCGTGCTAGGGGCATATGAAGAAGAAACATACCCCACCCGGGGGCATAGAAGCCGTGAAGAGTATACCCCGACTTGGGGGAATTTGAAGAGAGCTACACCCTGTCTTGGGGGCTTTTGAAAAAAAAAATAAACACGCCCCGGTCTGGGGGCATAGAAGCCTTGAAAAATACGCCCCGCCTGGGGGCACAGAGACAAAGAGGCAAAACACACCCCTCAGGGGGATGCATACCAAATGAAGCTACACCCCAACCTGGGGGCACATTAAGAGAAATACACTCCAACGTGGAAGCATTAATGAGAAAAGAAGAGCAGAATAAAGAAAAAGACACGCATGAGGCAGACGTGGTCTTCGAGGCCACCTCATCACACAAAAGGAAAGAAGAAAAGAAAGAGCAGTCATGAGGCGAACATGGTCTTTGCACCTGCCTCTCCACAAAAAAAAGAAAGAGCAGTCATGAGGCGAACATGGTCTTTGCACCTGCCTCTCCATAAAAAAAGAAGGACACACGAGGCAGACGTGGTCTTCAAGCCTGCCTCTCCACAAAAAAAGAGAAGGACACGCATGAGGCAGACGTGGTCTTCGAGCCCGCCTCTCCACAAAAAAAGAGAAGAAAAGAAAGAAAAGAGACATGGGGTAGACGTGGTCTTCGAGCCCGCCCCATCACACAAAAGAAGAGAAGAAAAGGAAGAAAAGATACATGAGGCAAACATGGTCCTTGAACCTGCCTCTCCATAAAAGAAGAAGAGAAGAAAGGAAAGAAATGATCACGAGGCAAACATGATCTTTGCACCTGCCTCTCCACAAAAAAAAAAGAAAAAAAGAGTCTTGAGACAGACGCTGTCTTTGCACCTGCCTCTCTACAAAAGAAGAAGAGAAGAAGAGAAAGAACAGTCACGAGGCGAACATGGTCCTTGAACCCGCCTCTTCACAATAAAAAAAAAGGAAGAGAAATAAGAAGAAGAGAAGAAAAGAAAGAGGATCGCGAGACAGACGGGGTCTTCGAATCCGCTTCCTCACATAAAAGAAGAAGAGAAGAAGGAGAAGTGAGCTTTGAGGCAGACGTGGTCATTCACCTTTGGCCTTTGGGCCACCAAAAAAAAGGAAAGAAAAGAGACATTTCACTTTGGTTCGGACCCTTCCCCGGCCAATGAACAAAAGAGGACCCTTCTCTTCGGTTCTCGTATCCCGCTACTCGACGCCCTTCGGCACAGTCATTCCGGCCAAGGCCCACTATCAGGATTAATCCACCCGTCCCACCGCGCTCTCCGATATCTTTCGGCTTTATAGCCTACTTCTAACATCTCTCGGATTGTCAGCATGCTCCCAATATCCCTTGACTTTTTAGCCTTCTTCCCAATATCTTCGGCTCTTGCAGCCCGCTTTCCCCTACTGTGGCTCTTGCAGCCTGCTACCCAATTTCGGCTCTCGTAGCCCGCTTCCCAATATCTTCAGCTCTTGCAGCCCACTTTCCCAACTCTGGCTCTTGTAGCATGCTTCTCAATCTCAACTTTCATAGCCTGCTTCCCAAATCTTGGCCCTTGCAGCCTGCGGCTTAGAATCTCAGTTCTTGCAGCCCGCTTTCCCAATTTCGGCTCACGTAGCCCGCTTCCCCATAACTTCGGCTCTTGCGGGCCGCTCCCCATAACTTCGGCTTTTACAGCCCGTTGCTCATACTTTGGCTCTTGCAGCCTGCTTACCTTTGGCTTTTATAGCCTGCTCCCCAATTTTGGCTCATGAAGCATGCTTCCCTTCGGCTTTCATAGCCTGCTTCCCAACATCGGCCCTTGCAGCCTGCTTCCCTTTGGCTTTTATAGCATGCTCCCCAATTTTGGCTCTCGTAGCCTGCTTCCCAGAGTTCGGCCTTCACGGCTCGCTTCCCAAAATTCGGCCCTCACGATCCGCTTCCCATATTTTGGCTCTTGCAGCCTGCTTCCCAGAATTCGGCCTTCACGGCCTGCTTCCTAGAATTCGGCCTTCACGGCCCGCTTCCTAGAATTCGGCCCTCACAGCCCGCTTCCCAATTTTGGCTCTTGTAGCCTACTTCCCAACTTTGGCGCCTTGTAGCCTGCTTCCCAACTTCGACTCTTTACAGCCCGATTCCCAACTTCGGCTCTTTGCAGCCCGCTTCCCAACTTCGGCTCTTTACAGCCCGCTTCTCAAATTCAGCTCTTGCAGCCCGCTTCCCCGACATTCTGGCCTCTATAGCCCACTCCCCTTTGGCCTTCGTGGCCTGCTTCCCAATTTTGGCTCTCGTAGCCTGCTTCCTCGATCTTTGGCTCTCGTAGCCTGCTTCCTCGATCTTTGGCTCTCGTAGCCTGCTTTCCTTAATTTCGGCTCTTGCAGCTTGCTTCCCAACTTTGGCTCTTGCAGCCTGCTTCCCTTTGGCCGTCATGGCCTGCTTCCCCATTTTGGCTCTCGATGCCTTCTCTCCCAACCTTTGGCCTTTGTAGCCCACTTCCCAGCATTTCTCGGCTTTTACGGCCCGCTTCCTTAATGCCCCTTGGCTTTTCTGGCCTACTTCTCGGCATCTTTTGGCCCTTATGGCCCGATCCCCTAATATCCCTTGGTTTCTATAGCCCGCTTCCCTAATCTCCTTTCGGCCTTTCATGGTCTGCTTCCCTAACACTTTTATTATCACTACACCTATAGCAACGATAATACATTCTTACGTAAAAAAAAATAAAAAAATAAAAAAAAGAAAAGAAGAAGAGAGAATTGATTGGCTACCCTGCTTGCATGTTTGCTTAATATAGAATAGTACACCTCCTTGGAATTTTCTAGGACCTTATTTCCTTGCTAAATAACGATGCCCCGATTCCGGACGCACGTGCGACACGGCACGCGCTTGAAGATAACCCAATTATGGCGGGTGCACACGTCAAGGGGAAGAGTCATGGCTGAATTGCTAAGCCCAACTCACAAAATAAACCTGAGGCAACGCCCCCACACTCAGCACTTAATGTGTTCAATAGCTTTCAACCATAGGGATTACCCGAATTTCTTCTTAGCACTCTACGGAGACTTGAATTCCTGCACTCGCGTGAAAGGTAATCGTGAGGAAAAAGCTGCCTACCCCCACTGTAAAAAAAATGAGAGAGAAAAGAAAGAGAAAAAAAAGAAGAGAGAGAGAAACGCGGAGCCGAGTAGCCGGGAATCCCCACTGAAACAAATGAGGAGACTCGCGCGAAATGGTGAAGCGAATCACAATAAGGATAAATCTTAGTAGCCGGGAATCCCCATTGAGACACATGAGGAGACTCGCGCCGAACGGTGAAATTCGCTATCAAAATAAACAGATGGGGGCTGTGTGAAGCTACCGAAAGTCGAAAGCCTGGAACTAATGTGTAGGCGCTAGAGTGATCCTTGAGTGTCACCAGGAAAACCTGCATATCATTATGGTTAGGGCTCTTTGTTCACACATTTGCACTGCCACGCCACATAGAATTGCCTCGGGTGAAATGCGTGAATTTAGGCTATGCATGCAAGACATGCGATATCCTCTTGACGGGTGCACCACCCCTCAATTGTGCCTCGCGGCCCGCACCGCATCTACGAATTACGGGCAATGTCCCTATCCTATCCCCTATAGAGGGAGCTGCCTTACTCATATCTATGATATGCCTGCTAATGAATGCTTGCATGCTTGAATAAAAAATTATATATAGTTAATATATATATATATAATAAATAATAAATAATAAAAATGCGTGTATACAATAAACTCAATTTCGGCTATCGAAGCCTACTTTCCCTACGCTGGCTCGTAGAGCCCAATCTTGGCCCCCATGGCCTACCTCTTGCCCTCGCGGCTCGTTAATCTACCAACTCCGACTTCTATAGTCCGTTTCCCCGATTTGGGCTTTCACATCTTGCGCCCTAATTTTGGCTCTTGCAACCCGCTTCCCAACATCTTTGGCTCTTGCAACCTACTTCCCAGAATTCGGCCTTCACTGCCTGCTTCCCAGAATTCAGCCTTCACGGCCCGCTGCCCATAATCTCGGCTCCTGCAGCCCGCTTCCTAATTTTAGCTCTTGTAGCCTGCTTCTCCGATTTGACTTCCGTAGCCTACTCCCTATAATTTCGACCTTCACGGCCCGCTCCCCAGCTTTGGCTCTCGCAGCCTGCTTCCCATCGGCCTTCATAGCCTACTTCCCTTTGGGCCCTCGTGGCCTACTTCCCAATTCTGGCTCTCATAGCCTGCTTCCTAGAATTCGGCCTTCACGGCTCACTTCCCATAATTTCGGCTCTGGCAGCCCGCTTCCTAATATCTTTGGCTCTTGCAGCCTACTTCCCGAAATTCGGCTCTCATAGCCTGCTTCCCAGAATTCGGCCTTCGCGGCTCACTTCTCATAATTTCGGCTCTTGCAGCCTGCTTCCCAATATCCTTGGCTTTATAAGCTGCTCCCCAAATTTCGGCTTTCGCAGCCCGCTTCCCTGATTTGAGGACACTAAATAAATTCTCACCCCATGTTTACATGCAAGAGAATATAGAAGAGAAGAAAAGAGAAGAGAAGAAAAATAAGAGAAGAAGAGACGAACAAACCATGTCAGCTCCCGGCACCCTGTCGGCACTGATGAAGAGAAGAAGAGACCAACAAACCAGGTCAGCTCCCGGCACCCTGTCGACGCTGACGAAGAGAAGAAGAGACCAACAAACCAGGTCAGCTCCCGGCACTATGTCGACGCTGACGAAGAGACAAAGAGACCAACAAACCAGGTCAGCTCCCGGCACCCTGTCGACGCTGACGAAGAGACAAAGAGACCAACAAACCAGGTCAGCTCCCGGCACCCAGTCGGCGCTGACGAAGAGACAAAGAGACCAACAGAGCATGTCAGCTCCCGATGCCCCATCGACGTAGACAAAGAGACTAACAAACCAGGTTAGCTCTCGACACCCCGTCAGCACTGACAAAGAAAAGAGGAGACAAACAAGTCATGTCGGCTCCCGACACCCCGGTGGCACCGACAATGAGAAAAAGAGGCCAGTACTCCCGCAGGCACCGCCCGGCTCATCCTTCGCCTGCACTACCCGTGGGTGGGGAGCATTTGTGGACACCAAAAATTGCACACCCAGATACCCTGCTCGGCCCAGCATCAACAACGGCACCGAGTGAAGAAGCCCCGGAGGGACTGGTCATCCGGACTCCCCAAATATGCACACTGCCGTGGAGCTATCTCCGGGGTCACGACAGTGAAGAGAACTCAACCCTCAAGAGCCCCACAATCCATGGGCCTCGAAGAAAATCAAATAAGCCATAACTCGCGCTCACAACGGGCTCATAACTGCCCATTTAGGCCTTCAGCGGCATGCCCTTTGGGCCCTTCAGCGGCACACCCCTTTGGCCCCTGGAGCGGTACTCCCTTTGGCCCCTCAGCGGTACCCCCTTTGGCCCTTCAGCAGTACGCCCCTGGGCCCTTCAGCAGCACACCCCGTGTGCCTTCAGCGGCACACCCCATGTGCCTTCAGCGGCACGCCCCATGTGCCTTCAACGGCACACTATTTTAAGCCTTCAACGGCACACTATTTTAAGCCTTCAACAGCACACTATTTCGGGCCTTCAACGGCACACTATCTCAGGCCTTCAACGGCACGCTATTTCAAGCCTTCAACGGCACACCATTTCAAGCCTTCAGCGGCACACTTCTTGGGTCTTCCAACGGCACGCTGTTCTGGCCCTTCAACGGCACACCTGGGCGTTTTCTTCCCCGACACTTCCGGCAAATCAAATCTTACGCCCATGCCCTAGGGATTCTTGGCACGTAGTGGGCTTGCTGGGGTGTCGCCCAGGGAGAGGGCCACGTTGCCTATTCCCCCCTGCCACTAAGGATGACGGGTCAAATCCCCAATCAATGCCTCCGGTTTCCCGCCTCCGACTACCGTGTTCGAGTGCTCCTGCCACTGGGGTTATAAAAGCCCCTTCTTCGGCGAACAGAAAGGAGGAGAGGAGGCCAGTGGAGGGAGCCACGACCGAGCTGCCAGAAAAGAGAAGAGGAAGAAGAAGAAGTGAAGAAGAAGAAGAAGAGAAGACGAGAAGAGGAGGAGGGGAGGCTCTGCCCCCCCCCCCTTCTGCTGCCCCGTCAACTACCGTCCGCGCGAAGAGAAAAGAGAAGAAGAGAAGAAGAAGCAGAAGAGAAGAAGAAGAGGAGGGGAGGCTCTACCTCCCTCCCCCGTTGCTCCGTCCACCGCCACCTGAGCGAAGAGAAGAAGAAGAAGAGGGGAGGCTCCGGCTTCCCCCCCCGTTGCTATCTCGTCTACCACCGTCGGTGTGAAAAGAGGAAGAGAAGAGGAGTGAGTGGAGAGAGAGGATGAGGTCTGGGAGGGGAGAAGTCCGTGCTCCCCCCATTGTATCTTCTTTCTTTCGTTTTTGCCGCCCCCCCCCCCCCTTGTTTTCTTTTCCGTCGCCATGTATTAGCTCCCTTGGGGCACTCCTTTTTGCGAGAATAAAAGTAGAAGGCTTGCAAATATTTTCTTTGGACGTCTTTCTAAAGCCTTTCTTCCGTGTTTGCATCCCTCGGTGTTTCACGCCCCTTTCCCTTTCTCCTTTCGTTAGGGCTTGCTTCCTCCCGGGCATTTTTGTCTTTGCCCACCCCTGAGTGCCCTCAGCGGCACACCCTAGCCGTGCCTCCGACGGCACACCCTCCATATGCCTTCAACGGCACGCCCTTGGGCATCCCCAGCGGCACGCCCACGGGGCTCTTCGCCGACACGCTCCTGCCGCCTTCAGCGGCACGCCCTTGCCCCCCCCTTCAGCGACACAGCCCCTCAGCGGCACACCCGGGCTTCCCCCAGTCCGGCATGCCCTCTCGTGCCTCCCTTGCCCGGCGCACTCGTCCCTCCTTGCCCGGTGCACTCTCTAGCCGGCCCTAGGGGGGTCTCAGGTCCGTTGTTCTCACCGAGTTTTCCGAAGTTTTATTAAAGGTGTTGCCGCTCTCGGGCGCCCACCTCCAGTTGTCGGGTTCCGCCACTCCATGTGGGCGCGTTCCATGTATCTCCCTTACGCTCAAGTCAAGAGGAGATGCTGCCGAATTTTTGTTAGAAACGATAACACGTTAAAAAGGACTAAAAGAAAACAACAAACAAATAAAAAGAACAATGGTAAAATACTTTAATCGAGGCAAGGGAACCGCAATCAATTCAAAGAGAGCCAAATCGAACGACAACTAAACAACTTGAACACTCGCCCTCGTGAGAGAAAGGATGAAAGATAATCGAGAGAAAGAGAGAAGAAACCCATGCAAACTTAATAAAATCAAGAGAGAAAAGAAAAGAGGAAGAGACATAAGAAGGGAAGAGGAGTGGGCTCCCCATGCCCTTCGCCGGCACGCCCCCTTCAGCCACCTTCGTCGGTACGCCCTTTTCGCCGCCTTCGCCGGTACACCCTCCAGCCACCCTTGGCCGGCACACCCTTCGCCGGCACACCCGCTGGCGCCCTTGGCCGGCACACCCTTCGCCGGTACGCCCGCTCGCGCCCCTCGCCCGCACACTCCCGCGACCCCTTCACCGGCACGCTCTCTTTACGCTCAGCGGCACGCTCGCACCCTTCGCCGACACACTCTCCCAGCCCCTCTGCGGCACGCTCCCCCTGCCTTCGCCGGTACACCCTGGTCGTTCTTCGCCGGCACGCCCCTTCAGCCCTTTTTAGCCCTCTAGCGGCCCACTCTCTCTCCAAAAAAAAAGAACACATATATAATATAATAATAATAATAATAATAAATAAATTACTAAAAATTCTGATAAATAAATAAACCTGAGTATATATATGGAATAAACAAACAAAAAGAATGTGAAATAATAATAATAATAATAAACAAAAAAGAGAAAATATAATAGTAATAATAATAAACGAAAATGGAGAAATCACCAGGAATAAATACATAAAAGGAAAATAAGCAATAAAATAAACATGCATATAATTTAAAGCCCAGATAAAAGAATGGTAAAATCCACATCGCAGCCCCGTCTCTCCCGTGACCCGATGCCGAAGGAACAATCATGCCGCCCTTCCAGGTTGGGCCTGAGTCTTGGGAATTATCCCAAAATAGCCATGACCTGACCTCGCCTTGGGCCGATATTCCGATTAAACCGGACTCGTTTCTCGGGCCGGATCCCTTCCAAGCCACTACTAAAATTGCCGCACGTTCGGCAGACATTTTGAACGGGTTCACCTCGATTCCCTCCGCGTTTCTATTATGGACCGGTGTCCGAACATGAAAAGGTCCATGCGTGACCGATATGGCCGACGGCTCCCATCCCGACATGGTCGTAACCCGGCATTGCTCTGGGCCAATAGCCTGTCGAATCGGATTCATCCTAATGGGATTTGTCCCCGCTCTTTCATTGAAATTGCCGCGAACTCGGCATAGATTCGTACGGGGTTGTTTCTATCTATGTCGTACCTTCAATATGGACACTTGTCCGAATATCAAGTGGTCCGCAAGTGACCGACAGAAATCGGAATAGAACGAGACTGCTCCCGTCATCCCTAGACCCTACACATGGGAATATCAATAAGGCCTTCGTGGGTTATGCTTGGACCTCGGGACCGTCCCGATTATAGTCATTGTCTGACCCATATCCACGGCCTACAGCCCGCTCCCTTTGAACACATTTTCAGTTTTGGAACCTAGTCCCGGGACTCTTCCTCGCTGTCCTCCGGCACCGAGAACATTAATGATGCCCACGCAAGCCCCGTTTGGACCGCGGGAGGCACCCCCGGCATGGTTCTGACTCGATCTTGCACCGGGCCAACAAACTCATTAGTTTCCTACTACACTAACCGAGATTTAACCGAATGTTTTCAGAGTCTCGGAATAATATGTTTGTCGTGTCCCGGCATACATATGTTCTAGGTCCTTCTGCGACGATTACGGTATTCTCAAGCCAGACACCCGTCCGAATATTAAACAGTCTTCCGAATGACCGACACGTTTCGAACGTCTGCTTCCCTAGACATAGGGCTTTCCAGTCGATTCAAGGGATATTCCCTCGTTGCCCCTTGGCACCGGAAATATTAATGACGCTCATGAAAGTCTTGTTTCGACCGCGGGGGGGCCACCGCAGTATGGTCGCAGCTTGCTCTTGCACCGGGCCAACAGATTTACTGGTTTTTGACCGCTCTAACTGAGGCTCAGCCGAACGTTCTCCGCTCTTCCGAACAATAGATTTGCCGTACCTCGGCATACATGTGTTTCACTTTTCCCGCGACAACCGCGATCTTCTCGAGCCGGACATTCGTCCGAACATTAAATGGTCAGTACACGACTGACATGATCGCAAATGGTTTTCTTCTCGCCCTCGCGCGAGAATTTCAATACCTCGTAATAGACCTTCCATGCAATTGATTTCTTGGCCATGAGGCCCTGAATCCCGGCGATTAATCAAGGGTGTTTCCTTGTATGGGGGATGTAAAGGACGCCGTGACCTTTGTGGCGCGGCGGGTTTTGGTCTCGACACGAACAACACAATCGTCTGACCGAGTCAGATCGAGTGCACCGTTGGGCTCTTCGGAGCCCGAATAAATTGTCACTCAGTGACTGGCACGCCCACGCACTCAATAGATGAACCACTTGAATAAGCGAATTTTAGTGCGTCCACAGTGCCGGCTTGGCTGCGGCTCAGGGTTGAGGACCCGAGGAAGATGTTGTGATAGCGACCGAAGTCTGGGGGCGTGGGGCCCGTGTTGGAGATCGAACGAGGCTGGCCCCGGGAGCTAACGCTTACCCGGGCCGGTGTTGATCTGGGGGCCCTATAGGGGCCAGTGGTAACAGTCCGGTGCCTGGCGCTCAGGCGGGCCACAGGCGCTGGAAGTGCGCGTGGCGCATTGGCCACGGGAGCCAATAGAGAAACTAGCGTTGGCTGAGAAACAACCACAGGGATCACACCCAAGAAGTAGGGCGATCCGATAACCAGGGCGAAGTTGCCAAAAGCGATCGACGTCGCCAAGTAGCCCACCCGGGCAGGGGGGCAATGATGTTGGGGCTATAGGTGACGGCCGCCATGGTTGCTGGAATGCTGAGTGCTGTGGAGGCGACGGTAGCTGACAATCGCCGAGAGCGGTCCGACGATCGGAGCGCGAACCGGAAGCTGCTAGCGAAAGCGCGCACGAGTACCCTCCTCTGCCTCTCCTGTAAGGACAGCGAAAGGGCACCGGGCTTTAGGGCTGGCATAGACTTTTCTTCAGCAAAAAGAAGGAAGGCGGGAGACGTCCCACCGGGCGTGCCATCCTCTCTATTCGCGTGGGTTTTTATGCCGGTTACTGAGGTGAGGGAAGGGATATAGGGAGGAAGGAGAATACGGGAGTTTGATATATCTTGGGTATCCTCCTTACGGTTGCATGCCTCTCATGGCGGTACCGGACACTCTCCTTTTTACGTAAAATCGAAAAGGGTCGAATGGCACGGAAATGTCAGGATAAGGGTTAACCGGACAAGGTGCGGGCGTGCCAGTCGATTTCTCGACAATCACTCATGGAACCAAGGTTTGACCGGGGAAGCACCACCAGGGCGCGGCACGTGGGCTCGGGTGATCGGGCGACACGTGGAGAGAAGAGGTTCCATGGGTGCGAGTGCGTAGGCTATTGCGGGAATCGTGTACTTGACATCTTTCCCCACCGGCCGCAAGCAACCGGTGTTTATTAACATCAGATTGAATCTGAATACCTTCGTTCCATGCTGAAGAGAAGTATGTATATGCGTCTAAAGCCGTGGGTAGAGGGCTAGGGGGCATCTAGCAGCTATGGGTGCACGTTAGACCGAGGGGTGTTTACTGGGGTTAGAGTGTTGGGCACAGATGCGGAGTGGTGTAGGTAGGAAGCTGGGGGCCCGAATGTGGGCACATGTATTTTTACTGGCTTTATGATGAGCCACATGGGCTTTACAAGCGGGCCTTAATGGGCCCAAGTACAACTGGAGCATGTTGCGGGACAATTCCGACACGTGGGTCGGTCCCTGGGTCATTGCGTGATAAAGCGGATATCCGCATGTTCCACAGGAACTCTTTACAGAGGAGTTGGTGTAGGTTCGACTGCCTTGGTGGCCAGAGCAGACATGGACTGGAGTCTGCGGAGATCGGACGCGGCTCGAGGTGAGCGATCGGGTCTGGGTTTCGGGCGGCGTGTGTTGTCATGCTGGAGAGTCGAGGTCGGCCCCGGGACTATGATTCCCAGGCCAGAGGTCCAACTAGACTTGATTTGTCAATCTAAGGGGCCGACGGCCGACTGGGAGGAGAACGGCGGGCACCCAGTTTCGTGTCGGGGGCCGGCGCGGCATTATGAAGTGCCCTTCGTTACCGTCGTAAGTGTCGTAAGTTGACGTACATGGGCGGACCGGGGGTGCAGGCATATTTGCTATTGGCATAGTCATCTTACATGCAGCGGGGATAGACTTGGTGTGAGACGGCTAAACATCGCGTGCGGGGAGTACGTGAGACATACCCTCGGCGTGTGTAAGCCGACTAGCAAGCCAAATGCGCGCCCACTTGTCTTTCTACATTCTCGACCCTTGCCGAAAGCCTCGGGGGTCCGAGGGTGCGACAATTAGGCCGGGGGAGTTTGCTCGTCCGTCCGTGTGTCCGTGGGTTGCTTCACGTATCATATGCATGCATCGTGCCCTTAGCTTGTTGGTAAGGGGGCAATTTATAGAAGTTGGAGGGGTGGGGGTGGGGTTTAGTCAGACTAAGTTGGGGGTCCAACTTGGTCTGGGTAAACCCCCCAAATAGTGCTTTTCTTTTTATTTTATTTGAATTTTATTTGTGTGTTTTTGTGTGTGTGTCGGAGTGGAAGGGGTGGGGTTTAGGCGGACCAGCCCAAGGGGCTAGTCTGGTCCACCTAAACCCCTCTTCGGAGGGAGAAAACCTTTTTTTTATTTTTGGAGGGGTTTAGGCAGACCAGCCTAGGGGTCCAGGCTGGTCCGCCTAAACCCCCCTTCCCCATGGGGTTTAGGCGGACCAGCCTGGGGGTCCAGGCTAGTCCGCCTAAACCCCTCCCCAGGGGGGTTTGAGCAGACCGAAGTGGTCCATTTTTTTATTTTAAAAAATCTTTTTTTATTACCCAGGGGTTTAGGCGGACCAGCCTGGAGGGCTAGGCTGGTCCGCCTTGTTGGCCTAGAGAGATGGTGGACAAGAAGGGGGGTTGCATTGTCCCCTTGCAGAAATGGCGGATTTAAAAAACTTTATTAACTAAACACAATGGAATTAAAATAAACTGTGTTGATTAACTAATACTCAAGTGAGATTAAAGATATTCTCTCAAGCTTTCCGATCTCACTCGAATAGTTAAAGCAACTATCAAGAGAATTACGCTCAACACAGATAACGGAGGTAGCAGTGTGTGACAGTGTAGTGAATTAAAAACCTATATAGTGTTCCTGTGAAGGGAGATAGAAGAAATGACAATCACACAGGCAATCACATATGACACAAGGATTTTAAGGTGCTTCGGGACCACGACGGGCTCCCTACGTCCACCCCTCACCCAACCGGGTGAGGCTTCACTACACGCTACCGAAGTAGCAACACGGGGACGAACCCCAACCACACACGCTGCTTCTGCAGCAATGTCCACACACGGGGACAAGCCCTAACACGCTGCCACCGCAGCACACACACACACACGTTCGGGGATCACACCCCAGACACTTAGACTACGCGGAGACACAGCTTCGCCCACACACAATGATGTATCAAGTTTATCATGGCACAAAGGATATTCAATAAACACAACAAGATTGATCTATGATCAAATGAGGAGAGTAGAAATGAATGACTAAAGATTCTCCCTCAAATCTTCAATGAACCCCTTAGAGAGCATAGACGGGTGCACTGAACGCTTTTGTTCACGAAGTGGAAGCTGGCCGAAACCACAGGAGCCGCTCTGGTAAAATGGGTGATAGTGGAACGAGTCTTGTTGATGGTGTCCTCCTTGTCTTCCTCTTTCTTCAAGGTGCACAACACCTCCTCCTTGTTCACAAAGTCCCTTGCAAAAGGATGGAGTACATTAGCTTTTATCTGTTCCAAAAGATGAAAATCGCAGCAATATATGGAGCACAAAACTGATAAACAAAGGACCAAGGTAGGATCTCAAGTGCATCTAGATTAAGGATAGAGCATGGCAAATATCTCAAATGATTAAGGGATAGATATAGAAGTTTTCCCTTTTGTAGACTCCTCAAACCTCCAAGTCGATGTCGACGGTTGCTCGCGATATTGACATCTTCAGATTCCTCTCTTCATTCCGCTTGCTATCTCCTTCATCACGGAGCTCCAAATATCGACGGGAAGAGATCAGATCTGGCTTGAAATCCTCTTAAGCTCCTCTCTTTTCCTCCTGCACAAGAAAGAACGATTTAACCAAAGGAGATGCAAATAAAACCCCAAATTCGCATCATACATATAGGGTAGCAAATAGAGGCACAAACCAAGGGTAGAAACCACACCCAACCAAGGGTAGAAACCCTAGGGGTAATGGGGTAAAAGGGCAAGCCAATCGAACCTAAGAAACCGGAGTTCGAACCCAAATCGGCGAACCCGATCTGGACGTAGCAGAAAAAGTGTCGACCTCCAGGGTCGACACTCGTTTCAACGAGTTCTGCCAGAACATATATAAAAATAAAACCGAGATACGAGTGTCGACCTATGGGGTCGACACTTTTCACCAAGAGTTCTGGCCTGTGAAGAGACAGAACATTCGTGGTGAAAAGTGTAGACTCTTGAGGTCGACACTTTTTCACGAACATTCTGTTTCACAGAAATGATCATACTTACCAGAAAGTGTCGACCTACGAAGTCGACACTTTTTCTCGTGAGTTCTGCCTTTAGCAATACAACAGAACCCTGGTGAAAGTGTCGACTTCACAGGTCGACACTTTCTTCCAGCGTTCTTAACACACCGCAAGGCAGAAGCTCTGAAAATAAGTGTCAACCCCTGAGGTCGACACTTTTGCTGACAGCAGAAAAACATCAGTAATATCAATTGAAAGCACCACATTTCCTAAACATGTATCATGATTGAATAATAGAGTTCATAAAACTCAGATTTAGATGACGAAGCATGATTTCTTCATAGATTGAATCCATTCAGATTGATATCTAATTGAACATCCATTCTTACCATTGGCCTTCAAGTTTTGAGTGAAGTCTCACAATAAACATGTATTCTCCAGATTTAACCATTGCTTTTCATCCACTTTAAAATCAACCTACAAGTGTGTCCTTATCACCATTACCATGATTTGGAGATTAATTCCATCTAGAACCTGCACATGTACAAATTCTCATTAATCTCAATCTCAAGGTTAGCAATTTGAATTCTCAAATCAACCCATATCATGTAAACCACTCAATGCATCCTTTCAATCTCAAACAAGGCAAGTGTCCTCATACACTAAACTCATTTATGATTGAATCAAAGTTAAGTGAAAGTATATATGAATTTCAGTTCAAAAACCTTTAACAGTGGCCATTCATATGACAAAGCATATAGTCTCACATGCATAAGAGAAGCTTCAAGCATGGCCACACAATAGGTTCCATGACCAAACCAAGATAATCAAGTTCAGTCATAGTCAACAACCACATTCAAGGTTCTCAAAATCATCATGTCCAAGAAAACAAGGATCAGAGTTCAGCTCAACTAAATTCATATTCAGAGCAAGGAAAATTCAGTTAAGACAAATTACAGTCCATTCAAACATCAAATTCCATGGAATCAAAAGTAATGTAGGAAACTTGTTCCTGCACTTTCCAGGAGTATAAATCCATGAGAATCTTAAGAAGATGCAAGGACATCAAGGATATATATACATGTGGCTCAAATAGTCAGGGGTCGACCCATGGGGTCGACCCATCCAAAGGAGAATTGAAAGCTGCCTTAGCAGTCCAATGTAATAAAATGATCTTACCAACAGACTATTAAAACAATACCCAACAATCTCATGCACAGCACGCATGATTCAACATCAGAAATGTATCCATGAAGGACCATTGAAATTCTACCTGCAAAACAAGATATCATCATATTAGCTTGTTTATCACGAAGATGCCATTAAGCATAAAACACACAATATATTAGAATCATCAAAACCATTGTCAAAGATAACGAGGGGGCGCACAGAACCCAACAATCTCCCCCTTTTTGATGATGATAATATATTGTGGCCACTCAAATTTCTCTCCCCCTTTGGCATTATCAAAAAGATGGGGGACTCAGGAGTAACTATGAAGTTTTCAAAAACGAGTGAGACAAGAGCACACAAACCCAGCAATTAACCTCCCATGAAGGGAAGGTGTGGAGACCAAAACCAAACAGGAATTTGAAATGTTATGTGCAATTAGCAGATTTGTGAAATAAGTGCAAATGCTCAATTTTTGTAAGTTTTTGCTTTATGTGTAACTAATTATGCACAAGTAGTATAAGGAAACTATATGCAAAATCTAAAAACTAAGTATGCACAAAGTGCATTGTGCTCAAAAGCATGTTATTCTTCTCCAATTGTCAAGAGCCAAAAACCAATCGACAATGGGTTATTTAACCTGTTATCTACAAGTATAACCTATGGATGCAACCTATGGAATGGGATATGAGATGATCAAACAGATCAAGCATTCAGACACTCAAGCATGCAAAACTAAGTATAGACTCATGCAAGTCCCTTCGGGACGGGTGTAAGGATAATGCAATTGATCGTTGAACATGAAGTGCATGAACAATACTAAGAAGGTCGTGCTTATATAAATAAAGTACTACATTAACCATGAAAGATGACTGATTCATAAGCGACATTCAAACAATCAAACCCAAGGTGCATAAGTGAAGATTGAGCAATGAAAATCAAGTCAATATGGAAAATCATATTTTCTAAAGAACACTAAAAAGAACTTCTCATCCATACACTTCCATACACAATGCTGGAATATTGGTAGCTACGTATGACCCCAAATTTTTAATTACTAAAAATGGTGTGACTAACCTTTTGACACGAGTCATGTTCTTTGTTTCAGGGGTAATTCCTAGTTACTCAGTTTCGTCACTTTTTATGATGTGGATGAGACACTTTTCGACGCGAGTTGTACCCTTTATCTCAGGGGCACTTCCCGGCTACTCGGTGACAAATCACATTTATTTTTATATGGATTAGTTTCTCCTTTCGACGCGAGTTTCCTCCTTTATTTCAGGGGGAATTCCCGGCTACTCGGATCCACGTTCCACTTATACAAATTTTTGAAGGGGTAAACAGCTTTTTCCTTACGAGACATGTGATTTCTATGTAGAGAATCAATAGTCCTCAAAAGTGTAGAGTAGAAAATAGTAATCCTTATTAGATTGAATCATTATCTCAAAAAGGTGCATTTTGTGTGGGTGGTTGTATTGAATGTAAAAGATGAATTATTCTCAACACAGTAATGTCTCCCCCTAAATTTATGCACGGTTATAAAAAATCTCCCCCTTAATATATGACATGTTACAAACATGTCTAAATCAATACAATTTCATTTAGCAAGGGATGAGTCATAGAAGGAGTCAAAAAGTGGTTGTATATTATATACATTCAAACAAGCACTGAACTGAAGTTTTCAAGCATGTTGATTTCCAGTACGTGGCGGAGAACGTAGGTACGAAGACCACCTCACGCGTAGTGAAAGTTTCCAGTTGGACATAATCTAACCTTCCACAATCATCATTTGATATACCGGATAATCATGGCATTCAAGCACAGAAGTATGCAATGATATGCAAGTGTATGCATATAACTTGAAAAGATGATTGAAAAATTATTCTTATTCAAAAGTATGCAAAGATGAGTATGATATGCGCAATGACTATCATGCAAGTAAGTATATAAACTGTGTATGCAAAAGTGAACCATTATTCACAAGATGTTAGTAAGAGTGTGAAAGACATTATGGACAGACCAGAGCATTCAAAGACGAATTATTATTTGCAAAGCAAGAGAAGGTGTGTCAGAAGACTAGCCATATATGTACAACATTAAGCATTCAAGACTTATGATTATTTACAAGATATTCAAAAAGAAGCATTCACGTCAACTACTCATCAAAAATGGAAGATCTCAACATTTCAACAGTTGACAAGAGTCAGTGAGGCAGAATTGTAAACATTTTCCTCCAAGATCAAGTTTTACCTTTTTAGATTCTTCAACATAAACCAAACCAGGGAAGTTCTCAAAATCAAATATTTTCTTTCTCACCTTGAGTGTCCTTTATTAATTAAAATTTCTTGACCTCAAGGTGCCCCTACAAAATAAATTCTCATTTTGGTAATTTGGGTACCCAAGCCATCTTGGGTCCCGATGGGTTAGTTCTTACACGAACAGATGAATTCTTATTTTTCCTAGCAAACCATTCATCATCGGCCCTCATCATGGTACAATCGTCCATAGAATATCCATTCAGGCCACAATAAAAATAATGAGAAGATTTTCTTCTCATGGACAGCTTTTCATCATTTTCTATTAAAGAACAATTGTTCATCTTATGTCCAAAGCCACCACAGTAATGACAAGAGATATTTTTCCTGAAAGACCACTCATCATCATTTCTCTTCATGAAACAATTTTTAAAGATATGACCATGTATTCCACAATAATAACAATCAGCATTGAAGTTTTTCTTCATATGTTTTTCATGAATTTCAGACTTATCAACAGTTTTCATTTGTGTCTTCAATGCTTCATCATCATCAAATTTCATTGATAAGCAATCATACATGTCATGACCAAATTTGTCACAATAATAGCATGAAACATTTCTTCTTTTCTTTGATTCATGAACATGTTTTCCAATTTGGGAATTTGCATGCATACAAGGAGAATCAACATCATTTTTGTCTTTTGAATTTTGTTCATCATACAAACACAAAGACTCGTTCAAGCTCTTAACTTCATTCTCCAATGACAAAATATGTAATTCAGACTTAGCCATTTCATTTTCACACAATGCAAGTTTCTCATTCAACAAAGAATTGATAGTTTTAAAACTTGCAATTTCTTCTTCTAGAACATGAGAGTTTTCAAGATCATCAACAACTACATATTTTCCTTTTTCAAACATGTGGATTTTATCAACCAGAAGACTATTTTGATCTTTCAACTTCTTAATCTCTTCAGCAAGCTTTTCATTTTGATAACTCACATTTTCATCAACCATTTCATTCATGGTTTCATTGCATTCAAATCTATCATTCACGTTTTTAAAGCTTTCAATTTCATGTCTTAACTCCCTTAACCATTCAGATTTATCAACAGACATGCATTTTTCTTTTTCAAGGACAAGCAATTTTTCAGACATAGCACCATTCATTTCTTTCAGATTCTCATTATCTTTTCCCATATGTTGAAGTTCTGAAATTTTTTCCAACAAGGAGTTGTTTTCAAATCCAAGGTTTGCAATCATTTCTTTTAGTTCTTCTTCAACAAACATTTGGGACTCAACTAGCCTTTCAAGCTCAATGCATTTCCCACATGAAGAGTTGTCAACACACAAATTTTCATTTGTGGAACACTTGACACAAGGAGTGTTAACATGAGAACAATCATCAAGTTTCCTTTTGATTTTTCTATTTTCATATTTTAAAGCTTTGTATCTATCAACTAGTTCATCATAAGCGTCCATCAATTCATCATAACTCAAATCACTTTCCTCATCAGAGTCAGAGCTAGAGTTTACCTTTGAGCTCTCTTCACTTTGACGCTCAATTTCATCGTTTGCCGCTAGGCAGTCACCGTCGTTGTAGCTTTCTTTTTGGGCTTCGATCAGCCCATCCCAAATTTCTTTGGCTGTCCTACAAGATAAAATAAATTGAAATTGATTAGTATCCAAGGCAGCCTTAAGAGCATTCAAAACAAACAAATTATCCGAATTCATTTTCTTATGTTCATCAGTCCACCTTAATTCATTTTTGGGTAAGACATGTGGACCATGAGAAATTAAGCTCATGAGTTTCGGATCAAAATCACAAATCCAAACATAAAACTTTCCTATCCAAGAAGCATAATCAAAACCATTGTAAACAGGAATAGAATTCAAGCTAGCCATCATGAAAATGATCTTTACTCCTAGACCGTGAGATCCGTTAAAAAAATCAGAGACTGGGCTCTGATACCAATTGTTGGCCCAGAGAGATGGCGAACAAGAAGGGGGGTTGAATTATCCCCTTGCCGAGATGGCGGATTTTAAAAACTTTCTTAACTAAACACAATGGAATTAAAATAAACTGTGTTGATTAACTAATACTCAAGTGAGATTAAAGATATTCTCTCAAGCTTTCCGATCTCACTCGAATAGTTAAAGCAACTATCAAGAGAATTACGCTCAACACAGATAACGGAGGTAGCAGTGTGTGATAGTGTAGTGAATTAAAAACCTATATAGTGTTCCTGTGAAGGGAGATAGAAGAAATGACAATCACATAGGCAATCACATATGACACAAGGATTTTAAGGTGCTTCGGGACCACGACGGGCTCCCTACGTCCACCCCTCACCCAACCGGGTGAGGCTTCACTACACGCTACCGAAGTAGCAACACGGGGACGAACCCCAACCACACACGTTGCTTCCGCAGCAATGTCCACACACGGGGACAAGCCCCAACACGCTGCCACCGCCGCACACGTTCGGGGATCACACCCCGGACACTTAGACCGTGCGGAGACACAGCTCCACCCACACACAATGATGTATCAAGTTTATCATGGCACAAAGGATATTCAATAAACACAACAAGATTGATCTATGATCAAATGAGGAGAGTAGAAATGAATGACTAAAGATTCTCCCTCAAATCTTCAATGAACTCCTTAGAGAGCATAGACGGGTGCACTGAACGCTTTTGTTCACGAAGTGGAAGCTGGCCGAAACCGCAGGAGCCGATCTGGTAAAATGGGTGACAGTGGAACGAGTCTTGTTGATGGTGTCCTCCTTGTCTTCCTCTTTCTTCAAGCTGCACAACACCTCCTCCTTCTTCACAAAGTCCCTTGCAAAAGGATGGAATACATTAGCTTTTATCTGTTCCAAAAGATGAAAATCGCAGCAATATATGGAGCACAAAACTGATAAACAAAGGACCAAGGTAGGATCTCAAGTGCATCTAGATTAAGGATAGAGCATGGCAAATATCTCAAATGATTAAGGGATAGATATAGAAGTTTTCCCTTTTGTAGACTCCTCAAACCTCCAAGTCGATGTCGACGGTTGCTCGCGATATTGACATCTTCAGATTCCTCTCTTCATTCCGCTTGCTATCTCCTTCATCACGGAGCTCCAAATATCGACGGGAAGAGATCAGATCTGGCTTGAAATCCTCTTAAGCTCCTCTCTTTTCCTCCTGCACAAGAAAGAACGATTTAACCAAAGGAGATGCAAATAAAACCCCAAATTCGCATCATACATATAGGGAAGCAAATAGAGGCACAAAAGACTATAAACCCCATGCATATTCCCTCTCAAAACCACACCCAACCAAGGGTAGAAACCCTAGGGGTAATGGGGTAAAAGGGCAAGCCAATCGGACCTAAGAAACCGAAGTTCAAACCTAAATCGGCAAACCCGATCCGGACGTAGCAGAAAAAGTGTCGACCTCCAGGGTCGACACTCGTTTCAACGAGTTCTGCCAGAACATATATAAAAACAAAACCGAGATACGAGTGTCGACCTATGGGGTCGACACTTTTCACCAAGAGTTCTGGCCTGTGAAGAGACATAACATTCGTGGTGAAAAGTGTCGACTCTTGAGGTCGACACTTTTTCACGAACATTCTGTTTCACAGAAATGATCATACTTACCTGAAAGTGTCGACCTACAAAGTCGACACTTTTTCTCGTGAGTTCTGCCTTTAGCAATACAACAGAACCCTGGTGAAAGTGTCAACTTCACAGGTTGACACTTTTTGCCAGCGTTCTTAACACACCGCAAGGCAGAAGCTCTGAAAATAAGTGTCGACCCCTGAGGTCGACACTTTTGCTGACAGCAGAAAAACATCAGTAATATCAATTGAAATCACCACATTTCATAAACATGTATCGTGATTGAACAATAGAGTTCATAAAACTCAGATTTAGATGACGAAGCATGATTTCTTCATAGATTGAATCCATTCAGATTGATATCTAAGTGAACATCCATTCTTACCATTGGCCTTCAAGTTTTGAGTGAAGTCTCACAATAAACATGTATTCTCCAGATTTAACCATTGCTTTTCATCCACTTTAAAATCAACCTACAAGTGTGTCCTTACCACCATTACCTTGATTTGAAGATTAATTCCATCTAGAACCTGCACATGTACAAATTCTCATTAATCTCAATCTCAAGGTTAGCAATTTGAATTCTCAAATCAACCCATATCATGTAAACCACTCAATGCATCCTTTCAATCTCAAACAAGGCAAGTGTCCTTCTCATACACTAAACTCATTTATGATTGAATCAAAGTTAAGTGAAAGTATATATGAATTTCAGTTCAAAAACCTTTAACAGTGGCCATTCATATGATAAAGCATATAGTCTCACATGCATAAGAGAAGCTTCAAACATGGCCACACAATAGGTTCCATGACCAAACCAAGACAATCAAGTTCAGTCATAGTCAACAACCACATTCAAGGTTCTCAAAATCATCATGTCCAAGGAAACAAGGATCAGAGTTTAGCTCGACTAAATTCATATCCAGAGCAAGGAAAATTCAGTTAAGACAAATTACAGTCCATTCAAACATCAAATTCCATGGAATCAAAAGTAATGTAGAAAACTTGTTCCTACACTTTCCAGGAGTATAAATCCATGAGAATCTTAAGGAGATGCAAGGACATCAAGGATATATATACATGTGGCTCAAATAGCCAGGGGTCGACCCATCCAAAAGAGAATTGAAAGCTACCTTAGCAGTCTAATGTAATCAAATGATCTTACCAACATACTATTAAACCAATACCCAACAGTCTCATGCACAGCATGCATGATTCAACATCAGAAATGTATCCATGAAGGACCATTGAAATTCTACCTGCAAAATAAGATATCATCATATTAGCTTGTTTATCATGAAGATGCCATTAAGCATAAAATACACAATATATTAGAATCATCAAAACCATTGTCAAAGACAACGAAGGGGCGCACAGAACCCAACACGCCTAAACCCCTCCCCAGGGGGGGTTTGGGCGGACCGGATAGAAGAGAGAGGGGGAGTGGTCCCACCTCTATAAAATTTGATTTTTTGTGTTATTTTCTTCCCAAATTGGTTAAGAAGAAAGAGGATAAAGGATACTGGGAGGATACAGTGGTGGACTGGCGGCTTGTGCGTGAAGATCGAGGGATTGACGTGTGTGACTCAATGTAATCTCGGGACTCCGTCTTCGTGAATCCTTCCACACACAGGTACGACGAACGAACTTTGCACGAACCTCGGACTGTGAAGTTAGGGATTTCCACGAACTGGGACTGGGGAGTGCCGTCGGGCCTCCGAGCTGAGGAGAGGGCGGGGTCCCCGGGGAGTTCTCCCTCTCTGAGGGCGCGGCCATGCCCTGGGGTGAACTGGCCCAGGGCGAGTCGTAACCCCGAGGGATGTCCCCCAGGGGTCTTCCTTCATTGTCTGGGGATATCCTTTGTAGGATACAGTGTTCCGAGATATTGAAACGGCCCATGGGGGCCCTTGTTCTTCGGGGCGTAGCGGCCGCTCGCAAGGTGTTCGGGCGAATGCCCGACACACCCCGGGTTGTCGACTGAGCCGCGCAGGTGGCCGACGGGCCTTGGATTTGGCCTAGGGCCAAGGGTAGAAGTCTGTAGGAGCTGGGAGGAGTCACCTTGGGCCCACGGGCCTTGCCTCGTGTTACGTGCCACGTTGTGCGGTGCGTTGGTAGGGTAGCCTCGGGTTGGCCCGAGAGCTAAGTTCAGTGGCTTGTTGCCACATGTCTGAGGGTCGAGGATGGCCCCGACTTACTGGGGGGTCATTGTGGGACCCAATTGGTGTTCTGGAATCACGGGGTGGCCCGTGGGTTGGTGTATAAGGGTTAAAACATGTGCGCCCACAAGGTGTTCGGCGGAATGCCGAACACACGTGTGTGACCCGTACACACGTACTGTGGGCCTCCCAGGCCTGTGGTTGACCTATTTGGGTCTCCCTTTGACCTTGGAGGGTTGAAGGAAGGCGTCCCGGGGTGGGCCCCTAGCTTTTTCGCTGAGTGCCACGTGGCGTGGCTTGTAGTCGGAGCGTCCCCCGGATGGCCCAGGTGGTCGTGTAGAGTGCGGGGAAAGTCCGCAACTTATGAGTCGGGAGTGGTCCCGATCGATTGCTAGTGCCGCCATGCGCTTCGGCTAGCGGGTTGGGGCCGTTGGTCGGGCCCACTGGGTTTTCGGAGGGGCTGGGTAGCCCACGCCTTGAAGGTGTTTGAGAAAATTTCCGAACTCTTATTTCTGGGTATTTTGCTGGGGAAATAGTCCGAGTACAACAGTTGCCATGTAAGATTTTTCCTTTATATATATATAATGGCAGTAATATTCAGAACTGGGTTGACTGTTCTTTACCGCCTTTGGTGTGACTTGACTACCGTATCTGCAGTTGCTAGAAAAGTGAAGATTTTACTTGCAGTCTTCTCACGTGTTGGTTGGCCAGGCGGCTGACGTGGTGCTAGCGCCTTTCCGCCTTTCCATATTTTGAATGACTTGCCATTTCGCGTGTCCCTATGTGAGGGCCATTGAGGCAAACAGAGTAACTGCCCTTAGGAAAGGGTTCCTGCCTTTCTCATTTTTTCGAGGGGAGAGTCAATTAAGGCGAGGGTTCCTCCTTACAGCCTATAAAAGGTCCCGAAGGGCGTCTCCACCTCTCTTCACCGCTTAAGGCTTTCCTTGTAGTCTTTCCTCTTTATTCCCTTTTTCACGAAGCATCTTTCTTTTGTGCTGGGGGATCATCAGTGAAATATGGAGGGTGATTCGGAAGAGCATGACCCTAGTGGCCGCCGAGGTGTTCGTGTGGCTCCGGCGTAGGAGAAAGAAGGAGGACGTGGCGGACCGCGTACGAGAAAGAAGGAGGCCTGGCGACGGGCTCGCTCCTAACTTCTAGACCGCAGCCAGACGACGTACGAGAAGGGAGGAGGCCTGGTCGTGGGCTCTCTCCTGCTCTCCGAGTTGCCGCCCCACTTGAGGAGGACTGATGACGTAACGTCATTGCTCCTCCTTTCTTTCCATCCGCCGCCCCTCTCACCTCTTCGAGGGGGTGCTCGATTTCTCCCCCTCTTCTGCTCTTCAACCAACTTCTTTTCTTTTCTTTCACTCTTTGGAGGGTGCTCTTATCCTTGCTCGCACCACTTGGAGGTGCTTGCTTTCTATTCGGCTTCCGCCCTCCTTCCAAAGAGTTGGCAGAGGAGGCCTTCTCTTGTTTTCCTGACATCCGGGTGGAGAGGAGGATTTCTGTAGCCCATCTAAGAGCAGCCAAACTAGGTCCATCAGGACCAAATGAGGCCCAGCTCATCCAAGTGACAGCCCCACAGGGCCCACTTAGGCTAAAAAGCCCAATAAGATTACTCGGGATCAAATCCTTCCTCGGCGGCCCTTAGGCTCGGAAGGCCTGAGCGTCGGTCAGAATGGAGGAAGACCCATGCCCAAGTTATCCCCTCGTCGGGATAAAGGCAAGCGCTCAGCGCCCACTCCGACCTATCTTCATCCGAGCTATGCCTATCACCCGGACAGGGTTGGCACCTTTTATGCTCGGCTCGACCGACGATTACTTATCCACGCTGCCGTTGAGAGCCCTTTATGAGCAAAAGTTTATGAGGATAAGGGACCCATGATCCCTCAAGGCTATAAAGATCTCACGATGAGGATGTAAAGACCCCACGATGAGGACGTAACTCCCGCCTGAAACTCCTCAGCTTACGGGACTCATGAGGCGAGCACACTATATAAACCTGGGACTCCCTCCAATAGAAGGTAAGGGCAATACACGCCTAAAATTCTCTGAGCAGGAACCACTTCACCACCTTGGTGTAGGGGGATCTCGTGCACCTCTTTCTACCTCCCTCCCTATCTTCCACCATTGCTCTACTGACTTAAGCATCGGAGGGTTTTCCACAGGGAACCTCCCATGGGCCCCCTGATCCATTTCCCTTTCTCTATAGTTCACTGTTCGGTAATCATCTACCCCGCTCAGGAGCCGCGCGAGATCACACCCCTTCATCTGGCGCCGTCTGTGGGAAACGACCGAAGAGCCAGTATGGTGCGAAGAAGTTCAGGGAGGAGGTCCGTCGGCGACAGGGGAAAGACCATGGTGGCGGCGGGAGAAGGTCCCTCTCAAGCCTCACAAAATCCCCCCTCCAATGCCAGCACCCCCGCCAACGGACCACCCCCTCCCGCCGCAGCGGTAGGGGTACCGCTTAACGGCGGCGCTGACGCCTTCCAAGCCCTCAACGCAAAATTGGATGTCCTCGTGGAACTCATGGGGACTCAGGCGACCAGGGATGGAAGGTCACGCACCCCTCCGGAGAGCCCCCCCCCGCAAGAACGTGTCCCAGCACACCGCCGGAGGTCGCTTCACCCTCCAAGGGCAGCAGCTTATTCGCAACAAGATAGGAGGACCCTCACAAGCCCCCCCTCCGGAGCAAGAGGCCTCCTCCACACCGAAACGGGGGAAACATGGGGCACGCCATCCACTCCCGGAGACCTAAGTCCCCAGGGAGCGCCAGGATAGCCTGCCATCACGCCCCCTTAGCCCTACAGTGCAACAACGGCCGGTGTTGTCCCTCTATCTACGAGAGTTCGAGAGGCGCTTCGCAGCACAGGAGCGCGCCTTACGAGCCTTGCAGAAGACCTCTCCACCAGAGGACGAGGAGAGATCCCTGTTCTCCGACTATATCTTGAAGGTAGAGGTATCTCCCAGAACCTCCATCCTAACCTTCAAGCCTTACGACGGCCAAGGCGACCCGGCCGACCACTTTGACAACTTCGACGCCCTGATGACCCTTCATGGAGCATCCGACGCCATCAAATGCCGAGCCTTTGTGACCACCCTGGTCCAAGGCGCCCAAGCATGGTTCCGGGCCCTCGCCCCCGGATCCATCCGAGACTTCAAGCAGTTTGGGCGAGTATTCAAGGAGAGTTTCACTGGCAGCGGCCCCCCGAGGTCGGTAGCAGGGCTTTTGGCTCTCAAACAGGCGCAAGGGGAGAGACTTCGGGCCTACATCAACCGATTCAAATCGGAAGATCTGAGAATCCCCCGCCTGGATGTAGCCTCGACCATAACCGCGATGACCGGAGGCACCCGGGACGAGAACCTCTGCCGCGAACTTGTCCTCCACCCTCCCTCGACCCTTGCCGAGGTAGTGACTCTGGACTTACGCCATGCTGAGTGTGAAGAAGTTCTCAGCGCATGCCGAGGCGCAACTGGCTCGGGTCGTGAGGGGGACAAGAAGCGAGCACCCGAGTCAAGCTCAGGCCAAGGAAAGAGGCGGAACCGAGACGGGGAGCGCAAAGAACTGTCCCGAAAGTACGAGCGGTACACTCCCTTAACAACTCCAGTGTATGAAATATATGAAGACATCAAAGGCTCGGGCCTCCTCTGCCAACCCGAGCCAATGAGGTCGAAAAGCCGCAATCGCAGCAAACATTGCATGTTCCACAGTGACCACGGGCATCACACCGGCGATTGCCATTAGCTCCAGGATGAGATCGAGCGCCTCGTCCCACAGGGACACCTATCCCGGTTTGTGGCCGGGCATAAGGAAGACCGAGGCGCCCCAGAGGAAATCGACAACGCCCCTCGCGGGGTCCATATCAATGTCATCGCCAAAGGAGCTGCATCGGGAGGAGACAGTGGCCGAGGAAGGAAGCGTCATGCTGAGCGGGCAAGCTGAGCCATCGAGTCTCCCAAGGCCCCGCCAAGTGAGTCTCAGATCATAGTCTTCTGCGACAGAGACCTGGAAGGGCTGACCACCCTGCATGATGACGCCCTGGTCATTTCGGCCACGATAAACCATTGTAACGTAGATAGGATTCTAGTTGACAATGGAAGTGCCCCCGATGTATTATCCTATGAATGTTTCCTTAAGATGGAGGAGGATCCGTCTAAGCTCTGCCCGATCCGAACCCCCTTGTGTGGGTTCAATGGCCAGGCCACTTATCCCGAGGGAGCCCTCAGCCTGCCGGTTACTCTTGGCACCCCACCCAAGACCGTTACGGTTATGGCGGACTTCAGTGATCAAGGGTTTGATAGCATACAATGCAATCTTCGGCCGAGGAATCCTCAGCCGAACAAAAGCAGTACCTTCTACCTATCACCAAAAGATGAAGTTCCCCACCAAAAATGGGTTGGGGGAAGTCTGAGGCAACCAGACCATGGCCAGAAGGTGCTACAATATCTCGGTGGAAGCCACAAGGCCGGACGGGAAGAACAGGGGCCCCCGGGAAGTCGAGGAAAAATCCGCAACCGTCGAGCCTGGAGGTGAATTGCTAGCGGTTTTCCTAAACGACGACCCGACCCTGGGAGTAAAGATTGGAGCCGACCTAACATCTGAAGCCCAACAGCAATACAAAGAGTTTCTTTCTGCATACGTCTGAGTCTTTGCATGGTATGATGATCAACTCCCTGGGATACCAGAGGAGATGGTGATGCATAAGCTCAACCTCGATCCAACCATCAAAGTTGTACAACAACGTAGAAGGAAGCACGCGCCAGAGAAGCAGGCGATCATCAAGGAGCAAGTCACCAAGGGGCAAAAGAGTGGTCTTTTCAGACCGGTCCTGTACCCAACATGGCTGGCTAACGTCGTCCTGGTGCCAAAAGCTTCGGGAAAGTGGCGAATGTGCGTGGACTTCACCGACTTGAACAAGGGTACTCCAAAGGACTGCTATCCATTACCGAGCATCGACCAACTGGTTGACTCAACCTCGGGCAACGAGATACTCAGCTTCCTAGACGCCTATTTAGGTTACCATCAGATCAGAATGAATCCAGAAGACATCGAGAAGACCGCCTTTATCACCGACTTCGGCGTATACTGCTACACCCGGATGCCTTTCGGGTTGAAGAACGCTGGAGCCACATACCAGAGGCTGGTCAATCATATGTTCGAGAGACAGCTCGGTCGGAATGTCGAGGCCTATATTGATGACATGCTCGTGAAGACCCCCAAGGCCGAGGACCACTTCGCCGACCTAGCTGAAACCTTTGACACCCTCCTAAAGTACAACATGAAGCTCAACCCTGCCAAGTGCGCCTTCAGAGTAAGGTCCGGGAAATTCTTGGGCTTCTTAGTCCCCCAGAGATGGATCAAGGCCAACCCCGACAAGGTCCAGGCCATCCTGGACATGCGCCCACCCACCTGCATCAAAGATGTTCAACGCCTTACCGGGCGCATTGCCCCGCTCAGTAGATTCCTGTCCCGCGCGGCAGAACGATGTCTACCCTTCTTCAAACTGTTGAGGGGGCCTAAAATGGCATCTGCTACATTCGCATGGGACGAAGAATGCCAAAAAGTGTTCGCCGAGCTTAAGGAGTTTCTGGCTTCGCCCCCGGTGCTTTCCAAGCCCATCCTAGGTGAAACCTTGCATCTCTATCTCTCGGTGACTCCATCTACAGTTAGCTCGGTCCTAGTCAGAAATGACTCGGGAGTCGAGAGACCGGTCTACTACACCAGCAAGGTGCTCAATGAGGCTGAAAGAAGGTACCCCGCAATCGAGAGACTCGTGCTAGCGTTGGTTACCTCGGACAAGCGCCTCCGACCCTATTTCCAAGGGCACTCCATCACAATGCTGACCGGTGAACCATTGAAGAAGATCCTCGCTCACCCAGAAGCCTTAGGACGCCTCGTCAAGTGGGCCATCATGCTCGGGGCCTACGATATATCGTACCGGCCTCGCTCGGCTATCAAAGGCCAGGCGCTCGCTAACTTCATCGCCGAGAGCACCATCCCGACTGAAGAAAAATCTCCGTCCACGCCCGGGCCTACCTGGGAACTATTCATCGACGGATCCTCCAACTCATCCGGAAGCGGTGCCGGGATCCTCCTGAAGTCCCCCGAAGGAGCAGAGCTACAGTACACCCTGAAGTTCAACTTCCAAGCATCTAACAACGCTTCCGAGTATGAGGCCCTCATATCGGGAGCCCGCATGGCCCGGCGGTTGGGGGCTGAGCGAGTCAGTATTCACACTGACTCCCAACTGGTCGCTAGCCAGGTCAACGGCGGTTATGAAGCTCAAGAAGCACCGATGGTAAAATACCTCCAGTTGGTCTAAACCGTGGCACAACAGTTCGAGAGTTTTGAGGTAGTCTGAATAGCTCGGGAGGAAAACTCCCAGGCAGACGCCTTCTCTCGGCTGGCCTCCTCTCTTGACCCCGAGGGTACTCGATCGGTCCTTCTCGAAGAGCTAGAGCATCCGAGCATCGATTCGGAGCTCCTAGTTGTTGACTCGGCCTCCCCAAGCGACTGGCGTACCCCATACCTGTCGTGGCTCTGAGATTCTCAAGAGCCCCCCAACCCTCGAGAAGCCCTAAGATTGAAGTACCAAGCTCGACGATTCGTCACTCTGAATGGCGCCCTCTACCAGAGATCCTTCTCCGGTCCTCTCTTGAAGTGCCTCAGCACTGACGAAGCCAACCGAGCGATCGAAGAAGTTCACGAAGGTCTGTGTGGGGCGCATTTAGGAGGTAGGTAGGTCGCCAGGATCTTGCTACGGCTAGGTTATTGGTGGCCCACTCTACAGCGTGACTGCTCGACCTACACATAACACTGTGACCGGTGCCAGCGATTTGACCTGTCACGTCCCGAGCGCGGAAGCTTACCAGTGGCGCAACAGTCCTTTATATAGAACCAAAGCGATCTAGCTAATTAGTGGAGATCTTCCTTAGACAATTTAAAGAGTGCGTAAATTACTAAGCTTAGACTTGAAACTAACATAAATAGTTTGAGCTATCGATTATTACAACTAACTAAAATGTCAAATTCGTAGAATCAACTACTAGTGCTCACTCCTTTATTAGTTTTGATCAAAGGAAATACAAATGACATAACTAGATAATACAACTGACATACGTAGGGTTACAATTAACACAAAATAGTGGAATTACAATAACACAATTGACAACACAATACATGACAATTGATGACTCCATTTCTACACTCATCACTCAGACTCATTCCCTTCCAAGTTCTGGTTGTCAACCAAATCACCTGAAAATGTTAGAAGCAACTGGATGAGTGAATCGCTCAGTAGGATTTACATCTCAAGATTTAACATACTTTAAGTGGTTTACAATTTCAATTAATGTTGGTAAATCTATGCATGTAGACAAGTAGATAAGAAGGATTGTAAAATCGACAAGAGCAGTATAGGAATAACAAGTGAGAGTATATAGATTCCAACTTCAATAAGCAAGAAAGATCAAGCAAGTAATAACTGGAATTAACAATAATATTTCCAAGAAGGTAAGAACTCATGTCAAGCAAGTAATAGTAAGCAACGTAATTTCAAGCATGTATAACTGGAATTGGCTATTTATCAATTTCATTCAAGCAAAACTTTACCCTTCTGCGCGTATCTCAAGTCAAATCAATCAAGTAATATCACGAGAATGAGTGGAATGTCTAAAGTCTAACAAGCAAGTACTCCGGTACAATGCCAAACACCGTGGTCAATAAACTCCCATGGGCACAAGTACCTTCGGGTGCTCCTCCCAGGACCAGACCGGGCCCTATATGCACAGCATTAATCTTGTTCGTCGACATCCACTCTCATTTATAGCCAATATGGAATTTCAAGGTTTGACTAGTATGATATATAAGGCGGAATTATGGAATGGAATCCAAGGGCGCATTGATATGTAGGGACGAACTAGGAGTGGAAACCAGTAACGTTTGATACATGGAAAAAAAAACTAGATAAGAGAGGTGCCTTATGGGCCACCTGACATGTTTAGAAACGACACCCTCACTGTGGGATGCCCTTCTTGGGAACTATATAGGGTTTTGAGGACCCTATCAGGAGTTAAATGGCACATCTCAGGCTACCATCTATCAGTGGAGATGGAAAAAGTGAAAGCCTAACGATCGCGTTAATGCACTGAGCCAGCTGTGTCGACTCGGCAGTTCATCGCGTCAACGCGGTGAACAGGCTGGGTCGACTCTGCAGTTCATCGCGTCAACGCGGTGAACATGCTAGGTTGATCTTGCAGTTCATCGCGTCAACGCAGTGAACAGGCTGGGTCGACTCTGCAGTTCATATCTGCTCAAAATGGCTTAAGGTATTAATCTTTGATTAAGCTAGGGTTAAGTGGACAATTAGTTTAACATCATGCAGTTAGAAGGCGCCCACAGGGCTGCGATCTCTTAGAAGAAGGCGCCCTAAGGGCTGCCATGAAATTTTAATAGGTTAGTTAAATGATAAAACTTGCGTTATACGGATATATCGTATGGATATGAAGCTAATTCATACCAATTATCCTAGATTGAAGCTAATACATGCTAATCATTTTGAGTATAAGGCTAATACATGCTAATTATCTTTGGTATGAGGCTAATACATGCTAATCATCCTAGATTTAAGCTAACACATGCTAATTATTCTAGGTATGAGACTAATACTTGCTAATTAATCTTGGTATAAGGCTAATACATGCTAATTATATTTGGTATGAGGCTAATACATGAGAAACATGATGTATATACTCTATATCTATTTGCTAAACATGCAATTGAGAGGGGTTTTGGGTTTGTATGTTTATGTTGTTATTAATGTAAGTTTTTGAGATTTTAGTCTTTCTTAGTCTTTTACATACTTTTCAGATCTTTATTTCAATTTCATGTCTTCTGCAAACTTGTTCATCCTTAAGTGCTTTACATTTCCTTCTTCTGCCTCTTTCTCTAATTCCTCTCCATTTTCAAGTTATTGCATATTTTTCCACTTGCTGTCCTGGCACATTACTGTTCATCTGAGTTGATACCTTCTTTTGTTCCCCAGTTTTCATGCCCTTCCAGTCCTCTTTTCTCTCTGAGTTCTTCACAAAAGTTCTTCTTCTCTTGTAGATCTAGATTTTCTTCGTCTACCACGTCCTCCAATTATTCTTAGTTTTTAAGTTATAATTAATTTTCTACGGTTCTATTTTCTACTCAGTCACTGTTCACATGCGCCTATAGATCTCGATTTTTCACATTTTTCACCTTCTTTCTCTCATTTTCTCTCTCTGCACTCCTCATAAAACTTCTTCCTAACCCTCCAATCTATAACTTTCTCTTCTTTCACATATTCTCATTCTCTCTAGATTTTACGTTATTCTCCTTCTTAGAACCCCCTATTTTCAATATAATTTCATTGTGATTTCAACTTGGTCTTTTTCAACTTGGTCTTTTTCCACGTTTTTCATCCTCTTGGCTACAATTTCTTCTTTCACTATTTTCAGGTTTTAGTTTCTCTAATATAACATTTTTAACATGGTGGTTTCAGTTTCACAGAAATTGACATAATGACAGGCCCTTTACTAAAGCATGAACTATATCAATCTGATGTGGTCATTCAACGTAAGACGTGTTGGTAAATCAAGTAACATGGAGATTTAGCCTAACATGTTATTAGGTTAGGTAGGCTAACAGATTAATTCAACTCTAATATAACATCTTTATCATAGTGTATATAGAATATGGTGTAGTCATTTAGCGTAAAACATGTCCGTAAAACAAGTAACATGAATATTTAGTTTATCATGTGATTAGATTAGGTAATCTAACTGATTAGCTAACATATTCTAACAGATTAGCTAACATTTTACTTGATCTATGTGAAAGCATGATAGAAATTACTGTAAACATGGTTTATCGCATGGAACATCGCATGGAGATGAGCTAATACTAATTTTTATCATAGATTAGCTATCTTAGATTAGCTCATGTTTGGTTAAAAGCCTGAGAACACCTACTAAAACATGATGTGTAACCACTAAATACCGCATGGAGATGAGACTAATCACTAATTTTACATGCTAATATAACCTAGATTAGCTATGGTTTGGTTAAAGCTCGAGATCACCTACCTCTTTGGGATGAGAGACTAGGCACAGGAAGAAGAGAGACACCTCTGCAACCTCTGCAACACCTCTGCAACTTCAGAGAGTGTTCCCTTGCAGCAAGCCTTAGAGCTAACGGGATAGAAGGGGAATGCAGGGATATATTATAGCATTAGGGTCGACAGGTGGGGAAATAAGATCCGGAATAATAGGATCTGAGTGGGATGCCAACTCAAACAGGCTGTTGGTGATGAAATATCGTAAAAGTTGTCGGATGTATAAACTTCCCACTTAACTTCAATGATTTTTATCTTTAAATATTGATGGAGTTAGTTTATGAAATTTCATGGATAAGATCCTTATATGTTTCTCTATTTTTACATATAAAAGTTTTTAAAAAATTCTTTTTAAATAAAAAGTGGTACTATTCATGGCACTATTCACATTAGGAAATAATGACTTGTCTGTGAATAACGATCACGTGAATCACTTGGAGCATTTTCCCATCCCCCTCAAAGAACCGAAATTGGATATATATCTCTTTAAACCTTGTGTATTTACTTTGCTTGAATAACGACATCTTCCATGTCGTTATTTCTTAAGTAACGGCTTAACAATGGTCGTTATTTTGAACGAAGATTTTTGTATTCACCCTATACTTAACCAAAATTATCTATATACCCTTTCTTACTTCCTAAATTAGGTTTATCCTTTAATTCTTCATCTATATATCCTTATTTCTTTCAAGTAATGATATAAATGAAAATTTTAAATTATTAAATTTTATAATTTATGAAAGTATGATTATAATTTATGAAAATTTGATTTGGCATCTTGTAAAAGTGATGTTTATCCTTTAAAACTCTATCTATATAACTTGTTTCCTATTTCTTTAGCATAGTGTAATAAGATGTATTATTAATTTCTTAAGTGAATTGGCATTTCCTGAAATATAATTTGGCCTCTTCTAAAGTATCCATTGGTTTTTGAATTATTAATTAAATGGTTAAAATGGTTAAAAAAATTTGTACATTTCTATTTTAATTTTTTTCGGGTGTTACACCCTCCCCTACTTAAAAGAATTTGGTCCCCAAATTCAACTGTATAAGGGTAAATTCAACTACATAAGGATACTGTGGAAAGTATAGGATACTTACCGACTAAAATAGTTCTGGGTATCTTCTCTTCATAGATTCCTCGATCTCCCATGTTGGTTCTTGCTCCGAGCATCGATTCCATTGGATTTTCACCATAGGGATTGTCTTGCTCCTTAGAATTCAGACTTCGCGGTTGAGGATCCGCATCGGTCTTTGCTCATAAGTAAGATCTCTTTGAATCACCAAATCAGCATGGTCGATGACATGGGAAGGGTGGTGCACATATTTCTTCAGCATAGAAATATGAAATACATTGTGCACTTCCGAGAGTTGAGGAGGTAAAGCAATACGGTAAGCCACCTCGCCCACTCTTTCCAATACTTCAAATGGACTGATAAACCTTGGTGTAAGCTTACCCTTAACACTGAATCTTCTAATACCTCGACCGGGAGATACCTTGAGAAATACATGGTCACCCACTTAAAATTCTAAATCTCTCCTTCTGTTATCAGCATAAGATTTTTGCCTGCACTGAGCTATCTTGAGTTTCTCTCTGATAAGGTGTATTTTTTCTAGTTGAATCTCTAACTATATTTGGGCCTAGAAGTTGTCTTTCACCGACTTCATCCCAGCATATTGGAGATCGACAACTCCTGCCATAAAGCGCCTCGAAAGGTGCCATTTGAATACTGGCTTGATAGCTGTTATTGTAGGCAAATTCAGCTAGGGGTAAGTGGTCGTGCCAGCTTCCGCCGAAATCTATAATGCATGCTCTTAACATATCTTCAACAACCTGATTTATCCTTTCAGTCTGACCATCTGTCTGGGGATGGAAAGCAGTGCTGAAATTAAGTTTCATCCCCAGAGAGTGTTGTAGACCCTTCCAAAAATGAGAAGTAAAGCGCGGGTCTCGATCAGATACTATAGACACAGGAATTCCATGCAATCTAGTAACCTCCTTGATATATAGGGCAGCAAGAACATCAACCGATCATCGACTCTTGATAGGCAAGAAATGAGCCGATTTAGTAAGGCGATCGATGATTACCCAAATTCCATCATATCCGCCCCTAGACTTGGGCAAACCCATGATAAAGTCCATACCGATGTCTTCCCATTTCCACTTAGGGATATCTAGTGGATGCAGTCTTCCAGCGGGCTTCTGATGTTCCACCTTCACCTGTTGGCATGTCAAGCATCTAGACACGAAGTCTGCTATCTCCCTTTTCATGTTGGGCCACCAAAAGGTTCCTTTTATGTCTTGGTACATCTTAGTGGCTCCATGGTAGATCGTATACCTCGATCGATGAGCTTCTTCAAGAATCCTCTTCTTTAGCTCAGGATTGTCTGGTACACATGTCCGTTCATGGTATAATAATCTGCCATCGAGTGCCAACTTGAAATCAGATTTCTCGTCCAGCTTCTCTTTTATTTCCACTAGGGTAGGATCTTCTTCTTGCAACCTCTTGATTTCAGCTAGCAAATCCTGATGCACACTTATGAGAGATAGAGTAATACACCCGTCATTCTCATCCATGCTTATATTGAGTTCAGAGAATTTTTTCAGCAGCTTCCATTCTTGAACCATACAGTTGGTTACTAGGGCTCTCGGCTTCCGACTAAGGGCATCTGCTACGGAATTACCCTTACCAGGATGATATTATATAGTGAAGTCAAAATCCTTGAGACACTTTAGCCAACGCCTTTGTCGCATGTTCAGCTCCCTCTGAGAGAATAGATATTTAAGGCTTTTATGATCGGAGTATACGGTGAATTGCTCTCCGTAGAGATAGTGGCTCCAGATCTTTAAAGCCAATACCACTGTGGCTAGTTCCAAATCATGCATAGGGTAGTTTTCTTCATGCTTCTTTAATTGCCGAGAAGAGTATGCAATGACTCTTCCATTCTGCATCAATACACATCCGAGGCCGATACCAGATGTATCGGTATATACCTCGTACTTCTCTCCTTCAATTGGTAGAGATAAGACCGGAGCAGTAGTCAAGAGATCCTTCAAAGTTAGGAAACTCTTCTCACAGTCTTCACTCCATTCATAAGGCACTTCCTTGCGAGTCAATCTGGTCAGAGGGACAGCAATCTTGGAGAAGTCCTTAATAAAACGCTGGTAGTAGCCAGCTAGACCCAAGAAGCTACGAATCTCTGTTGCATTCGTTGGTCGTCCCCAATTTTGTACAGCTTCGACCTTTGCAGAATCAACAGAAATTCCATTCTTTGATATGACATGGCCTAAGAAGGACACTTCTTCAAGCCAGAATTGGCATTTGCTGAATTTGGCATATAACTTGTTGTCTCGCAATATCTGTAATGCCTTCTTGAGATGCACTTCATGATCTTCTTTAGTTTTTGAATAGATCAATATATCATCGATAAAGATCACAATAAATTGGTCTAAATAAGGCCTGTAGATGTTGTTCATTAACTGCATAAAAGCTGCGGGGGCATTTGTTAGTCTAAAAGGCATAACAGTAAATTCGTAATGCCCATACCTGCTTCGAAATATAGTTTTGTATATGTCTTCTTCTTTGATCCTCAATTGGTGGTAACCAGACTGAAGATCAATCTTGGAGAAATAGTTAGCTCCAGACAATTGGCCAAACAGCTCGTCAATTCTCGGCAGCGGGTACTTGTTCTTGATTGTAAGATGGTTCAACTGCTGATAATCAATGCATAGCCTCAATGTTCCATCCTTATTTTTAACAAAGAGCACGGGTGCTCCCCAGGGAGAAGTACTCGGCCTAATGAATCCCTTTTTCAGTAAATCCATTAGCTGCTCTTTTAGCTCCTTCAACTAGGTGGGAGACATTCTGTAAGGTGCCTTAGACACAGGACTGGCACCAGGAATGATGTCGATAGTGAACGACACTTCCCTCTCCGGGGGTAAACCAGGTAATTCTTTAGGAAAAACATCTGAAAAGTCCCGAATTACACGGATGTCTTCAATTTCAGTCTTCTCGACTTCCATGGCAGTCACAAAAGCTATGAAAGCCACACATCCTTTTTTCACAAGTTTGCTAGGTCGAAGAGCTGAGATGAGAGGGGATTTATTCCGAGGACTAACATAAACTAACTCGGAATAATCCGTAAAAGTTATCTTGCCATGCCGGCAGTCTACCGTTGCTTGGTAGGTGGGTAACCAGTCAGCTCCTAATATGACATCATAATGCTCTATATCAAGGCATATCAGGTCGACTGGCAGATTGTTACCTTGGACCATAACCTCACAACTTGGGTAGTGATGCATGATATCAGACTTGTTTCCAAGAGGTGTAGATATTACTAAATCTAACCATTCATGTTCTTTAGAAAATGAGGCAGTAAATCTCTTGAAAACAAATGAATGAGTTGCTCCAGTATCAAATAGAACTTTAGCAGGTTTAGAGCAAACAGTTAAGGTACCTTCCATGATTCCTCCTTCCATGGGTTCTGTCCCTTGAAGGGCTTGTAGACGGCCTTGTTTCTTTACCAGACGCTTCTCGTCTTTGTTGGCTTGTTCCTTCATCAAGGGGCAATCGGGGATTCGATGCTCTCGACTCCCACATCGGAGACATGCTCCCAGTTTCCTCCAACATTCCTCAGTCTTATGACCAGCCTTGTCATAATACTTGCAGATTTCCTTGGAAGGTGTGATGGCGGAGGAAGGCTTATTACTGATAGTGGAGAAGGGCTTGTTGCTTTTCTGGAACCTCTTCTCTTTAGAAAATTCTCCTCCATTGAAGAATCGCTTCTTGCCAAATGGTGGTTTGAAGTTTCCCGGACTTGTGACGGTTTCCTTCTTGTCCTTGCCTCAAATTCTTTCAGAGAATTCAGTGGCATCTTCTAGCAATTGAGCACGCCGAACCATTTTCGAATAGACTTGGATGTCTATCGACGCAAGCTGTGTAATATATTGGGGCCGAAGCCCGTTGAGGAATCTCATTGCCTTCATCCTTTCCGTACACACCAAGTGGGGTGCATATCGGGAAAGTCTTGAGAATTGGGCCTCATATTCGGCCACCTTCAGGCTCCGTTTCTTTAACGCGGCAAATTCCGCGGCCTTCTTCTCTTGAACACGGTCAGAAAAATACTTGCTATTGTAGTGTTCAACAAACTCCGCCCAGGTGACATGGTTGTCGGGCAGTGTTGCTTCTACGGATTCCCACCAGCATCGAGCATCCCGTTCCAGTTGGAACGTAGCCAATAGAACCTTCTCTGCATCCGTGCATTGCATTACACGGAAGATCCTCTCAATTTCCTTTAGTCAATTCTCGGCATCATCGGGGTCCACCGAACCCGTGAATCTTGGTGGGTTCATGTTACAAAAATCTCGGTGAAGGTCACCAGCTCCACGATGAGCACCGCCAGCACCACCTTGCGCCACTTGCTGTAACGCCTGCGTAAGTCCTTGCACAATGCGCTGCACCTCGCGCCATTGTGCTCTTTCAGTGGCCATAATCCTACAAAAGAATTAAAGTGTAATAAATATTGAGTTTTTGGGTTAAAGATCAATTGTCGTTATTAAACTTAACCCATGGCTTTACCCATCTCACTAGGTAAGATCTAAACCTATCTATAGACAATTCTATTAGACATTTCTATCTTTGGACTCCGGTTTTTACCTAGGAAATTGAAATCCTAGGCTCTGATACCAAGAAAGAGCTGTCACGTCCCGAGCGCGGAAGCTTACCCGTGGCACGACAGTCCTTTATATAGAACCAAAGCGATCTAACTAATTAGTGGAGATCTTCCTTAGACAATTTAAAGAGTGCGCAAATGACTAAGCAAATGACTAAGCTTAGACTTGAAACTAACATAAATAGTTTGAGCTATCGATTATTACAACTAACCAAAATGTCAAATTCGTAGAATCAACTACTAGTGCTCACTCCTTTATTAGTTTTGATCAAAGGAAATACAAATGACATAACTAGATAATACAACTGACATACGTAGGGTTACAATTAACACAAAATAGTGGAATTACAATAACACAATTGTTGGGTCCCATAGTGCAGGAACACGGTTCTAGAGGGGGGTGAATAGAACCCTCTACTAAAATTATGTCCAATTTAAACTATTTACTAGCGCACAGCGGAATTATCATGATTAGCAAGAGTGAGGAATTTAAACTAATTGAAATAGACTTGATTCTCTCAATCTCACCGTACTCACTCGAACGGATCATTAGATATGAACAATAAGGCAAACCACCACAACACAAACCACAATGCAAGCCACAATGCACGAGGATTTTTAAGGTGGTTCGGGACCACGAAGGGCTCCCTACGTCCACCCCTCACCAAACTTGGTGAGGCTTCACTCGGGGATAAATCCCCAACACGGAGACGACGCTCCAACACACACACGGGGATAAATCCCCACACACACACGGAGTAAAACTCCAACACTCACGCGCAGGGCGACGCCTACGCAACCACACGGGAGTAAACTCCCAACCATACATGGGGAACACACCCCACAATATGCCTAAGCACACACGCGGATATGCTCCGCACCACACGATGCACACGCGTCAACATAAACACTCGGAGAACCCTTTCTCCGAACCCCCACACGCAATATTCCTTAAGAAATGTATGAAGCCTAGACAAATAGATACAATGAATCCCAAACAAAGTCTAAAGACTGAAATGAAGAAGATATAGCATGTAGAGAGCTCCCCCTTCTTCGATTCTTTCGGTTCCTCTTGGTTCGTTGTCGGATGATGGTGATTTTGGCATCCTCTTGTTCCTCTCTTCGAGATTCTTCTTTTCTTCTTCTACCACGAGCTCCAAATCTTCATGGATGTAGATGATAACCCTTCCTCAAGAGCTCCTTGGTTGCTTTGCCCCTTTTCTCCACTTACAAGATAGAACAAAATGCATTAGGGCTTCTCCTAGCAAATTCGGAGTTCACATTCATATATATAGAGGAGTGGACAAAAGACACATAAAACCCTCCCAATACATGTTAGAAACCCCCTAATAACATTAGAAACCATTGGGGGGTAGTTTGGTAAAGTTTAGACATGATTTCATTGGGTTTCAGATGCTCCCGAGAATCCCGTGCCGGAATGGGTCGACCCCATGGGTCGACCCCTGGGCAACCAGAGGGCGGCTGGAAGCAAAAACCATACCCAGTTTTCATGGGTCGACCCATGGGGTCGACCCATGCAGTGTGGGTCGACCCCATGGGTCGACCCCTGCACACAGGGTCAAAAAACAATGTTCTGTTTGGTCCAGAACACTTAGGGGTCGACCCTATGGGTCGACCCATGCTAGAAAGGGCTATAAAAAGACTTTAAACCTCCATGAATCTAAGGGAATAAAAGTGATTAGATGTTACCATAATCCCATGTAGATTAACCATGTATTTTCATCTTGAAAATATGAAAAAGCAAGTGGTTAGTTGAGAATCAAAATCTTTGCATCAAGCAACAACACTATGAACATGTTGACATTAAAACACATCATTGAACCCATTTAATCATGTATTTGGCTTCTCAATTCAACCATCAAAAACATATTCACCATATGACAAGGTTTTAATATGATGAACATGAATCTCTCACTTAATCAAATAAAATGACATGGGAGCTCAACCATTCAATCACTATATACACATATTGCTCAATGAAACACATACACACATAAACACAATCATTTTGATATCATTGAAACCAAACACCAACTAGGGGATGTAACAATCTCCCCCTTTTTAATGATGACAAAATGATGTGTGTGATAGAACAGATATGCAAGCATCTTTATGAAAGACCAAGCATAGAGCATGAACAATGAGCACATAGATCAATTCTCCAATTCTCCCCAAAACAACAACATACATAAGACATTGAGCACACACAAATATGAAAAAGCAAGTGGTTAGTTGAGAATCAAAATCTTTGCATCAAGCAACAACACTATGAACATGTTGACATTAAAACACATCATTGAACCCATTTAATCATGTATTTAGCTTCTCAATTCAACCATCAAAAACACATGCACCATATGACAAGATTTTAATATGATGAACACGAATCTCTCACTTAATCAAATAAAATGACATGGGAGCTTAACTATTCAATCACTATATACACATATTACTCAATGAAACACATACACACATAAACACAATCATTTTGATATCATTGAAACCAAACACCAACTAGGGGATGCAACAATCTCCCCCTTTTTGATGATGACAAAATGATGTGTGTGATAGAACAGATATGCAAGCATCTTTATGAAAGACCAAGCATAGAGCATGAACAATGAGCACATAGATCAATTCTCCAATTCTCCCTAAAACAACAACATACATAAGACATTGAGTACACACAAACATTCTCCCCCTTTTTGTCATCTACAAAAAGACATGGGGTTATGTGACATGATATGAACGTGTTAGGCCAAAAGATATGATACCAATGCAAATACCAAGTGATGCTAATCAAAGGCCCAAAAATATGATACCAAATGTTGGAAGAGCTCATTTCAGCATTTATGCACCATGATGTGTTCAAATGAACTATACCAATTGTTGAAAAGTATGAATTGCTCAAGATGATATCATGTGTGAACTATATGCATGCTGAAAATGCCATACATGAAAATATGCACACGATGAGCTTCATCTTTCAAATGCAAGGTTTATGCTCAGAATTGGACCCAAGGGGAATGCATGAACATGCAAGCACACAAACACAATTATCATGCACGCAAATATTTCATATAGTAACTCTCCCTAAATGAGGCACGGGTTAAGTAAGGAGCATGTGATTCAAATTCAAGAATGTAAGATATTAAGCATAACTAAGAGATTTGTGCATACACAACTAGAAGTACTATATAAACCATGAATGTAGGCAAATTCATAAAATACATACATCACAAAAATGCCCATGTGAAATGTGAGGCAATGACTAATGAGCTTCAAAACATATGGATTTTCAGATTTTCTAAAGAACACTAGAAGGTAATCTCCTCTCTACACTTTCATTTTAGATTCTCGACTTTCGGTAACTTTGCACAACCCCTATTTTGTTTCTTTTAATGGACTTCACCTTTCAGCGCGAGTTTCCTCATATGTCTCAATGGGGATTCCCGGTTACTTGGATTCGTCACACATGTAGATTTTTGCTTCTCCTTTCGACACGAGTTTCCTCCTTTGTTTCAGGGGGGATTCTCGATTACTCGGATCCACATTCCACTTATGCAATTTTTATGGGGTAGACAGCTTTTTCCTCACGATTACTCTTTAATGTCCATGTAGAGATTCAAGTTCCCTTTAAAGTGTTGAAAGGAATTTCTTAAATCCTTATCAATGAAAGTCATTAAATTCACTATGTGAAAGAGTGTGGGGGTAAATTTTTGTTTTGCATGTATAGAAAGAATTTGTCAAGACATAACTATGACTCCCCCTAAATATATGCACGGTCGAAATCAAATCCTCCCCCTTAATATATGACATGTATCACATATGATTAAAATCACTGCATTGTTATTTAGCAAGGAGGTGAAGTCTTAGAAGTTCCCAAGAAAGATTTTATAAAATAAATACATACACGCATGCAAGGATTTATGGAAGCATTCATGCAAGTATTCATGAATCAAGATATGCATGAGACTCATATTCACAATGATATGCAATGATCTATGAATGATATGCAAAAAATGCTAATGCATTATTTTTATGCAAGTTTTCAGATTTTATAATGACTTGAGCATTTGAGAAAAGCATGAAGCAAGTGTATGCATGAGATGAGTTTTCAATGAATTTATCATAGAACCATGAGCAATTCACTTCAGAGTTCTTTATGATGAACAATTTTCCTTAGAACCCAAACATTCAACCATGTTCATTCAAAATAGTATTGCATGAAATGAATTTTCAGTTTGAACAGATCAAGCTAATTGTCATTTATGCAAAGCAACCACACATGGTCAATGAGCCTTAAACTGAGCCATGGTCAACATTCAATATCAAATGTTGCATTTGATCAAGCAAGTCCATAGTTCAGAAAATTTTACCTTTTGAAACAAGAATGATTTCAGATTGAATTTGAAAGCTATACAAATCAAAGGCAAATTGATTTCATTCAAAACACATGGTTACTCATAAGCCAAACAATTCAATTTCAGAATTTTGGTACAAGACGGAGAGCATTGATCCTGAGATCACCTCACGCATAGTGATGGCTTCCTAACATGCTTAACCTGTCATTTCACACATCACTATTTGATATACCAAATATTCATTCAATGATGACATGTATGACGTGTGAAGAATTTAGAGCATAACATGAGAACACACCAAAATCTCATTCCAAAACATCAAAACCATCAAGTTTGATAATGAAAAGGCAAAGTTGGGGTTTTACCTTATGAGTGTGCCTTGTTCCATTTTATTGGAACCCCTTTCATTCTTTATTTACCTCAAGACACACCTTCATAACAACCGACTCATTTGTTAGATCTTGGCACCCAAGCCTTTTTGGGTCCTTGGATGTTAGTAGCATCTCTTCCAAATATTTTCTTTGACTTTTTTATTGCCACTATATCATCATCCTTCATGATCCTGCAATCCTCAATGACATGTCCATGGTTTTTACAATAAAAGTATTGAGAGATGGTATTTCTAGCAAAGGATTTCCTTTTAAGAGCAAAGGCATTTTCAAAATTTTTCCATCTCCTATTTCCAAAAGATCTAGATTTAACAAAATTAAACCTAGCATTCATTCTAGAAGCATGAAAATTATTAGTTTTCAAAAACCAACATTCTTTCATAACATGCCCGTACTTCCCACAATGATAGCAACAAGGAGAAGTAGTTCTAACAAATGATTTATCATTATGAGCAAAAGTTTTTCCAAAGAACTTTCCCTTGTTAGATGAAACCTTTTGAGCACGAAATGCATGGTTATAATTGAATTTTCTTTGAACATTGAACTTAGCATTGTTAGCATGAAGTTCATCTTTTTGCTTCACAAAGTAATTTTTCATCACATGGCCAAGTTTATGACAATAAAAGCATGAAACATTCCTTTGTCTTTTGAAAGCAAATTTTTCTTTGCATGCATGTTGGTCATCTTTTTTCATAATATCACAATCATCCATAACATGACCATGCATGCCACAGTAAAAACAACTCAACTTTGAACTTTTAGGAACATGAGCATGCTTTTCATGATTTTGGTGAGAATCAAAATTTCTATTATGACTCTTAGGACCATTTTGACAGTTGGGTGATGGAGCAAATTTCTTGGTCCTAGGTTGGGCATGAGTTTTAATATGGGGTTTCTCAACAAAAGATGTATTAGAAGAACATGAAGCATGCATGAATGACGTTTGGGTTTTCAGACCAAAAGCTTTCTTTTTAGTGGGTTCATACCCAAGACCTTCCCTTTGAAAATTCACCTTGGTCCCCAAGATTTTATCTAGGTTATCTTTCCCCTTGTCAAATTTGGACAAAGATGTATTCAAATCAATGATTTCATTTTCAAGGGATGCAATGTGCAACTCATAGCTAGTAATTTCTTGTTCACTGCAAACATTACATTCACTTAACACTTTATTTACAGTTTTATAGCTTTCAAGTTCTTGTTACAGCATATGCAGTTTTTCACATTCATTAACAACCACAGATTTTCCTTTTTCAAAAGCAAGCAATGTTTCAGACATGGTTGTATTCAAATATTTTAGTTTTTCAATTTCATCTTTCATACAAGAATTGATTTCTTCATGCTTTTTGACATCTATCAATAAGGACTCATTTTCATATTTTAACAACGTATCTTCTTTTTCAAAGTTTTCAAAACATTTTAAACGGCCTTCAAGCAAAGACATTTGAATTAGCAAGGCACCGTTTTTCTTTTTAAGATCCTCATTTTCATCCATGATGCTTTTTCTATCAATTTCAGAATCAAGAAGTTTTTCAAACATTTTATCATCGTCCGATAAAGAAGCTAACTTATTTCTCAAACATTCTTCACTTTTCTCAAGCATGAAGATTTTGGACAACAATGATTTATTTTCCTCACGCAACTCATGGCATTCATTTTCAGATTCAAGAGCAGTATTAGATTTTCCATACATTTCAAGCTCTTCATTCAAACAAGACATCTCATCTGAAAATAATTCAACTTTAGATTCTAAAAGTTCATTTTCATATTGTAGGTTCTCATTCTTTGACTCCAAATCAATGCATTTCTCACAAGAAGGTTTATCGTGCACATATTTATCAAGTTTATTTTTCAATGTTTTATTTTCGGACTTGATTTTCTTATATCGACTCGATAACTCCTCATAAGCATCAAGAAGTTCTTCAAATGACATTTCGTCTTCATCAGAGTCAGAGTTAGAATTTACCTCATTTGAAATTTCTTCACCATGAGCCATTAAGCATAGATCCATTACTTCTTCTTCATACTTCCGTGCCAATTCGTCCCAAAGGTCTCTTGCCGACCTACACAAGGAAATTTGTGAAAGTATATTAGACTCAATCACATTCAAGAGAAAATTCAATGCTCTAAGATTCATTACAATTTTCTTGACATGCATATCATCTCATTTGTTATGTTCAGTAGGAAGCTTGTATGGACCTTCACATATGACCTTCCAAACATTAGGCTCATGCAAACCAAGATAAACACACATAGCATTTCTCCAAAAAATATAATCATGACCATTAAAAATAGGAAGGCAATTCATATAGATTTGATCAACAGAAAAATTCATGATTGACAATGCACTAGGATCACTCTGTAGATCGTTAGATCTATGGACAACAGAACCTCGCTCTGATACACATTGTTGGGACCCGTAGTGCAGGAACACGGTTCTAGAGGGGGGTGAATAGAACCCTCTACTAAAATTATGTCCAATTTAAACTATTTACTAGCACACAGCAGAATTAGCAAGATTAGAAAGAGTGAGGAATTTAAACTAATTGAAATAGACTTGATTCTCTCAATCTCACTGTACTCACTCGAACGGATCATTAGATATGAACAATAAGGCAAACCACCACAACACAAACCATAATTCAAGCCACAATGCACGAAGATTTTTAAGGTGGTTCGGGACCACGACGGGCTCCCTACGTCCACCCCTCACCAAACTTGGTGAGGCTTCACTCGGGGATAAATCCCCAACACGGAGACGACGCTCCAACACACACACGGGGATAAATCCCCACACACACACGGAGTAAAACTCCAATACTCACGCGCAGGGCGACGCCTACGCAACCACACGGGAGTAAACTCCCAACCACACACGGGGAACACACCCCACAATATGCCTAAGCACACACGCGAATATGCTCCGCACCACACGACGCACACGCGTCAACATAAACACTCGGAGAACCCTTTCTCCGAACCCCCACACACAATATTCCTTAAGAAATGTATGAAGCCTAGACAAATAGATACAATGAATCCCAAACAAAGTCTAAAGACTGAAATGAAGAAGATATAGCATGTAGAGAGCTCCCCCTTCTTCGATTCTTTCGGTTCCTCTTGGTTCGTTGTCGGATGATGGCGATTTTGGCATCCTCTTGTTCCTCTCTTCGAGATGCTTCTTTTCTTCTTCTACCACGAGCTCCAAATCTGCATAGATGTAGATGATAACCCTTCCTCAAGAGCTCCCTGGTTGCTTTGCCCCTTTTCTCCACCTACAAGATAGAACAAAATGCATTAGGGCTTCTCCTAGCAAATTCAGAGTTCACATTCATATATATAGAGGAGTGGACAAAAGACACATAAAACCCTCCCAATACATGTTAGAAACCCCCTAATAATATTAGAAACCATTGGGGGGTAGTTTGGTAAAGTTTAGACATGATTTCATTGGGTTTCGGATGCTCCCGAGAATCCCGTGCCGGAATGGGTCGACCCCATGGGTCGACCCCATGGGTCGATCCATGGGCAACCAGAGGGCGGCTGGAAGCAAAAACCATACCCAGTTTTCATGGGTCGACCCATGGGGTCGACCCATGCAGTGTGGGTCGACCCCTGCACACAGGGTCAAAAAACAATGCTCTGTTTGGTCCATAACACTTAGGGGTCGACCCAATGGGTCGACCCATGCTAGAAAGGGCTATAAAAAGACTTTAAACCTCCATGAATCCAAGGGAATAAAAGTGATTAGATGTTACCATAATCCCATGTAGATTAACCATGTATTTTCATCCTCAAAACATGAAAAAGCAAGTGGTTATTGAGAATCAAAATCTTTGCATCAAGCAACAACACTATGAACATGTTGACATTAAAACACATCATTGAACCCATTTAATCATGTATTTGGCTTCTCAATTCAACCATCAAAAACACATTCACCATATGACAAGGTTTTAATATGATGAACATGAATCTCTCACTTAATCAAATAAATGACACGGGAGCTCAACCATTCAACCACTATATACACATGTTGCTCAATGAAACACATACACACATAAACACAATCGTTTTGATATCATTGAAATCAAACACCAACTAGGGGATGCAACAATAATTGACAACACAATACATGACAATTGATGACTCCATTTCTACACTCATCACTCAGACTCATTCCCTTCCGAGTTCTGGTTGTCAACCAAATCACCTGAAAATGTTAGAAGCAACTGGATGAGCGAATCGCTCAGTAGGATTTACATCTCAAGATTTAACATGCTTTAAGTGGTTTACAAGTTCAATTAATGTTGGTAAATCTATGCATGTAGACAAGTAGATAACAAGGATTGTAAAATCGACAAGAGCAGTATAGGAATAACAAGTGAGAGTATATAGATTTCAACTTCAATAAGCAAGAGAGATCAAGCAAGCAATAATTGGAATTAACAACAATTTTTCCAAGAAGGTAAGAACTCATGTCAAGCAAGTAATAGTAAGCAACGTAATTTCAAGCATGTATAACTGGAATTGGCTATTTATCAATTTCATTCAAGCAAAACTTTACCCTTCTCCGTGGGTCTCAAGTCAAATCAATCAAGTAATATTACGAGAATGAGTGGAATGTCTAAAGTCTAGCAAGCAAGTACTCCGGTGCAATGCCAAACACCGTGGTCAATAAACTCCCATGGGCACAAGTACCTTCGGGTGCTCCTCCCAGGACCAGACTGGGCCCTATATGCACAGCATTAATCATGTTCGTCGACATCCACTCTCATTTATAGCCAATATGGAATTTCAAGGTTTGACCAGTACGATATATAAGGAGGAATTATGGAATGGAATCCAAGGGCGCATTGATATGTAGGGACGAACTAGGAGTGGAAACTAGTAACGTTTGATACGCGGAAAAAAAAACTAGATAAGAGAGGTGCCTTATGGGCCACCTGACATGTTTAGAAATGACACCCTCACTGTGGGATGCCCTTCCTAGGAACTATACAAGGTTTTGAGGACTCTGTCAGGAGTTAAACGGCACCTCTCAGGCTGCCATCTATCAGTGGAGATGGCAAAAGTGAAAGCCTAACGATCGCGTTAATGCAGTGAGCCAGCTGTGTCGACTCAGCAGTTCATCGCGTCAACGCGGTGAACAGGCTGGGTCGACTCGACAGTTCATCGCGTCAACGCGGTGAACAGGCTGGGTCGACCCTGCAGTTCATCGCGTCAACGCGGTGAACAAGCTGGGTCGACTCTGCAGTTCATATCTGCTCAAAATGGCTTAAGGTATTAATCTTTGATTAAGCTAGGGTTAACTGGATGATTAGTTTAACATCTTGCAGTTAGAAGGCGCCCACGGGGCTGCCATCTCTTAGAAGAAGGCGCCCTTGGGTCTGCCACCTTCTATTAGAAGGCGCCCTAGGGGCTGCCATGAAATTTTAATAGGTTAGTTAAATGATAAAACTTGCGTTATACGGATATATCGTATGGATATGAAGCTAATTCATACCAATTATCCTAGATTGAAGCTAATACATGCTCATCATCTTGAGTATAAGAATAATACGTGCTAATTATCTTAGGTATGAGGCTAATACATGCTAATCATCCTAGATTTAAGCTAACACATGCTAATTATTCTAGGTATGAGACTAATACTTACTAATTATTCTTGGTATAAGGCTAATACATGCTAATTATCTTTGGTATGAGGCTAATACATGAGAAACATGCTGTATATACTCTATATCTATTTGCTAAACATGCAATTGAGAGGGGTTTTGGGTTTGTATATTTATGTTGTTATTAATGTAAGTTCTTGAGATTTTAGTCTTTCTTAGCCTTTTACATACTTTTCGGATCTTCATTTCAATTTCATGTCTTCTGCAAACTTGTTTATCCTTAAGTGCTTTACATTTCCTTCTTCTACCTCTTTCTCTAGTTTTTCTCTGTTTTCAAGTTATTGCATCTTTTTTCACTTGCTGTCCTGGCACATTACTGTTCATCCGAGTTGATACCTTCTTTTGTTCCCCAGTTTTCATACCTTTCCAATCCTCTTTTCTCTCTGTGTTCTTCACAAACTTTCTTCTTCTCTTATAGATCTAGATTTTCTTATTCTACGACTTCCTCCAATTCTTCTTATTTTTTAAGTTATAATTAATTATTTACGGTTCTATTTTCTACTCAGTCACTATTCACATGTGCCTATAGATCTCGATTTTTCACATTTTTCACCTTCTTCCTCTTATTTTCTCTCTCTGCACTCTTCATAAAACTTCTTTCTAACCCTCCAATCTACAACTTTCTCTTCTTTCACATATTCTCATTCTCTCTAGATTTTACGTTATTCTCCTTCTTAGAACCCCCTATTTTCAATATAATTTCATTGTGCTTTCAACTTGGTCTTTTTCAACTTGGTGTTTTTCAACTTGGTGTTTTTCCACGTTTTTCATCCTCTTAGCTACAATTTCTTCTTTCACTATTTTCAGGTTTTAGTTTCTCTAATATAACATTTTTAACATGGTGGTTTCAGTTTCACATAAATTGACATAATGACATGCCCTTTACTAAAGCATGAACTATATCAATCTGATGTGGTCATTCAACGTAAGACGTGTTGGTAAATCAAGTAACATGGAGATTTAGCCTAACATGTTATTAGGTTAGGTAGGCTAACAGATTAATTCAACTCTAATATAACATCTTTATCATAGTGTATATAGAATATGGTGTAGTCATTTAGCGTAAAACATGTCTGTAAAACAAGTAACATGAATATTTAGTTTATCATGTGATTAGATTAGGTAATCTAACTGATTAGCTAACATATTCTAACAGATTAGCTAACATTTTACTTGATCTATGTGAAAGCATGATAGAAATTGCTGTAAACATGGTTTATCGCATGGAACATCGCATGGAGATGAGCTAATACTAACTTTTATCCTAGATTAGCTGTCTTAGATTAGCTAATGTTTGGTTAAAATCTTGAGAACACCTACTAAAACATGATGTGTAACCACTAAATACCGCATGGAGATGAGACTAATCACTAATTTTACATGCTAATATAACCTAGATTAGCTATGGTTTGGTTAAAGTTCGAGATCACCTACCTCTTTGGGATGAGAGACTAGGCACAGGAAGAAGAGAGACACCTCTGCAACCTCTGCAACACCTCTGTAACTTCAGAGACTGCTCCCTTGCAGCAAGCCTTAGAGCTAACGGGATAGAAGGAGAATACAGGGATATATTATAGCATTAGGGTCGACAGGTGGGGAAATAAGATCCGGAATAATAGGATCTGAGTGGGATGCCAACTCAAACAGGCTGTTGGTGATGAAATATCGTAAAAGTTGTCGGATGTATAAACTTCCCACTTAACTTCAATGATTTTTATCTTTAAAGATTGATGGAGTTAGTTTATGAAATTTTATGGATAAGATCCTTATATTTTTCTCTATTTTTACATATAAAATTTTTTAAAAAATTCTTTTTAAATAAAAAGTGGTACTATTCATGGCACTATTCACGTTAGGAAATAATGACTTGTCTGTGAATAACGATCACGTGAATCACTTGGAGCATTTTCCCATCCCCCTCAAAGAACCGAAATTGGATATATATCTCTTTAAACCTTGTGTATTTACTTTGCTTGAATAACGACATCTTCCATGTCGTTATTTCATAAGTAACGACTTAACAACGGTCGTTATTTTGAACGGAGATTTTTGTATTCACCCTATACTTAACCAAAATTATCTATATACCCTTTCTTACTCCCTAAATTAGGTTTATCCTTTAATTCTTCACCTATATATCCTTATTTCTTTCAAGTAATGATATAAATGAAAATTTTAAATTATTAAATTTTATAATTTATGAAAATATGATTATAATTTATGAAAATATGATTTGGCATCTTGTAAAAGTGATGTTTATCCTTTAAAACTCTATCTATATAACTTGTTTCCTATTTCTTTAGCATAGTGTAATAAGATGTATTATTAATTTCTTAAGTGAATTGGCATTTCCTGAAATATAATTTGGCCTCTTCTAAAGTATCCATCGGTTTTTGAATTATTAATTAAATGGTTAAAATGGTTAAAAAAAATTGTACATTTCTATTTTAAATTTTTTCCAAGTGTTACATGACGACTTGGTCCATCTGCCAACAACGGAGCTCATCACCCTAGCCGAGCCTTATCCTTTCGCTCGCTGGGGAATCGACATCCTCAGGCCATTCCCCACGGCCCAGGCCCAGAAGAAGTTCATTATCGTCGCCATCGATTACTTCACTAAGTGGATCGAGGCCGAAGCCACAGCAAGGATCACCGAGACAGTTGTTTGGAATTTCATCTGGAAGTCGATCATCTGTCGTTACGGCATCCCCCTGGTGATAGTAAGCGATAATGGTCGGTAATTTGATTCTCGTTATTTTCGAGACGGATGTGCCGACCTGGGCATTCGCAATCACTTCACCTCAGTCGCCCACCCTCAGGCTAACGGGCTGGTCGAAAATGCCAATAAGACTATCTTAAAAGGCATCAAGACTAGGCTCGGCAAAGCCAAGGGCAGCTGGCTTGAGGAATTGCCGAACGTACTTTGGTCACACAGAACGACTCCCAGAATGGCAACTGGTGAAAGCCCCTTTCAGCTGGTATACGGTACCGAGGTCGTGATCCCATTGGAGATTGGCAACCCCTCCCTCCGAATCATCTGCTTCTCGTCCGAGGCAAACGACCAGAAACTACTCGAAAACCTCGACCTAGCAGATGAAGTCCGAGAGATTGCCAGCATCCGAGCAATGGAATACCAATGCCGCCTCACTCGATACTACAACGCCAAAGTCCGAGATAGACACTTTCAACCGGGAGACTTCGTCCTCAGGAAAGTCGAAGCCTCTCGACCACTTGAGGCGGCGGGCAAGTTATCCCCTAATTGGGAAGGCCCCTACCGAGTGGTCGAGACGCTCGGAAAAGGAGCATATCGTCTATCCATGATGGAAGGAGAGCTCATCCCTCTGACCTGGAACGTGACTACACTACGCAAGTTCTACTTCTGAATACTGAGCATTGTGTAAACGACATGAGATAAAATAAAAGCCTCCTTTCTTTTATTCAAACAACTCGCTTGTACATCAGGAAGGCCGAAGCCAAGAAAATACATGTCAAAAAAACAAAAAATCCATCTGACGCCGCCATATGAGCCCATCGCTCGGCTGACTCGGTTGACCTTCCTACGTCCAGCCACTGACTCTGCCTCGTGTAGGAACTGGCTCGGATAAAGGGTAGTCGACCCCGTTGGCTCGGGCAACTCGGGACAAAGGTGACAGAGGGATTAGGAAGGAGAAGGCTACCTTCCAAGTTGAACTTGGAAGAGAAAGGGGAGAGTGAACGCATATGAAAGCATCCTTCCTGCCAACCTGCCAACTCTTTGGAAGGAAGAGAGTGCAGGCACCCTCCGAAGAGTGAAAGATATGATGAGAAGAGCAGAAGAGGGAAAAAGAGGCTGCGTGGGGGGAAAAGAAACCAGCAGAGCTGGACGAGGAGGCAGGGGAAAGCCCGGGAAGGAGGGAGCTTAATTGGCTTCCTCCTCCCCTCCATGGAGCGAGCAGGAAGGGACGGGCGGCAGGTATGCCTGATGCCCCCATCTGTCCACCATCTCGCCCCCCTGCAAGCGCCGTCGAAACTGATAAAAAGAAGACGACGTGCCTCCACACGTCGAACCTTCTTCAAACCCGTCCACCGGCCATCGAACCTCCTTCAAACCCAAAGCAGCAAGGACTCTCTGCCCTCCGTCATCGGCAGCTTCATCTTCCGGGGTGTCTTCCATGCTCCAAATATAACGGCACAACGCTACGTGAAGAAAGAATGAGGAAAGACTGTCAGGGAAAACCCTAAGCGGTGGAGAGGAAGGGACACCCTTCAGACCTTTTATAGGCGAAGGGAGGCTATTTGCCTTAAATGATTCTCTCCTCGAAAACACGCCAAAGGGATCTCTCCCTACGAACGGTCACCTCAAACTTCTCATTTCCGCCCCAACGGGACACACGAAGCGGCCAAGCATTCAAAGCATGAGAAAATGGAAAGACACCCTGTCAGACGCTCACCCAACCATCAGGCGAGATCCACGCAGAAAGTATCGTCTCTTTCCAACCACTGCAGATATGCTGAACAAAATACGGCAATAGCGATACGGAACAGTTAAGTCTTCGTCATAACGCTATTGCCTTATCTATTTTTTTACACAAATGAGAAAGTTTTTTCTTCAAAAGGAAAAACACATACAAAAAGAGGAAGCAAAGCAGATACATCAGGCCTCCGGCCCACCTTGAAGCTCGAAAGTGGAGGGCTCAGACGGTCTGCCCCCGACACCCTCATCGATGGTTGACCCTGGCACTGACCCCACCGGCGTGGGAACTGCCTCGGTTGCGTGCCCTCCCGAGGCATCCGGAGTTGGCGACCCCTCTGACGAAGAGCCCCCGTGATCCTCTTCATCCGGTGCCGAAGCAGAGGAACTGGAGGATGACAAGTCCGAGTCATAGCATTGCCCGGATGGGAAGTCAACTACCCTGGACGCCTGCTCCTCGGCATAAGAGATGGCCCGGTCGTAGCCTTGCTTGAACCCATTGCGGATGCCCCGGCGAAGTGCTGACTCGTAGTAGGGAAGGGCAGCATCCTTAAGGTCGACCCGGTAGGCCTCTGAGCATTTGTACTGCTCGAGATCCTCCACCCCGGCCGATCCTAGCCTACCAGCGAGCTCGGCCTTCTCCCGCTCCGCCTCGGTTAACTTCCGCTTGGCCTCAGCCGTCCGCTTTTCCGCCTCCGCCGCCTGCTTCTCCGCCTCGGCCCAATCAGCCTCGGCCTCCCGCCGAAGGCGCTCGGCTTCTTCCACTTGGTCCACCAACTCTGCACGTTCAGTCTCCCACCGGCCATCCAGTTCAACACGTGCAAGGCGCTCCTCTGCAAGAAGCCTATTCTTCCTCTCGAACGATTCGTGGGTCTTAGCTAGCTGCTCGGTTAGCGCCTGGGTCTCCACCTGGCTCGACCGCACCAGCTCTCTAACTGAGGAAAGCTCCCACCGAAGCCCATCACGCTCCTCGGTAAGTCGAGCCAACCTCCTGTCAAACCCACTAAGGGTCCAGGCCAGGGTCGCTCGCTCCGACTCCGATCGAGCGTACGCTTCTGCCAGAGTGGCCCCCATCTGGGCCAGCACCAGGCCGCCCTGCATAACCCCCGCGAGGGCCGCGGACGGAGAGTACTGCCTACTTCCCCCCCTCACCTTCACGGCTATACCGCGGCATACCTGGTACAGAGGGCCCGGGATACCAAGCCCCTCTAAGGCCACCGGAATAGAGAACCCCCCATCGGCTGATGCCCCACCGAGTGGCTCGGACCGAGCCGCGGCCTCGGTCGCCTCTCTTGCCTCGATCGGATTTTCTTGTGGCCCCCCAACCTGGACCGGCTCGGCACCTGCACCACCACCTGAAGCACCAACCTCGGCCACGGCCCCAGCATCCCCCGCCTCATCTACAGCCCCCTCGACTCCTACCGAGGGGAGAGCCAGGCCAGCACCGTTGCCAGTCGCAGGAGCAGCCCCGGCCCCCTTGGCTCCGACCGAAGGAGGAGCCGAGCCAGCATCGTCGCCGACCGCAGGAGCAGCCCCAACCTCCTCGGCCCCCTCTTGCTTGGCGGGTGGGAGAGCTCGCCTGGTAGGGTCGGCCCCATCATGCTCGGCGGAGGGGCGAGCTGCGGTAAGGTCGCCTTTGACTGTGAATACGATCCCGGCCTTCTTGGCCCGCTTCCTAGCCTTCGCGGCGGCCCAGATCATGCCTTCCACGAGATCCTTGCGCTTGGACCCCCGCGGCCTAGAGGATTCACCCTGGGCCGCCCCCTTTCCCTTATCTCTAGCTCGGGAGCGACCCGTGGGAGCAGCCGATTCATCAGCAGTCGAGTCATCGTCAAGCTCGATCACCTCTGCGGCCTCCTCCAAAGCCAGCCGCCTGGTGTCTACACAAAAAGGAAGACATGGTCATAAAAAGAAAAATGATCTCAACATCCAAAGGAGAACCTAGTTTGTGGCACCTGAACCCGACGGATGCAGCCGCATAAGAAGACACCGCTTGATATTCTCTGGAGTAACCAGCTCTTCTGTGGATTGGCGGTGCTTCAGCAAGACAGTCGCATATTTCTCCACATGTGGAGGGAACTCCTCCTGCCTGGGAGGGATATTCGGGTGGAAATTGGGGATCACTGGACACCTCCAGGTTTCCTCCACCGAACAAATCCCCACCCAGAAGAATTGAGTTTTCCACCCCTTATGCGAAGAATCCTTCGCAGCCAAAGAGATATAGCTCCAATTCCACCTCGCCTGGATGAAATAGAAACCCTTCCCAGTCGAAGGATGTGCTTTCAACTCAAAGAAATAGTGAAAGAGGTCCAAGGAAGGAGGAACTCCACACTGGCGGCAGAGAATGCGGAAGGCGGAAAGAAGAAGATAAGAATTGGCTACCAACTGAATGGGCGCCAACAGGAAAAAATTGAGAAGCTGAAGAACGAAAGGTTCGTAGGGAAGGCGGAACCCACCCTTCCACGATAGAAGGAAAGTACAGATATGGCCTATACGAGAGTCCAAGCTCGTCTCGTATGGAGAGGCCGTGGCAAAGCAGAACTTATGGGGCAGGCGATATTGGTGCTCCAGCCTTCTCACATCCGCCTCCCCCAGTTCACTGCAGTTTGGAACCGGCGCCTTCAGCACTGGCTCGTCCTCCCACTCCTCAGCATCCGAACACTGGTCCGCCATCGAATCCTGTCACGCCCCGAGCGCGAAAGATACTCGGATATGCGCGACGAGTTTATATCAATCATGTCAATCAGAGTAGTAGTGTATTCGACACAAAGACAGAGATACGCAAAATAGAAAGATAACCTAACCCTTTATTTCATAATGGATAGACTATTACAAATCTAATACTCTATTCAATTAAAAAGGAAAAGTATATAGTTGACTCAAGAAAATAGGAAAAAGACTTGATGACACTTGGAAAAGCTCTAGCTCTTTCACTCTTGACCATTCCCATCCGATTGACTTCCCTCGTCGTCGGAATTACCTGAAAAGTAAGGGACAAACACGGAGTGAGCGAACGCTCAGTAGGAAATTATATCTCAGGAGCTAGCAAGGGGTTTAAGTAATTACATTTTCATGAATGTACTATAGCTATGCATGCTCGCATAAAACGACAAGATAGAGAGAGAATTTATCAATAAGACAGCAAGATGAACTAGTCACGAGCTTTCAAGAAAAGATAACAAGATATTCAAGCAAGTACTCTTTAGCAAGTCATGTCAAGAACTTTGGCTATCATGTATCAAGCAAGCAAGTAATTACCCTTTTTCGGGTCACGCAAGTCATGTCAAGTCAAGTACGAGTCAAGTACAAGATTTGTGTGGAACGTCCAATCAAGCTAGTCATGCACTCGGTATAATGCCAGATACCTTATCATTCAACTCCCATGGGCACAAGTACTTTCGGGTGCTCCTCCCAGGACCAGATCGGGCCCTATATGCGCAGGCATTTATCATGTATATTTGACATCCACTCTTGTATATATATATATAGCCAATAGGGAATTTCAACAATTTAAGCTTGTAGGATAACTTTGAGAGAATGGAGTCCAAAAATACGATATTGGACATAGATAGGCGATAACAACGGTACAATCACGATGAACGATGAAACTAGGTGGAATTAGGTTCCCTTAACTCGGGTATCATGACAAACAAGTATGGACATTCTTTATATAGAATTGAGGTCCACATGAACAGTCTATCAAAGTCAAGATACCCTCATTCTTATTATAGAATTGAGGTCCACAAGAACATCAACAAATGGCATGATATCGTCATCCCATTTAGAATTCTTATGATATACTCTTTGCATATCATAAGGGCCGGTATACCATGTTTCTTTTATAGTGACATGGCATTCAATAGTGTAATGGGTTTTTAGGGTACAACCAGCTCAGTCGACCTTGAGGGAATCCAAGGTACGAGGAGTCTTACGGAGGTCTCTATGATTAACTCGCTAGTCCAAAGGAACGGAATGTCCAATGGAGAGCTTGTATGTCAATGAGAGTTTAAGGGTGATCGATAAAACATCATGAAAAGTGGGACTCTACTCACGGAGTGGAGTAATAGTGCCTACATATATATATATACATATAGTGAAACCCTCGGATAACAGCAATCGGGATAAATCAGTAATGCAGAAAGTAGCGACTCTGGTAAAGTCATTTTTCATAAAATTAACGCCTTAATCAGGGGCGTTTATATTAATTTTGACGACATATAAAGAGGTCGTCCTTTCCAATATTGCTATTTTACAGGATATTAAAAATCTGTAATTTTGTTGAAAACGCGCCTTGAGTAGGGGCGTTACCAGGAAAAAGGTGCCCTAGTCTGGGGCGTTAGTTAAACAAGAGACGACCTGGTCAAGGTCATGAATTCACAATTTTATAAATTTCGAGGTAATGAATATTTCAAGAACATGGTATATAGTCAGGACCAGAAAAATAGCAGGATTACAAGAAATTGACCATGCATTAATTTAGAATCATGTTTGCATTGATAATTACTTTTTAAACATGCTATTTATTAATTAACAGGAATTAACATCCATGTGCAGGGCGTCAAATCTGGAATTGACGACCTGGGCACGGTCGTGTCTTTTAAATTAACGCCCTTGTTAGGGTCGTTTCTTTCAAACATTCCGTAGAAAATAACCAGAACGCATGAAAACTATATGCATGAACTACCGATGATAATTATCTATAGTTATATGGTAGTTTGGGCTATGTTCCATGAGAAAATCCTACCTCAATGAAGATTTTGAACGGATGCAGGTTCTGGGAAGAAAAGAACGATACTCTATTTTATAAACAGAGTATTCTGAAGCTTTTGAATTCAATATTAGCAGCAAGGCAGAGGAGGCACGAACAAACACAGTCGTTTGTTGATGAAGAACCCACGTTCTTCAGTAGATTGAGAGCTCCTCGACCTGTAAGTGGAAGAAGATGAAGAAGATTTATTCTTCATACTATCCTATCGGAAGAGAAGGAAAACCAAAGGAAGAACCCACCTGTTCTTCACGGACGGCAGTCAGATTTCCTATAAACAAAAGAGGATGAAGAATCAATTCATGTTCTTCTCATAATAGTAAATAGAGAAAGAAATAAGGAAGAACTGTTAGTTCTTCACTTACCGTAGCAGCGACGATCGACCAAATAGCTTTCTAGGGTTCGATCCATCAAGGTATTTATAGGATTTTGGAAATCCTAATAAGGTTAGTGTTCGATTGGAAGTAACACTTCCATGATAGAGTCATTACTACATTCGAACTCTTTCCCATAGTTATCACTTACCCTGGAAAAGTTCCCGGTTCGAACGAAACTGGAATTGAATTAACGCCTTATGCTAGGGCGTCGAATTTTAAATTGACTCCTTGTCAAGCGTTGTTACTTGTTAAAACGCGTCCACGAAAGGGACGTTACGCTAACTTGTCCTTTTTATTTATTTTGGTCGTTTGAAATTTGACGCCTTAATGTGTGGGCGTCCTTTCTTCAAAACACGCCTTGATCAAGGGCGCCTATTCGTAAAGTCGCGCCTTTTACTGAGGCGTTATTTTTATCAGGGTTTAATTCTTTTTATTCCAAGCTCTCTCGTTTATTTATTAAACCTTCTAATCTATTTTGATTTATTTATTCCTTTTTATTTTATCAGGGTTGCTACACCCTCCCCCACTTAAAAGAATTTGGTCCCCAAATTCCATAGCATATATATTCACATATGGAGAGTGTAGAGTATATACCTTCTAAAATAACTCTGGAAATCGTTTCCTCATAGATTCCTCGGTCTCCCATGTAGCTTCATGTTCTGAATTCTTATTCCATTGTACTTTTAGCATGGGAATAGCCTTATTCCTTAGGGTTCGTACTTCTCGATCTAGTATTCGTATAGGCTTCTGCTCATATGTGAGATCTTTCTGGATCACTAGATCTCCATGCTCAATAATATGTGATGGATCATGCACATACTTCTTCAACATAGATATGTGGAATACATCATGTACTTCGGACAGTTGAGGTGGCAATGCGATGCGATAAGCAACCTCGCCAACTCTTTCTAGTATCTCAAAAGGTCCGATAAATCTTGGTGTAAGCTTGCCTTTAACACCAAATCTTCGTATTCCACGTCCAGGCGATATCTTGAGAAATACATGATCTCCAATTTGGAATTCGAGATCTCTTCTTCTTGTGTCGGCATAAGCCTTTTGCCTTGTCTGAGCTACTTGCAATCTTTCCCTGATTACTCGTATCTTCTCAGTTGTATCCCTTACCATGTCTGGACCTAACAGTTGTTTCTCTCCAACTTCATTCCAGCACAAGGGTGATCGGCAACTCCTTCCGTATAAAGCTTTGAAAGGTGCCATTTGTATGCTAGCTTGGTAGCTATTATTGTATGCAAATTCGACCAGAGGCAAGTGATCATGCCAGTTTCCATCAAAATCAGTGATGCATGCTCTAAGCATATCTTCAACTACTTGATTTGTTCTCTCGGTCTGACCATCCGTTTGAGGATGAAAGGCTGTACTAAAATTAAGAATCGTCCCCAACGAATGTTGTAGTCCTTTCCAAAAATGAGAAGTAAAACGGGGATCTCTGTCAGACACGATTGAAACAGGAATACCATGTAATCTGACTATTTCCTTGATGTATAGTGCAGCTAAGACATCAACTGACCATCGACTCTTGATTGGCAAGAAATGCGCGGATTTGGTCAATCGGTCAATGATAACCCATATTCCATCATGTCCTCTTTTTGATTTAGATAAACCCATGATGAAATCCATACCAATATCCTCCCACTTCCATTTAGGGATATCTAGAGGATGTAGCTTTTCAACAGGCTTTTGGTGTTCCGCCTTGACTTGTTGGCATGTGAGACAGCGTGATACATAGTCCGCTATTTCTCTTTTCATGTTGGGCCACCAAAAATTTCTTTTCACATCTTGGTACATCTTGGTAGATCCAGGATGAATCGTATACCTTTATCTGTGAGCTTCATCTAAGATCTTCTTTTTCAATTCTGGGCAGTCCGGTATACCAGTTCTATTCTTGAACATTAATCTTCCATCAGAAGCTAGTTGGAAGTCCGATTGTCTTTTTAATCTGCCCTTGATTTCTACTAATGTAGGATCATCATCCTGAAGTGCTTGTATCTCAGATAATAAATCTGACTGTATGCTTACATGAGATAATGTGACACATCTAGGGTCCGTGTCCATGTTTATATTGAGTTCAGAGAATTATTCTAGCAATTTCCATTCTTGAATCAGACAATTGGCTAACAGTGCTCTCGGCTTTCGACTAAGGGCATCTGCTACATGATTACCCTTTCCAGGGTGATATTGTATATTGAAGTCGAAGTCCTTGAGATATTCCAGCCATCGTCTTTGCCTCATATTTAGTTCCTTCTGTGAGAAAAGATATTTGAGACTCTTGTGATCGGAGTATACAGTAAACTGTACTCCATAAAGATAATGTCTCCATATTTTGAGTGCAAATACTACCGCGGCCAATTCTAAGTCATGGACGGGGTAGTTCTCTTCATGCTTCTTTAATTGACGAGAAGAGTAGGCTATAACCTTCCCTTATTGCATTAGAACACACCCGAGGCCAATGCCAGAAGCATCAGTGTATACCTCGAACTTTTCTCCTTCAATTGGCAATGCTAAGATAGGAGCTGTAGTAAGATGATCCTTGAGAGTTTGGAAGCTTCTCTCACATTCCTCATCCCATTCATAACGGATCTCCTTGCGAGTTAACCTCGTAAGTGGCACGGCGATTTTAGAGAAATCCTTGATGAATCGCCTGTAATAGCCGGTAAGACCTAAGAAACTTCGGATCTCGCTAGCATTGGTCGGTCTTTCCCAGTTCCTTATAGCTTCAACCTTTGATGGGTCTACAGACAAGCCATCCTTTGATATAACATGTCCGAGAAAAGTCACTTCTTCAAGCCAGAATTCACACTTGCTAAGTTTTGCATATAATTGATTTGTCCTCAATATTTGTAATGCAATCCTCAAATGTTCCTCATGCTCTTCCTTGGTCTTGGAATAAATCAATATATCATCAATAAAGACCACCACGAATTGATCTAAATAAGGCCTGAATATACTATTCATTAACTGCATAAAGGCAGCAGGGGCATTCGTTAGTCCGAAAGGCATAACAACAAATTCATAATGGCCATACCTGCTTCTGAATGCGGTTTTATGAATATCCTCGTCCTTGATTCTTAGTTGATGATATCCGGACCTAAGATCAATTTTGAAAAAGTACATGGATCCTGAAATTTGATCAAACAATTCATCGATTCTCGGTAGTGGATACTTGTTCTTGACAGTGAGATGATTCAATTGTCGATAGTCAACGCATAACCTCATGGATCCGTCTTTCCTCTTTACAAATAATACAGGCGCTCCCCACGGGGAAGTACTTGGTCTAATGAATCCTTTCTTAATGAGTTCCATCAATTGCTCCTTTAATTCCTTGAGTTCAGCAGGTGACATCCTATAAGGTGCCTTTGAAATCGGACCAGCACCAGGGACTAAGTCGATGGTGAAGGCCACTTCTCTTTGCGGGCGTAATCTAGGCAAATCTTCCGGAAACACGTCCGGAAATTCTTGCACTACTGGAATGTCTTCTGGCTTAATCTCCTTAGCCTCTTTAACTGTGACAAAGGCAAGGAAAGATGTACATCCTTTTCTGATGAGCTTGCTAGCTCGGAGAGCTGAAATAAGAGGGGATTTGCTCCGACTCTTGGGGCTAATAAATATTAGTTCTGGGAATTCCTTGAATGTAACCTTACTATTGCGGCAATCAACCGTTGCCTGATACTTGGATAACCAATCTACCCCTAGTATAACATCATACTCTTTCAGATCTAAACATATGAGATCAATAGGGAGATTTTGACCATGAATCAATACCTCGCAGTTTTGGTAATGATGTGTAATATCAGTCTCATCATCCAGAGGAGTAGACAAAACTAACTTTATCCATTCCGGTTCTAGGGGTAATGGGTCAGCAAACTTTTTAGAAACAATCGAATGTGATGCACCAGTATCAATTAAGACATATGCATTCCTGGAACAAACTTTCAATGTACCTTCCACTAAGCCGCCTCCTTCTACTTGCTCGGTCTCCTTGATTGCATGAAGACGAGCATTCTTGGTTACTGGGCGTTTTCCGTCATCGGCTTGATTATTTAGTAGTGGGCAATCGGGAATCCGATGCTCGCGACTCCCACAACGGAGACATGCTCCTAGTTTCCTCCAGCATTCTTCTGCTCTATGACCCGCTTTATCACAATGTTTGCACACTGTATTGGGAGAGGTAGTGGTGATAGAGAAGGGCTTGGTCTTCTTGAACTTTTGGTCTTGTGAGGATGCTCCTCCATTGCTAGGCCTTTTCTTGAAGTTGGGTTTAAAAGAACCCGAACCTGTAACTTGTTCCTTCTTATCCTTACCACGAATCCTATCCGACAGTTCCGTGGCATCTTCTAATAGTTGAGCTCGGCGTACTATCTCCGAGTAGACTTGAATGTCCATCAGCGCCAGTTGAGTAATAGCTTGGGGCCTGAGCCCATTAAGGAACCTCCTAGCTTTCATTTTCTCGGTGCTAACTAGATGCTTAGCGTATCGAGACAATCTAGAGAATTGGGCCTCATACTCGGCCACTGACAAAGATCGTTGCTTTAATGCAGCAAATTCTGCAGCCTTCTTTTCCTGAACACGGTCCGAGAAATATTTCACGTTGAAGTGTTCAACGAATTCTTCCCACGAAACCTGATCTTGATTTATAGTAGCCTCTATTGATTCCCACCAGCATCTAGCATCCCTTTCTAACTGAAAAGTAGCTAATAAAACTTTATCCTGATCCGTGCATTGCATAACACGGAATATACGTTCTATCTCCCTAATCCAGTGTTCAGCGTCATCTGGATCAGTAGAACCCGTGAACTTGGGTGGGTTCATGTTCTTGAAAGTCTGGTGGAGACTTCCTGCTCGTTGTCCACCTCCTTGGGCTACTTGTTGCAGCACTTGAGTCATGCCTTGAAGGGTACGCTGCATGTTGCGCCATTGAGCACATTCGGCAGCCATTATCCTACAATTACAATAACTAGATTAATACGTGATGGTAATTAAAGACTCATATACTATGTTAACTTTAACCCTTGGTTCTACCCAATCTCACTGGTTTAATGGTTAAAACTTATCCTTGGACTTGGGTTTTCCTAGGAATTGAATACCCTAGGCTTTGATACCATAAAAACTGTCACGCCCCGAGCGCGGAAGATACTCAGATATGCGCGACGAGTTTATATCAATCATGTCAATCAGAGTAGTAGTGTATTCGACACAAAGACAGAGATGCGCAAAATAGAAAGATAACCCAACCCTTTATTTCATAATGGATAGACTATTACAAATCCAATACTCTATTCAATTAAAAAGGAAAAGTACATAGTTGACTCAAGAAAATAGGAAAAAGACTAGATGACACTTGGAAAAGCTCTAGCTCTTTCACTCTTGACCATTCCCATCCGATTGACTTCCCTCATCGTCGGAATTACCTGAAAAGTAAGGGACAAACACGGAGTGAGCGAACGCTCAGTAGGAAATTATATCTCAGGAACTAGCAAGGGGTTTAAGTAATTACATTTTCATGAATGTACTATAGCTATGCATGCTCGCATAAAACGACGAGATAGAGAGAGAATTTATCAATAAGACAGCAAGATGAACTAGTCACGAGCTTTCAAGAAAAGATAACAAGATATTCAAGCAAGTACTCTTTAGCAAGTCATGTCAAGAACTTTGGCTATCATGTATCAAGCAAGCAAGTAATTACCCTTTTTTGGGTTACGCAAGTCATGTCAAGTCAAGTACGAGTCAAGTACAAGATTTGTGTGGAACGTCCAATCAAGCTAGTCATGCACTCGGTATAATGCCAGATACCTTATCATTCAACTCCCATGGGCACAAGTACTTTCGGGTGCTCCTCCCAGGACCAGATCGGGCCCTATATGCGCAGGCATTTATCATGTATATTTGACATCCACTCTTGTATATATATATATAGCCAATAGGGAATTTCAACAATTTAAGCTTGTAGGATAACTTTGAGAGAATGGAGTCCAAAAATACGATATTGGACATAGATAGGCGATAACAACGGTATAATCACGATGAACGATGAAACTAGGTGGAATTAGGTTCCCTTAACTCGGGTATCATAACAAACAAGTATGGACATTCTTTATATAGAATTGAGGTCCACATGAACAGTCTATCAAAGGCAAGATACCCTCATTCTTATTATAGAATTGAGGTCCACAAGAACATCAACAAATGGCATGATATCATCATCCCATTAAGAATTCTTATGATATACTCTTTGCATATCATAAGGGTCGGTATACCATGTTTCTTTTATAGTGACATGGCATTCAATAGTGTAATGGGTTTTTAGGGTACAACCAGCTCAGTCGACCTTGAGGGAATCTAAGGTACGAGGAGTCTTACGGAGGTCTCTATGACTAACTCGCTGGTCCAAAGGAACGGAATGTCCAATGGAGAGCTTGTATGTCAATGAGAGTTTAAGGGTGATCGATAAAACATCATGAAACGTGGGACTATACTCACGGAGTGGAGTAATAGTGCCTACATATATATATATACATATAGTGAAACCCTCGGATAACAGCAATCGGGATAAATCAGTAATGCAGAAAGTAGCGACTCTGGTAAAGTCGTTTTTCATAAAATTAACACCTTAATCAGGGGCGTTTATATTAATTTTGACGACATATAAAGAGGTCGTCCTTTCCAATATTGCTATTTTACAGGATATTAAAAATCTGTAATTTTGTTGAAAACGCGCCTTGGGTAGGGGCGTTACCAGGAAAAAGGCGCCCTAGTCTGGGGCGTTAGTTAAACAAGAGACGACCTGGTCAAGGTCGTGAATTCATAATTTTACAAATTTCGAGGTAATGAATATTTCAGGAACATGGTATATAGTCAGGACCAGAAAAATAGCAGGATTACAAGAAATTGACCATGCATTAATTTAGAATCATGTTTGCATTGATAATTACTTTTTAAACATGCTATTTATTAATTAACAGGAATTAACGTCCATGTGCAGGGCGTCAAATCTGGAATTGACGACCTGGGCACGGTCGTGTCTTTTAAATTAACGCCCTTGTTAGGGTCGTTTCTTTCAAACATTCCGTAGAAAATAACCAGAACGCATGAAAACTATATGCATGAACTACCGATGATAATTATCTATAGTTATATGGTAGTTTGGGCTACGTTCCATGAGAAAATCCTACCTCAATGAAGATTTTGAACGGATGCAGGTTCTGGGAAGAAAAGAACGATACTCTGTTTTATAAACAGAGTATTCTGAAGCTTTTGAATTCAATATTAATAGCAAGGTAGAGGAGGCACGAACAAACACAGTCATTTGTTGATGAAGAACCCACGTTCTTCAGTAGATTGAGAGCTCCTCGACCTGTAAGTGGAAGAAGATGAAGAAGATTTATTCTTCATACTATCCTATCGGAAGGGAAGGAAAATCAAAGGAAGAACCCACCTGTTCTTCACGGACGGCAGTCAGATTCCCTATAAACAAAAGAGGATGAAGAATCAATTCATGTTCTTCTCATAATAGTAAACAGAGAAAGAAATAAGGAAGAACTGTTAGTTCTTCACCTACCGTAGCAGAGACGATCGACCAAATAGCTTTCTAGGGTTCGATCCATCAAGGTATTTATAGGATTTTGGAAATCCTAATAAGGTTAGTGTTCGATTGGAAGTAACACTTCCATGATAGAGTCATTACTACATTCGAACTCTTTCCCATAGTTATCACTTACCCTGGATAAGTTCCCGGTTCGAACGAAACTGGAATGGAATTAACGCCTTATGCTAGGGCGTCGAATTTTAAATTGACGCCTTGTCAAGCGTCGTTACTTGTTAAAACGCGTCCACGAAAGGGACGTTACGCTAACTTGTCCTTTTTATTTATTTTGGTCGTTTGAAATTTGACGCCTTAATGTGTGGGCGTCCTTTCTTCAAAACATACCTTGATCAAGGGCGCCTATTCGTAAAGTCGCACCTTTTACTGAGGCATTATTTTTATCAGGTTTTAATTCTTTTTATTCCAAGCTCTCTCGTTTATTTATTAAACCTTCTAATCTATTTTGATTTATTTATTCCTTTTTATTTTATCAGGGTTGCTACAAATCCAGAGAAGAGTTTGAGGAAAGGCGATCTCGGGACCCCGAAGATTCTGGTGGAAGAGGAAGCCGCCGGACTGCCTCTGCGGTTATCTCCGCCAACTCCACGAACGCCGCTGCAAGCCTCTGCTCTTCCATCATGTCCTCACGACACATCGAAGAGCCCAAAAGCAAGAACAGGGAGAGCCAAAACCCTAAAGATGGAGGGAGTCTGGAATGACAACAAGCGCCCAACGCCTATATCCCCACGCGGAAGGCGGCGCGTCGTTCCGACCTCTGAGAAAAGGGGGGCCCTTCAGACAAATCCGTCAGGATCATCATTATTACGGGCCCAGGTGACCACGACACGTGGCTTCCTAACACCGCCAGATCTCCACTCACCTGAGCCATGCTGGTCCAAAACCCCAAACAGCTACTCTTCCGAGCTTACTAAAGCTCGGGAGTAGGAGGGGGACAAGTGGAGAGGGGGATTGTTGTGCCCCTTGTGCCTTGATGATATTGTGTAGTTTTGATGATAGCAAATACTATGAGTCATGTGAGATTAGAATATATAGATGTTCTGCATGCAATCTCTACTTACATGGTTCAATGCATGTTTCATCTTTCAATATACATAGTCTGTGCATACTTTGTTTACGCATTGAAAGTCGATGCGTGTACATTGCATCTGTCAGGACTATACATCGCTGCATGTTATCAAGTCTGTACAACCCACGTTGCTTCACTCGACCAAGTCAGTGCAAGCACTATTCATCCATTAGCTCAGTTCGTAGCTAAGTCAGTACAGCCCGTGTTCTTCATGCATATACATAGTTAGTGCATCTTTTTGCATCATTTTGTCTCACGCATACACATAGTCAGTGCATCGATTTGGCTCATGCATACAAATAGTTAGTGCATCGCTTTGCCTCACGCATACACAAATACACAAAGTCCGTGCAACTCTTGGTGTTGCAGGGACACAAGTCTATACAACCTTTGTTGATACGAGGGGTTAAGTTCGTGCATAGTTTCATTAGGTCTGTGCATTATGCATTCATGCTTAAACTCTAGGCACAGCAAGTTGGTGCATCGTCTTGTCCCATGCACACAAAAGTCTGTACACATCTCGGTGGCATGCCTGAGCATTCCTCTTTTAATGTGCATACTTTCCTTTATGCATACTGCATTACACGCCATCAAGTCTGTACATTCTTTTTGATTTCATGCATACACAAAGTCAGTGCATACTTAGTCACCAAGTTCGTGCAACTCCTGTTGCAGCATGAACTCAAGTCTGTACAACTTTTGTTGCTGCACGCGACTAACTCAGTGCATGTGTGCATCTTTCTCAACAAAGTCTGTACATTCTTTGATGGCATGTCTGTGCATCTCTTGTACAGTGCACACAAAGTCTGTACATTCTTTTGTGGCATGTCTGTGCATCTCTTGTTTCATACATACATAAAGTTCGTGCATGAATATCAAGTCTACACACGGTTGCCTTGATGACTTAGCAAGTCTATACATTCTCGAACCAACTATGTGCATCTTTCTACTATCCTCATATTGCTTCTAACAAATATTAAGTCTGACACTGGCAGGATATCTGCTCGAGGAGATGAAGAAAGGCATGTGATCCAATAACAATCCTCATTCCAAGATGCTGCCACGTGGACTCGTACTCATCCAGATTCTGACAAGTGGCGAGTGTCTCCTGAAGCTTCTAAGTTGGAGCGCTCCCTCCACACGCCTAGGGCAAGACTACGTAAACTCCATCTGATAGAGGATAAATACTCTATTTCCTGCAATCAAGAAGACTTCTTTCCGGCAAAAAAAGAAGAAAATTAGAGAGAGCAGAAGAAGAGTAGAGGAGGAGAGTGTTCGAAAAAGAAAGAGTGAGCAGTAAAGAAGAAGAAGAAGAAAGAGAGATCGAGAGTTTAGAAGAAGAAGAAGAGAGTCATCTGAAGCTTTGTCTCTACTGGACCGTGGATCAAATCCAGGCTAGTCAGCTCTTTGAGAGCCACTTTGTGTTTTATCATCTACAGCTTTCTGTTGCTGTGTCCTTTCCATATTTTGTTTTTCTTTTTACCTTTGTTTCAAGCTGTTTGTCAGCAGAGCAAGCTGTGTTGCTCAGCGGGCAGAGGAGGATTCCTCTGGACGGGTTAAGCTGTAAGCCCCAGCGGATGGCGAAGCTGTAATGCCCAGCGGTCAAGCTGTTAGTCAGCGGTTTGTAGGCAAGCTGTGTCGCCCAGTGGTTTTCAAGCTGTTTGGCAGCGGAATCCACACTCTGGTTTGAGTGTGGGGTGGACGTAGGTCTGGAGGACCGAACCAGCTTAAAAATCTTCTGTGCAGTGGTTTGATTGTCTATTGTGTTTCGCTAGATGCATGCTTAGGCTCGATGTGTTCTTTCATCTGGTGAGTGGTTTATTCACACACCGCATATTTGATTGGAATTGGGTTTGCACACTAGCGCATATAGACTAGATCAGAAGTTTTGATTATCTGATCTTTCATTCTCGCTAGAAGAGAGCACATGTGTCATACAAGGCACCTATTTATGTTAATTCCTTATCATCATTCTGTTACAGGCTTTAATCGGATAATATTTTAAAGGGGAGATTCATTCACCCCCCTCTGAATCCATCGCACCAATCTCAACAATTGGTATCAGAGCGGGTCACTGATTCATCAGATCCAACGATCTGCCGTGGATCCTGCTATTTCCGGTGCCTTGATTGATTGTGTAGATTGTCTAGTATCCAGTTTAATTGTCATGGATTCTGTGCCTGAAGTTCCAATGTTCGATGGATTGTGTTTCTCTGACTGGCATAGAGAGTTTAGGGATTACATGAATTTCGTAGATTCAAATCTGCTGATTTTGATTGAACATGGACCTTATGATATACTAGTGAATAAGTCAGACTGGAATATTGGTCACGAGTTGATGAATACTGAAAATAGAAAAGCCCTGAAAATGTTGAAAGGGGCTATAAGGGCTAATGTACTTTCATGTGTGACTAAGTGCAGGAATGCAGGAGTTGATGGATGAGCTGATCCTCAGATATGGTGAAGAGAACCATAAGGGCCTTATGACAAAGGATCAAAGCAGTGATCAGTCTGATGACTCTTCATCAAAGGTAAACTCCGAACCAGAACAAAATTCATTGGATGAACTGATTGAAATGCATGATAATTTACTTGACAGTTATAAATCTTATAAACGTGAAATGAAAGAGATGAAAAAGGCCATGTTGCATGAAATTAGAGAGTTGAAATGTGAAAATGCCAACCTAAAAGGAAGTCTAAAAATAAGTGAAAATTCATGCAATAAATGTGATTCTGTTAAAACATTAAATAATGATCTCCTATCTGAACTTAGGCTGCAAGAGCAACAAGTTGTGTCTCTTAAAGGAGAGATAGAAGATCTAAGGAATAGAAATTTGGAACTTGAGTTGCATAAACAACAATTGATTGAAAATCTGAAAGCTATGAATCAAGATAGTTTGATTGAAGAAAATTGCAAATTGAAAGATCAAAACAAAAGACTAATGGTTCCGAACACTGTCATGTCAGAAAAATGGATATCTATTGAAAAAGGGAAATGTGCTGTAAAGGAAGTTGATGCTGATAAGGAACAAAAACTTCTATAGGAAATTTAAACTCTGAAGAGCCTAAATGATGCACTGCATCAACAGATCATTTCCTGTGAAACTGAAATTGCAAGCTATGAATTGAGCATTACCTCCTTGAACTCTGAAATTGAGGATCTTAAAAATTCACTGACCAAATTTGTTCAAGGAAAAGATAACCTAAACAAGATCCTCGGTGTTAAAACAAATTTTCAAAAGGAAGCTGTACATATTTCCTCTGTAGAGTCAAGCTGCAACAAATGCTCGGTTCTGCGAGAACGTAATGAGGAACTCTACAGTGAAAATGAATGGTTGAATAAACAAATTGCCTCATTTAAAGAGGATCACAAAAATTTGCTTGCTGAGAAAATTAAAGTAGAAGAAAAAAAAGAGGAACAAATTGAGAAACTGGAGTTGATGTCCAGTAATGAAAAATGTGATGAAGAAGTTAAGAAGCTGACCAAAGAAAATACTGAACTGAAAGCTGAAGTTGAAAATTTAAAGTGGTTAAACACTGGTTTGTCTGAAAAACTTCTCACCATAGAAAAAGGAAAAACTATCCATGATGAAGAATCACAAATTTTGAATAATCTGGAACAAGAAATTGAGAAGTATAAAACTGCAAACAAAGTTCTAAGCGGATGTGTTAATTGCAGTGAACAGGAGATAGCCAGTTATGAACTTCACATTGCTTCTTTGGAAGATAAAATTCATAATCTGGAAAACTCAGCATCCGAGTCTGCTAAAAATAAAGGAAAAATGAAAGTTGTCATGAAAGGAGAGGATGATAATTCAAGAAGGGAGATAAGTTGTAGTTCTGATGTTAAGGAAATTACTAGAAACCAGCTACACACAACTTTTGTGCGAAGCTCTGATCTATCTGGTACCTCAAATCAATCCCCAAAACAAAGTAAAGGTCAGAAATCACCTTCATCATCTGAATTTCAGTTCAAGGTTGGGAAGAATGAAAAACAAACAAAAATTGTTAAGAATAATCAGAAATTTAAGAAGAAAATTCAAACGAAGGAGGTAAAGATTGTTCCTGTTCATGCCCTAAAATATGCTAGCTCGGTTGAATCTGATGGGTCAATGCACACTGCTCATGCCCATTTTGCTCATTCACATGCATCCAGTCAATCTGTTAGTAACCATGCCGCCAGGAAATCACAGGTGTCATGTCATTACTATGGTAGGCATGGTCATTACATGGATGACTGTAGTGAAATGAAAAATGATGATATGATACATAATACATTTTTTATAAATCATCATCATAACCCCAAAAGAAACGGGTTTGCTTCAAACCAACACATCATCTATTATAACTGTAACAGACGGGGTCATAAAGCTGTTGAGTGTTGGTTTGGGTCTTCATGAGGAAACAATGACTCAAGAGGCAAGCACCTAAGGTGCTTCGAGTGTGGGAAGCATGGCCATACAGTCAAAGACTGTTGGCATGCCCAAGGAAGCCATGTTAATGACAAATTTTTTAAATTCTCTGCCAAAAGACCTGTGAACTTTTTATGTTTTAACTGTGACAAGTCAGGTCACAAGTATGTTGAATGTTGGTTGTCAGACAATAGGAAACAAAATGTCCATGCGAATAGCAGGAAACTTCATGCTCATAATCATAAGTCTCAAGCTGCTGTGCATCATAGGACCAGAAAATATGCTGTCTTATGCAGATATTGTGGTAGAATTGGACATTCCATGACTAATTGTCATTTGATGGACTTTGATGACCATGTTGCTAAAAGATTGTTTAGAACACCTGTTAGGGCTAATACAGGACCCAAGGCGGCTTGGGTTCCTACAGGATCGAAATGATTGTCTTGCTGCAGGTGTGCCTTGGAAGCTGATGAATAAAGGGGTTAATAATCCAAGTGTAACCCCCAAGGTCCTACACTTCAGGTTAGTTCTGAAAACTCTGTTTAAATTATGTCTTCTGAATTTGTGTGCTCCAGATTCTTGCATTTCATGACAATTCCGTTTGATGAATGCGTTATATATCCTTGTTATGATACATATTTGTCAAATTCCTTGCATAATGATATATGCATATAGTCAGGGGGAGTTTGCATGTCCTTGCACCGTATAGTTAATTGTATTGCATGTCCTTTATATTGAAAAATCCAAAAAGGGTTGATTTATTGCATCTAGATAGAGGGAGCATTTGAGACTCATTAGTCTTCCACATCCTGAACCATTCCAAATCTAGTCACTCAAATCTTTCTCGAGTTGAACTAGACTTCATTGTTGTCAAGCTGATCTGTCTGTATTCCAGACTGAGCTACTGAAATTGATTCTGCTCTGCATATATTTGATGCTCTTCTCTCCTGCTATCATTTTCTCTACCAGCTTGCATCTATCAAAAGCTGGTCTGGTTAATCTGGTTCTTGTTCCAAGAATGATAAGTTGTTCAGTAGCATTGATTGGACTGATCTGAGATTCTTATGTTGTGTACCATGTTTTAGTCTGATTTTTTAAAAGAAATTTCTATCATATAGGTTCAAGAATGTCTACAGATTCAGACTGATATAAGTATTAATGTGTTCTCAGATTTGCATTCAACTGTATTGAAAGTATCTGAATGATGAGTTTTAATAAATTTTAACCAACTGTGTCTTGGATACCCTAGACTCAATCATTTGTAATCTGAAAATGTGATATCTAGGCTACTTTGGTAGAGATTCATAGAGTGAGTATTGTCTTTAAACATTAACCTGAAAAATGTTGACTAAAAGGACACTGAATTCAGAGCAATGACTTGGTCACTGAGAAACTGGATACTCTATCAATGAAATAGAGTAATTCTATGTCATGAAGTACCATAGCTATCTTTGGTGAAAATCTATTGAAAAATCTGACAGAGCAATAGCATATCTGTGTTGAGTAACTGGGGAGTCTGGCCTCTAATCAAGGTGTCTCCTCATGTAAAAAGACACTTCTATTGCTAACTCTGCTCTCGAAGTTGAGAGGCAATGAAAGTTATCACACTAAGTAATTGGGTCACCTCACCTAAGACGTGTTGTGCCTCATGTTGAAAGGTGTTGATCAACTTAAATTGCTCAGGAAAAATGAAGTGCTGATTAAAAAGTAAATATTTTGCAACAATAGTCAACTCTTGTTCTTGTAAGGGTGTCTAATCTCAATACTGCTCTATGTGACTCTCAAATGAGTCATCGAGTTCATTTGAGTAAGATGGAAGATGGTTGTTCTTGAGTACTGCTTGACTAATTGGTTCACCTTTATTAAAACCTACCTTCAGATATGAGTATTGAATTTAATTGACAAATCTGGTATACATCATGGTTAAATAAGTTGGGTCATGTCGATTAATTCATAATCCCCTATGATAGGAGAGTCTCTCCTTATGAAGACTTATTACTGTGGTACCTGCCATACATTTTCCTCTGATCGGGTTCACATGTGACAACTTATTCATCATGTCAACTCACCTGTTGAAAATTCTGTGCCTTGCTTGCTGTTATTTACTCCTAACCTTGGCTACATCTACTTCATTTACATCATTGTTTCACTCTCCACACTGTTGGAATCTTCCATCTTGTTTCTATATCCCTGACGAATGACTCTCTTTCACCTACATTGTTCTGCCCATACAAATGTAAGGTGTGCCATAACCAATTTTGCTTCAGAATTCTTGTGGTGGTGGATTCCAGATTGATTCATTGGATAACCAGAGTTCATCCCTGTGGATACATCTTGTGCTTGCATTTTCGATTCCTTTCATGCTCTCAGGGGGAGTTCTGGGCATTATAGATATTCATGATTATGTCAAAGGGGGAGGACTGTTTTACACAAGGGGGAGAATAGGTTCATGCATTATATTATTTTTCACGTAAACTACCTTCTTTTTGATGAAGTCAAAGGGGGAGAATAGTTTGACATGAGCCAGTGTGACTCATAATCTCATAGTGTTGCCATCATCAAAAAGGGGGAGATTGTTGTGCCCCTTGTGCCTTGATGATATTATGTAGTTTTGATGATAGCAAACACTATGAGTCATGTGAGATTAGAATATATAGATGTTCTACATGCAATCTCTACTTACATGGTTCAATGCATGTTTCATCTTTCAGTATACATAGTCTGTGCATACTTTGTTTACGCATTGAAAGTCGATGCGTGTACATTGCATCTGTCGGGACTATACATCGCTGCATGTTATCAAGTCTGTACAACCCACGTTGCTTCACTCGACCAAGTCAGTGCAAGCACTATTCATCCATTAGCTCAGTTCGCAGCTAAGTCAGTACAGCCCGTGTTCTTCATGCATATACATAGTTAGTGCATCTTTTTGCATCATTTTGTCTCACGCATACACATAGTCAGTGCATCGATTTGGCTCATGCATACAAATAGTTAGTGCATCGCTTTGCCTCACGCATACACAAATACACAAAGTCCGTGCAACTCTTGGTGTTGCAGGGACACAAGTATGTACAACCTTTGTTGATACGAGGGGTTAAGTTCGTGCATAGTTTCATTAGGACTATGCATTATGCATTCATGCTTAAACTCTAGGCACAGCAAGTTGGTGCATCGTCTTGTCCCATGCACACAAAAGTCTGTACACATCTCGGTGGCATGCCTGAGCATTCCACTTTTAATGTGCATACTTTCCTATATGCATACTGCATTACACGCCATCAAGTCTGTACATTCTTTTTGATTTCATGCATACACAAAGTCAGTGCATACTTAGTCACCAAGTTCGTGCAACTCCTGTTGCAGCATGAACTCAAGTCTGTACAACTTTTGTTGCTGCACGCGACTAACTCAGTGCATGTGTGCATCTTTCTCAACAAAGTCTGTACATTCTTTGATGGAATGTCTGTGCATCTCTTGTACAGTGCACACAAAGTCTGTACATTCTTTTGTGGCATGTCTGTGCATCTCTTGTTTCATACATACATAAAGTTCGTGCATGAATATCAAGTCTACACACGGTTGCCTTGATGACTTAGCAAGTCTATACATTCTCGAACCAACTATGTGCATCTTTCTACTATCCTCATATTGCTTCTAACAAATATTAAGTCTGACACTTGCAGGATATCTGCTCGAGGAGTTTAAGAAAGGCACGTGATCCAATAACAATCCTCATTCCAAGATGATGCCACGTGGACTCGTTCTCATCCAGATTCTGACAAGTGGCGAGTGTCTCCTGAAGCTTCTAAGTTGGAGCGCTCCCTCCACACGCCTAGGGCAAGACTACGTAAACTCCATCTGATAGAGGATAAATACTCTGTTTCCTGCAATCAAGAAGATATCTCTCCGGCAGAAAAAGAAGAAAATTAGAGAGAGCAGAAGAAGAGTAGAGGAGGAGAGTGTTCGAAAAAGAAAGAGTGAGCAGTAAAGAAGAAGAAGAAGAAAGAGAGATCGAGAGTTTAGAAGAAGAAGAAGAGAGTCATCTGAAGCTTTGTCTCTACTGGACCGTGGATCAAATCCAGGCCAATCAGCTCTTTGAGAGCCACTTTGTGTTTTATCGTCTACAGCTTTCTGTTGCTGTGTCCTTTCCATATTTTGTTTTTCTTTTTACCTTTGTTTCAAGCTGTTTGTCAGCAGAGCAAGCTGTGTTGCTTAGTGGGCAGAGGAGGATTCCTCTGGACGGGTTAAGCTGTAAGCCCTAGCGGATGGTGTGAATCATGGAAAATAATCCACTTTTAAGAAAAATATAAGCATATGCATAAGAAGAATAATGAAAAAGGGAGTAAAAGAGCACGTGGTGCTACCAAGGAGAGTGATCGCCAGAGGGGTTACCTTAATAAGAAGAAAAGATGATCGCGAATACCTGGTGATAATAGGATGCGGGATGGATGTGGTTCCTTCCTCCACCTTCTATCGGCCGGCCGATGAAGGGGGTTTTCCTCTTTGATTACCTTTGAACAAAGAACAAAAAAATAAAAGAAAAAGAGATCAGCCAAACGTGAGTGTAGTATCAATCCAAAGATGAAGATGATGATGAAAGAAGAGCATAAAGCGTGCACCTTTTGTTTGTTTTAAAACCCCTAGAGAATTAGGGAGAGGAGAGATGCAATAAAACTAATGCAAGGAAAAGGCTATACGATGATAAGATGAGACGACAAACAACAACGAAGAGAAGAAAAAGACCCCTGTTGTTCCTGTAAACAGTAAAGGGAAAAACACTTTGCTTCGGATGGAGCAGCAGGAGGAAGCAGAAGAGATCAATAGCTCTTAATCTCAATCGCCAGCACCCGTTAACCTCTCTGTGTGTGTGCGTATATGTCTGTCTCTCTCTCTCTCTCTCTCTCTCTCTCTCTCTGTCTCTAACCTCGCGCGAGATCAACCAGGCGACTCTTTTATAGGGTTTCGATCAAGATAAACACAGATTTGGGAAGATAAGAATAGGCAGTGGTCGTTAACGGCAAGGACTCTAGTTCCCAGATCGAGCAAGGTGACCAAGAAAGGCAGGGAACTCTTCAGGAAAGGCGAGTTTAAGCAGGACACGAAAGGGTGAGACACGACCTACCAAAGGGCGTCAATTCAGAATTGACGACCTGCTCCAGGGCGTTAATTCAAAACACGACCGGGATCAAGGCGTCACTTCCTGGATTCAATTTTGGTAATAAAAGCCTTCTTTATTTGAAAATTGCGAAAAGACGCCTGAAGCAAAGGCGTTAAACAAAAACACGCCCTATGGAAGGACGTTAATAATTGATTTTCCAATTTGAGCGATACTCGTAAAATACCAGGAATTGACGCCCTTACCTGTGGTCGTCCTTTTTCAAGAACACGCCCAGATTAGGTCGCTATTTAAAACACGCCCCTCTTCAAGTCGTGAATCACCAAAAAACCCAAGAATAAATCACAAAAACACATAAAAATAGAAAAACTTTATATTATAGAAATATTGAAGTTCACTTTGGGGCGTTAACATAGTGACATGAGATTTGATCAACAAAGCGTCAATTTTGGCGTGTCTACAGCTGTCCCGCCTTGGCGTCTGCTTTGCAAGGCAGTGAGACGGAATGAAACGAAAGTGTAATGAAGTGGAGCGAACTGATAAGTAGATGCCAAGGTGTGATGTGACACGCCTCAGACACTAAGCATTGGAAATCTTTCCAAGATTCAAAGTGGAACAAACTCCGGGTGATTCCAAGAAAGCATCGATTTGCTGGATAAAGGAGACTAAACTAAGCAAATAAAATGTGCACGTGGGCACGACAGGGAGACACCATTGGAGAGCGGTTACCAGTCAATGTGGACGTGCTACAACCAAGGTGGATTTGAAGCAAAATAAAGGGAATTGAGATGAAGATCCAGCAAAGGAACAGTTTCAAGGAACTAGCCTGAGCGGCTTCAGAGAGAATAAAGTACTCAATTTAGAGTGGAATGTCTCATGTCAACTCAATCAAGAGCGAGTGACCTTCATTATTGCCATAATATGAAGATTTTCAGCACGAAGCTCAAAGTCCTACATGATGCATGCTGGGCTAAAAGAAAAAGATAAAACAAACTAAAAATAGAAAATAATCAAGGATAATATTGCTAAGCCATCTAGATCTGGTCAAGAGTCCAGAATTCTGAGCTGACACTAAGCCGAAGCCCGTTTGTCCGCGCATCAACCCAGAAGGTGGAACCATCATCCCAGACCTTTAATGACTCAACGGCCTATCCGTGTGATCAAGTCTCTCCTGGAATTATCACCGTTTTTGATGAAGGGGAACTCAAATTCTAGGTTCATCAGAACCACAAGGTCCTTGATATGCTATAATAGCGTAGATACCATATAGTAACAATGCTTACAGGAAAGAAACACAAAAACAGAGCGATGATACTCCGACACATGACCCACGCTCCTCGAACTCTGCAATCTTCTGCACTTGAAAACTCATTAGTTATCTCAAAGCAAAGCAAAATATGATCATAAGTGCTTAACCAAAAATAACTCCAATTAAAAGATAGCACTTAAGTTCATCAAAGCACATGGAGAATCAAATATGCAAGTCAACAAAATAACGACTGGAGTGCATGGCGTCAAAATATGAAAGACGACTGACATCAAGGCGTCAAAAATATGAAAAACGCCCTTCATCAAGGCGTTAAATGCACCGAGAGTTTAAGAAGAAGACGACCCTCCTGGAGACGCAAAATAAAACACGACCTCGGTCAAGTCGTCAATTCAACAATTGACGCCCCAAGAGAGGACGTTAATTAACAACGCGCTTCCATCTCCGACTCGAAAGCTAAGCCCAATCCTAATAGTAATCAACCTGCAATTCCGAACGGGCATTAAACTCTCCAAACTTCTATAAAAAGGAAGAAATTTCCTTATGATCAAAGCACATTCATCGAATTCCTGCTTCTTCTGCTTCCTCTGTATGTTCACAGGTGCTGCAACCGCTCAAGCTATACTTGCAGACCGAAGATGGAGAGAGCTATTAAAAGATCCAAGAGTTCCACTCTCAGACTAACCGAAATCAATGGGCATATCAGCAGTCGAATTGCCATGAACCAGGTAAAGTGGAATTATTTCTTTCTGTTCTTTCTTTCATATCTTCATAGTCCTTCTGTTCTGTATTCTCATCCTTCTCTCTGTTCCTTTCTTTTACCTACAGGATTATCCAAATGTTCCGGGTGCCAGGAGATTCACAAAGATTAAGTGGCTGCCTCTTCTTCTCTCCAAGTTCTCTTCAGACATGAGGGTCTACTTAGCAAGATGGCACCTCTTAGGCCTAATCACTCATGCCAAACACTATGACCAGATTCACCTTGATTGGGCTGCCATAGGAGCTCTAATTGAAATATGGCACCCTTCCACTCATACCTTCCTATTCTCAACTTTTGAGGCCTCAATCTTGTTAGAAGAACTAGAGATGCTCTTGGCCTAAAGAGATGAAGCTAGGAGAAGAGGAAAAGATGGCCATCATGCCAAGACCAGTTCTCTCACATGAGCTACTAACAAGTTTGATTCCAGCCCAAACTTAGTGAACCAAATCAAAGCTACCAAGGGAATCAACCTCCTAAAGCTTGCTTCTTGGGTGTACAAGAGATCCGATCAAGCTAAAGAAGATGAAGAGATAGAGCGGGTGGCAAAAGCTTTCGTGGTGTGCTTGGCAGGAGCAATCCTATTTCCATCCACGGAAGACTTCTTGGAAGAATCCCAATTAAGCGCAATAGTGAGCCTATGGGAAGGAGAGAGAGCGGGAGCAGCAATTCTAGCCTATCTCTATAGCGGGCTTACCTTGGCAGCAATGGGAAGACCAATCTATGGGTGCATGCTAGCATTCTCAAGTTGGGTAGATCTCCACTTCAAGTTCGATCCATGTGAGGAGACCCAACAACCTTCTAGAATCTTTTCAAAAAGCCCACTCTCTTACATGACCGGTTCATTAGGAATAAGCAATAGAGTGATGAACCGGATACCTCAAATCAAAAAGAGAGTGGAATGGAGAGAACATCTCAAGGTAATGCCAAAGAACCTTTTTACTTGCACCCCGAAAATACTCAAGACTCAAGAACTCCGCGCAAGATTCTCTCCCGGCACGGACCTTCGACTCATAGGCGCTTCAGAATTCGTTCTGTATAACTCACATCGGTGCCTTCCTCAACTTGGGCTTCCACGGCAAATGCTTGAAGATCCATCTCATCTACCTCCGATCAAGACACGGAACCTCGGCAACAATGAAGATGGAGAAGAGTGCACAACTATCCAAGCTCTGTGGAAAATCAACAAGGCTCATCATCTTGTGGAGAACTTAGAAGAAGACAGAGAACAGTGGAAGTCTTATGTAATAGCTTTAAGAAGCTTGAGGCCCAAAATGGCTCATTGAAGCAATGTAATCTTTTCCTTCCAATAAATCAATGATAATATTCTGATTGAGCCATAACATAATGATTCTGATCAAATCTTCCAATAACCTGCGATTCTGTTGCAAATAACGACTCAGCCAATGTCGTTAATTCCATAAATGACGCCTAAGCACACGTCGTCTTCAATGATTGTCTATCATAATGGACGCCTTTTCCTGTGGGCGTTAACTGAATAACGTCTTAAGACAAGGCGTTAATTCGATTTATATTCCAAAAAGTATTCGTTAAAAACCCAAAAGTAACGCCTACAGCAAAGCCACGTTTTATATAAATAACGCCTTCAACTCAGACGTTAATCAAAAATAGTAATCATTATTCCCATCGTGTCAATCAATTCCCATTAAATGTGTCTGACGACGGTTATCATTCCCCATGCAAACAAAAATAACGCCTTAAGCAATATCGTCAATTATTAAGAAACGCCCATGGTTTCAGTCGTTAATTCCATAAGACACGGCCTTCCTTAAGTCGTTAATTCTTTTTGACCGTTCGACTTAACTTTCCCTCCTTTCTTCTTCTTCCTTCGTCCTCTTTCCCTCTTTCTCTCTTCTCTTCTACTGCAAACCCTAACCGAACCCTCCCCCACTCTCTATCTCTCTCATTCTCTCTTCCCCTCACCCCCTAACCATGGCCGGCGGTGGACACAAAAGGCAAAGGGTCTCGGCCCCCGAAGTCGTGGACCTGGACGGCGAGCACGGCGCCATGGAGGAGGAGCACGTCGTGGAGGAAGCTCCGTCGGCGGCGACCGAGGAGGCTCCGGTGGCGGAGGCCGGCAACGAGGAAGAACGGATCGAAGAAGAAGAAGAGAATGAAGGAGAAGAAGGAGGCGATGAAGGTGGTGAGGACGAAGAAGGAGAAGACGAAGAGGAAGGAGATGAAGAAGAAGGTGGAGAGGAGGAAACCCCGGCGGTGGTCGTGCCTCGCTGTGGCCAACTCCGGCGGCCACGGCAACCCCGGCAACAACTCCGTGGAGGGGTTGTTGAATCTAGACGACAGAAGGTAAGCCCCCACAACCCCATCTTTTCCATTTTTTTATTTTTATTTCCATTTTTTTATTTTCCATAGCCCTCGGGTTGAAGAACCTGAGACTCAGAGAGAAGACGCCCGCAGGGGCGTCGTGATTTAAGAAGAAGACGCCCAACCCTGGGTCGTTAATTCATTTCATTTTCTGAAAAATAACTGATCTCCATGAGAACACGCCCTTCAGCATGTTGTCCATTTGAATTATCATTTTTTTATATCAATCATGTTGTTACTTCCGTGCATTTGTTCAATTATATATTTTTCCATGATTTATATCGCATGCCGTTTTTATTTTATTTTCAAAAACCCTAGAAAACAACGCCCCCCATCGGGGCGTCAATTCAACAGATAACGACCATAGGGATGGTCGTCCATTTAAACAATTCCAGAATATATTTCTAGGCCCAAAACTCATTTAAGAAAAACGTCCCATTCAGAGGCGTTACTTAATGAAATGACGACCCTGGGACGGGCGTCAATTGAAAAACCTTTTAGGAATTTAGAAATTAACCTCAAAACCACGCCTCCCACCGGGCGTCTCTTAGATAAACAATGACCTAGGGTAGGTCGTTAATTCAAAGCTCACTTAGAAACCACGCCCTCCTCAGAGGCGCCAATTAAACAAACCACGACCTGGGGATGGTCGTTAATTACATCAACATCTTATACCAAGGCAATTAAGTGAATTTCAGTCAGAATAATTGATTAATTAAGCCAAACTTTCTTTCTTTATGCGTGCAGGGGTTGATGAGGACACGGATCTCCTGGGTCATGGTCCGGGTAGCATATTACGGCCTCCCCGAGTTCCAGAGAGCCAGGGTAGATGCTATGGGGTTCGGTGCCTTCCTTAGCATAGAGCCAGTCAGACCCGACCTACCGCTTATCCAGGTTCTGAGAGAGAGGTGGGATAGGACTAGCCGGGCATTCCTGATGCCTTGGGGGCATATGGTCCCTACCCTGGAGGATGTGGCTAGGATCACTGGGTTGAGGGTAGATGGTGAGGCAGTGAGCGGGATCACCTTACCAGACTATACCGAGCTGGCCGAGAGACTGCTAGGGCTAGAGATGGTCTACGAGACACCTAGCGAGTGTAGGACTATCTTTCGCACTGACCTGACTACAGTGATGGGCTTGGGGGATGCTAGGCATAGGTCAGGGGAGTCCTTAGAGCAGTTCTCACATAGGTTGATCGATGGGGCTAGGGCAGCCTATTGCCAGGACCCAGCCGACAGGGAGAGAGCAGACCGAGACTTGAGGAGGTTCCTACTGCTGCTGCTTGGGAGGCTATTGCTCGGCACAAAGGGCGACGTCATCAATTGTCGATTCCTAGGGATCCTCGAGGACTTAGAGGGAGTTGGCAGATACACCTGGGGAGCGGCGCTGCTGGCGCACTTACTAGTCGACCTATCCACGGGGACAGGACGAGAGATGACCGTCAGTGGCTTCTCACCTTTTATTCAGGTATGCACTTATATACTTTTTTTCTTTTTTTTTCCTTCTTTTTTTCTGCCTTTTTATACATGTGAATGCCTCACTAATGCAATGCATGGATGCAGGTTTGGAGCCATCTGTACATGCCCATGGGGCGCACCGACCCACGGCCAGGAGGTGAGGGTGCTTTCCCTCTAGCACGGCGCTGGCTGCCGGTTGTGTTTGGAGCCCCACTCGGCTACGAGTTGTGGGTACTACGGAGAGAGTTCCGAGACTTCCCTCCCTCGCTGGTATGAATGATATGCATTTTTTTTATGTTTATTTGAATTTATTATGATTATGATGAGATGACATGCATGTTCATGGATGCAGGTGCGATGGAGGCCTTACGAGGGGATGACCGACGAGGGCCAGCCATGGGTCGTAGCAGGGCGACCTCGCTTTGAGCATGAGCTTTGAGTTCACTGCTTGAGCGAGATCGAGCCGTTACGGCTTAGACTGGTGATGAGGACCCTGGGCCTACACCAGGAGTGGATAGAGGTCGGGGAGCCACGAGGGATCGGGAAGAAGACGCGCGGTCGCACGAAGGCGATCGACTAGAGAGTGCGGTTCGAGGACCAGTACGCCGACTGGCGGCGAGGCGGGACCCGAGTCACCTCCTAGGTGACCGACAGCTCCGAGTACCTCCGGCGCTACTGGGAGGTATACGCCGGCCGACCCCAGATGAGGGTCCTAAGGGTATGTATGAATGCAATTGCTTCTAAACTAAATGCAAGTGCTTATGTATTTCTATTATGCGACTAATGTGAAATGGATGCAGGATGCACGGGACATAGCGGCGATGGATGCACAGGCCCATCTACACAGCCTGGAGGACCAGCTAGCTGCCACACGGGCCGACCTCGAGACCCTGGTGAGTGTTTAAATTATTTCTATATGCAAATGAATTTTTGTTGAATTATTGATGATTAGCCACTGACGATCTCAATGAATGCAGCGTGCCCAGCAGGGAGCCGTAGGGAGAGACACGGGGGAAGCCTCCAGCTCGAGGGGACCCAGTGCAGAGGTGACTGCACTAGCAGAGTAGCTAGCAGGAGCGGTCACACGGGCCGAGGCTGCAGAGCGCGACCTCGCCTCACGGGTAAATTCCAGAACTCAAACCTCATTCAAATATTGATTATATATTACATTGTGCACTGATGAAATTCATTTCTTTTCAGACTGAGGAGCTTCGAGCCGCTCTTACTTGCGTCTGTGAGGGACAGCAGGCGATGACTGCCCAGGTGAGTGATTTACTTTCCGTCATGTATTGCATATTTTATGAATTATTGCACAAGGGAACTGATGATTTGTTTACTTGTTTGCGGACCAGACAGTTACAAGCGGCACGTACCCAGGCTGCCCTAGCTGGGACAGAGTTGGCGATCCGCGAGCAGCGGATTACAGAGCTGGAGCGGTCCCTGAGGCGACGGGAGGAGCTGCCTCAGGACGTGGCAGAGCTGCGGGTTGCTCTTGAGCTGGAGCGACGAGAGCGCGCTCGAGAGCGAGAGGAGCACCTGGCGGACCGTGACCGGCACCACGAGCAGCAGCAGACGGACTGTGCCCGGTACCAGGAGCAGGTGGCGGCACGCGAGCGTGAGCTAGCGGACCTGAGGACGCAGCTGGACCTTTCTCAGGAGCGGCTACGAGTGTCTGAGGAGCGTCTCCAGTGAGGGCGTGAGCGAGCGCGTGCTGCGGGGTACTCCTTCACCAGCTCCACCTTTGTGGCGGGTTCTTCTCTTCGAGAGAGGAGCGAGGCGGGGGGCCAGGTTCGAGTTCCATCTTCTTCACGGGGGCCCATGCCCCCTCCACCAGCGCCTCCTCGGGACGGCGAGGATGAGGTAGAGAGTAGGAGAGAGGAGGGTGGAGGCGAGAGCTGAGAGACTTACTTGTACTCCTCCACCCTCACACCTGTACTCAGACATTCATGATATATATATATATATATATATATGAGATTGAGATTTTTTTGTTACCTGAGCACTTGTGTAGTTGTGTACTTGTGGTTGTGTAATTTGCTTCTTTGCCACGTTCTTTGCGTTCGCTCTACTTTGTCCTGTACCTGCAGCTGTGGTTCACACTTGAATAAACAGGTTAATTCATCTGTTCGACTTGGCCCCTTGCTCAATAAGCAAGGGGTGCCTTTACTTTTGACCTGGATAGCAGGTCAAGGGACCAAGCCTTTAATCAAATAAGGCAAATGAAATAACCAACATGCAAGCACACGTATGCAAACAATAATCAAGATGCCCTATGCAATAATGCAAGCACGCATATGAAGAATAAACCCCGTTTCCTCTTTTCTTTTCTTTTCCTTTTATATTTATTTTTTTTTCTTTTATTTTTCAAAAGACGCGCCTTAGATTAGGTCGTTATTCAAACAAAAGACGCCCTAGGTGACGGCGTGAATTTGAAAAACGTTTTTGAATTTTGTTGAAAAGACGGCCCACACAAGGGCGTTATTTAAAAAAGGATGACCTTCTCCACAGGCGTTAATTTCAGAAAAGGCGCCTCATTCAAAGGCGTTAATTTTTCTGCTTTCAGCATTAGGTTGACAAAGCTACTAGGGCACTGGGTCCTACACGGTCATCATTGAGGATTCATTGACCTTTCTTGATTAATCAAAAGGGGGTCGACATGCCAGTGGTTAAACTTATACGCAAGATCTCGCCCGGTGCAATCTCCTAGGTCAGTCTCGACCATTCTGCTGGTTTATGACTTACCACAAAGAAAGAGATGGAAGAAAATATAAGGAAGCCCATAAGGGATTCTGAAAAGCTCAAGGTAAAACTACCTCCCCTACCCTATGCCTGTTGGGGTTCGGTCTCTGGCATAGGGAAATTTTATTGCCTTTTGCCTCTTTTATATTGCATGCATACGCCCAAGGTTTTCCTTGCGGGGACTTTTCCCTCTTGACATGCTTTTCTTTTTATGATTTGACTTTCACTTCGAGACTGATTTGCGTTGATAAAAAGAAAAACCTAATTGTACTTGGGCTTTAGTGGCATTTTGTTCCCTTTTGGGCCCTGACTTCCACCTACTAGGGCGGCGGATAGGCTTGGCGGGTCTACCCCGAGACCTTCCTTCCTCCCTTATGGGCCGAAGAGGAAAAGAATGGGTATTGTCTTCACCTTTAGTCAGGTTTTGACTTCCCATCGGATTTCGCACCGCTTGAGTTCAAGGGTAAGCGTGTAGTGTGTGTGGGTGTCGACCCTATTTTAATTTAACAAGACTGATGAATGAATACTGAATTTTAACCTTTCGGACCTTGCGTCCTTACAATCATGGCAACCATCTTGAAAATTTCATTCTTTTTGGAGAATTTCTATTTTTTTTTTGGATTTTGGAAATTTTCTATATTTTGTTTGAGTTTTTGAAAATTTCTATTTTTGTTGGATTTTGGAAAATTCTATTTTTTGAATTTTGGATTTTGGATTAGGGGTAGTATTTCTTAAGGTACAGACCATTCCAAGGATGAGTTAGCTCTTGTCCTTCAGCATTAATCAGTTTATAAGCATTGCCAGGATAAACATCTTTTATGACGAATGGTCCTTCCCAGTTTGGTTGGAGTTTTGAGCGGGGTACACCATGCTTTACGAAGATTCGCTTGATTACCATCTCACCGACTTTGAATTTCCTCTCAATTACTTTCTTTTGATAAAAACGTGAAAGCCTATTTTGATAAACGCGCGCATGCTCAGCGGCGACCAGACGCTTCTCATCTAGGAGTTCCAACTGGGCAAGGAGTGAATCACGACGCTCATCAATAGAGAGTTCCTTGTCCAATTGTACTCGCAGAGATGGAATGAGAATCTCATAAGGGACTACCGCCTCCATTCCATAAGTAAGGGCGAAAGGGGTTTGCCCAGTAGGGGTACGAATGGAAGTGCGATAGGCCCAGAGAGCTTCAACTAGCTTGTCTGGCCAATCCGAAAATCTATTAGCCTCACACGTCTTTTTAACAATTTTGATCAAAGTTTTATTAGTGGCCTCTACCTGGCCATTGCCCTGCGGATAATAGGGAGAAGAATGATGCAATGCAATGTTATACCTGTTGCAGAGATCCTTGAGCTCTTGAGAGATGAATTGAGGTCCATTGTCGGTGACGATGGTACTCGAGATGCCGAACCTTGCGATGATGTTCTTCATTATGAACTTGCAAACAGTTGATGCTATGATCTCCACGAATGCTTCCGCTTCCGCCCACTTGGTGAAGTATTCTGTTGCCGTCAGGATGAACGACTTTTGCTTGGTCAGGAGGTTCGAATCACCAAGAGGTCCAATGATATCAAAAGCTCACATGGAAAAAGGCCATGGGGAGGACATAGGATGGAGTGAAGAAGCATGAGAATGAATTTTGTCGGCGTGTAGTTGGCACTTAACACACCTTCAAACATATATGGAACAATCCTCTTCTAGAGTTGGCCAATAGAAACCTAGCCTAAGGATCTTCTTAGCTAGCATCTGGCTGTTCACATGACCACCACACACTCCTGAATGCGCCTCTTCCACAACCTTCCAAGATTCATCATCGTCGAGGCATCTTAATAACACACCTGTGAGCCCTCTTCTATAGAGCACACCTCCAACCAAAACATAACGTTGAGCCACTCTTCTAATTGCTTTCTTCTCTTCTGCTATGGCCTCCTCAGGATAGGACTGATCATTGCAATACCTGGCAATCTCATAATACCAAGGTTTCTCTTCATCAGCCAACTCTTCTTGCCAATCCAATAGCATGACCTCTTTACCTTTAAGAGTTTCACTCCGCCTGACCTTCTCGAGCACCTTATCCCTAACGTCGAGGAATGCACAATCCTTAATAGCTGGAGTGTCACGCTGATGAATGAGAGGAACATGAAAATCACGCTCAGGAGGGAAGACTAGAGCAGAGGCCAACGAGGCAAGAGCGTCGGCTAGGATGTTCTGGCTTCGAGGAACATGAACGAAGATTAACTTGGTAAAGAGTTTGGCATAAGCTGAAGCAAGTTCCTGGTAGGGCTTGAGCTTAGGATTGATAGTGCGGCACTTGACCAGCACCTGGCGCAGAATGAGCTGACTATCACCAACAATTCGTAATTGGGTAACACCATATCTATGAGCGGTTTGAAGGCCGGCCAAAAGGGCCTCATACTCAGCTATGTTGTTTGTGACAGGGAAAGTAAGCTGAGCAGCAAATGGGATGGTGACCCCTTCTGGTGTTAAAAGAACCATGCTGATCCCTCTTCCTTGGGAATTTAGAGTTCCATCAAAATGTAATGTCCACATAGGATCGTGGGGTTGGTTAATGGACATCAGTTCTTTGTCTGGAAACTCTGAATTGACATGATCAAATCGAGGGAGAGGGTGGTGAGCAAGATGTTCGGCGATGGCATAACCTTTGATTGCTTTCTGTTGAATGTAAGTGATGTCGAACTGTGAAAGGAAACTTTGCCAGCGTGCTAATCGATCAGTGAGAACAGATTTTTCAAGAAGGAATTTAATCAGATTCATGCGAGCAATGAGGTGAACCTCGTGAGCTAAGAAATAATGTTTTAATTTCTGAACTACCCAGACTAAAGCAGCGCAAGTCTTCTCCATGGCTGAGTACCTCTGCTCACAAGGGTTGAGAAGTTTAGACAAGTAGTATGCTGCCCTCTCCTTACCTTCTTCATCCACTTGAGCTAAGACAGCACCTACGGAGTCATCCAGGATAGAAACATAGAGGATAAACGGTTTGCCTGAAATTGGCGGCCTCAGGACAGGAGGATTGGCCAGATAATCCTTCAATCCGTCAAAGGCTACCTGACACTTGTCATCCCAATTAAACTTGACCCCCGGCTTAGTAAGCTCGTAAAACGGCATGCATCTTTGTGAGTGCTGGGAGACGAAGCGGCGAATAAATTGCAACCTCCCGATTAATCCTCGAACTTCCTTCAAATTCTTGGGAGGAGGCATGTCTCTGATGGCCTTCGCCTTATTGGGATCAACTTCAATTCCCCTTTTGCTAACAATAAATCCAAGCAATTTCCCTGATGAAACGCCAAATACACACTTCTTGGGGTTCATTTTCAATTGATACTCTCGTGATCTTTGCAAGACTTTAGCTAGAACCCCAGGATGCTCAATCCTTGTCCTTGATTTTACTACCAGGTCATCCACATACACCTCAATATAAATATGGATCATATCATGAAAAATTGCCATCATTGCCCTCTGATAGGTGGCTCCAACATTCTTGAGTCCAAAAGGCATGACCACATAGCAGTATGTCCCCCATGGTGTAGTGAATGATGTTTTCTCCTGATCTTCTTCAGCCAGACGAATTTGATTGTAACCCGAAAAACCATCCATGAAAGAGAGTCTCAAATCCTGCCGTATTATCAATCAAAACATCAATATGAGGGAGGGGGAAGTCATCTTTAGGACACGCACGGTTGAGGTCCCGAAAGTCTATACAAATCCGAACCTTTCCATCTTTCTTCATAACCGGGACGATGTTAGCCACCCAGTTAGGATAGAGGACAACTCTAACAAATCTAGCCTTATGAAGCTTGTCGACCTCTTCTTTCATCTTTAGAGCCATATTAGGGTGGAAACGTCTCAACCGTTGTTTGATCGGGACAGACCCCGGCTTAAGTGTAAGTCAATGTTCAACGAGCGCAGGGTCTAATCCAGGCATATCCTCATAACTCCACGCAAACGTGTCCTTGTATTCTTGATGTACCAAAATAAGCGCCTCCTCTTCGGAGGGCGGCAAATTCTTGCTGATGAGGACAATCCTAGGGTCTTCCTTGGTACCCAAATTAACTTCTTTGGTAGGCTCTTCTACGGAAGCTAATGGTTCGTCGAATCTTCTCATGCCACTGGCAAAGGCATCAGCCTTGTCCTCATATTCTTCATAACTTTCATCCCCCTCTTCAATAGGGTCTTCATCATTCATGATCTCATAGACACCAAAACCCTCATAAGAAACCTTAGTATCCTCATATTCCAACTCTGGCAGGATAATCGGATTCTCCACGAATTCGGGAAAAGCTAAACAAGCCTGGCACCTTCTGGCTAATTCCAACAAAAATCTACGCAGAATCTGCCTACCCTTGGATTTCTTATATGAAACTACCCCATGGATTTTATCATTAGAAGAGGAGCAACTAGCTTGATTAGAATAAGCTAAAAAGGAGAAAGGAGGTGAAGAAGTGGATACAGAAGGAGGTACAGAAGGAGACCCCTCACCAGAGGGGGAGAAAAGATTTATCAATGAATCATGGAAGAGTGGCCCCTGGGTCGGGACACACTCGGAAAAGAGATAAGAAGTCTCCTCAACGGAGATGGAGGATTGAAGAGTTGGAATTTTGGCATTTTTTTTTCATTTTTATCTTTATCTTCATTTTTATTATCCTTTTCTAGAAGAAAGCAATGTGAAGGGAGAATAGTAGGAGGAGTGGAGATTGAAAGTTTGGAGAAAGATTGAATCAGAGATGACCCGTGCGGGGGTGTGATGGAGAGTTTAGAGAATTGCTCAAGGAGCAAGGGAGGAATCGGGAGAGAAATCTTCAGTGAATCTGGATGACAGCTGACCATAATCGGAGGCGGTCTCGGCACTCGACCAAACCAATGAGAATATAAAGAAACAAGAAGAGACGGATGCATGGAAGTGAGGGAAAAGAGGCCGGCCCACAGCCTGTCTATTGTAAAACCCTTTTCATATGGAACATCCGGCTCTCCAGTGTCAGTGTAGTCACTCAGTAACTGCCTCTTATCTGTAATCACAGCCGGCTTTTCAATCAATTCATGTATTAGTGGCGGTCATTCCGGATCAGTCGGCATAAAGAGACGACTCAAGGCAATAGTAATATCATGCATATCGAACCATCTGTACCAATCACACTCTGGATCATCCATCTTTCTTCTTTTATCAGGCCTTAGAGATTCCAAGGCTTTATAAGTGGTCAATGGTGCAATATGGCGAGCAAATTGTCTCGCATGAACATCTTGACAGTCTAGAATGGAGGTGATTATTGTAGTCTGCTCATGATTCTGAACGCCACCCGTGACAAAATGTGTCTTCAATGTCCAAGTAAGCGGCTGGTGATCTGTCTTCAAGGTGGATGTCATAACTGCCCATGGTTCATTTTCATTTTTGCCCGGCCCTTTGTATCCTAGGCCGCCTCGTGTAATCAATTTCTGAGGCTTAATAGGCCTAGTCCTGCCTTGACAACTGGCACCCAGTCCTTTGCCGTTTTGATACCCCATTTTCATTAGAATTTTCCAGCCAGGGGTGTTTATCATGCTTTTCTTCTTCTTCCCCTTGGAAGGCAAGGGTGTCATAGCAATTGTTGTGACTGTCTCGGGCGACATTGGCCGTGGGTGAGGGAGGTCTAGCATTGATAGCAACGGCTTGTTGGCAGGCCAAATAGAAGGAACTGGTGAAGCCAAGTGTATATCTTCCTCTGGCAGAATCGGCATACTGGTAACTTTGAGAATGCGGCCCTTGTGTGGAAACTTAAGGCACTGATGATTTGTGGAGGGCACTGCGTCGAGCTGTTGAATATATGGGCGGCCCAGAATGCCATTAAATGTTGGATCCATATCCAAAATATGAAAATCTGCTGTGATTGTAGCCGGACCCAAACTGACTTTTAATGTGATCATGCCTAGAGGAGGCTTCTTGGTATTGTCATATGCTGTGACTGTTATAGTGGATGGCCGAATCAGATTTTCAGGAATGCCGCACATCTTCAAAGTGCTTGGCGGCAATACATTGATAGATGCCCCGGTGTCCACCAGACATTGTTTCACCGCCACCTTATTAATATCAACCGTGATGCACAGAGCATATTTTCTTGCTGAGAGTGGTGCCAGTTCATGCTCATGAAAAGTAATCACCGGCTGACTGCTAGCGGGCGTTAATACTGTGGTTATCTGCTCGACAGGGATGTCCTCATCGACCATAACTTTCTGCAGATATTCTTTCAGGGCCATCTGATGAGTGGTTGACCTTTTGATCAGTTCTAAAATGGAAATTCTTGCTGGAGTTCGGTCAAGATGCTTTAACAAATCATACTGAGTGCCGGGCACGGACTCTTACTCCTGTTCTTGTTCATTAGGCCCCTGCACGGGCTCTTGCTCTCTTTGGGGAAAGATGCGCTGGAACATCCGTCCATTGCGGAGCGGTGCCATGTTTTGCCGCGCCTCTGTCGGGGCAAGTAAAGGAGGAGGGTTGGAAGAAGTGGAGGGTGTATTGGCGTTAAGAAGCGGCGGAGAGGTGTTTAAAGAAGGCGACCCCGTAGGGGGTGTTGGTGAGGAGTTCAATGAAGAAGCCCCCGTAGGAGGCGTAGGAGTAAGGAGGGGTGCCCGAGTGTGGGGAGAGTTAATAGGTGGAATGAGGAGAGATCTGGGTATAAAGGATGGGGGAACTGATGGTAGGGGGATCCTTGTTGGTGGAGGAGTAGTGGTGGTGGATGTTGGTGATGGGCGGATAAGGAGTGGTCTAGACGGCGAAGGTGAAGGGTTGGTGATGGATGGCGGAGTTTGCTGCGTGGTAGGCTGCGGAGGCGGTAAGCGGGTAAGGAGAGATCGGGTTGGCAAGGATGGAGAATTTGTGGGAGCAAGTGGATTAACGGGGCGTAGAAGAGCTCGGCTCAATTGGGGAGTAGAAGAAGAAGGAAGCGTGCGCAAAAGGCGCGGAGGTTGATTTGGATTATGATTAAATGCCCCGACAGAGGCGTTTTCTTCATGCCATCCCTCTCCTCTCTCCACCTCACGGAGAGACGTGACAGGGTTCACGTGCTGATTTGGCGGGTGCTCTGGCAATGGATTGTGGACAATCCCCATATCCTGCTGAGGTGCTGGAGCTTGCTGTTGCGGCTGTGGAGCTAGTTGCTGTGGTTGTGGAGCCTGCTGTTGCCGAGGAGGCTTTCTTTCTTTCATAGTGGCGATAAACTGTCTCATCTCATCCCAATTAATGCCACCCTGGTCATTTAAATCATAAATGTAATCCTTGAAGTGGAAGCAACGATCAATGTTATGACCAGGGGAGCGGTGAAAGACACAGTAGCGGGACGTGTCAACATTAGCGGGCCACGCTGCCCTTTCCTTTGGTAGCATGAGCAAATTGGCAGCCATCAAAGCATTAAATATGTCTGGGAGACTTTCTGGCAATGGCGGATAATGGGCCCTTTTGGGGCCAAGTGGTCTCCTTTGCTGTTGTTGTTGCGGTCCATAGTTAGTGGGTGGTGGTACTTTGTGGTATTGTGGTGGAGCTGGAGGGTCTGCGCGGGGCGCTTGATTTTGTGGCGGAGCAATGGAAGGTTGAGGTGCGAATTGGTGTTGTGGTGGCGAGTTGAAGAGAGTGCCTTGTTGTGGAGCTGGCGGGGGTCGTGGGTTAGATTGGCGAAAAGGTGTGGGGTTGCCGACCGCGCCAACCTGCTCATTGATGACGGTGCCCTCAGTCGTGGGCCCGCTATTGTTGACATTTGTATTTTTCTTGAACAACTTTGGCTTTGGTTCAAACATGCCCATGATGGGCGAATCCTTCATTTGGGTTTGAATATAACGAGCTCTTTCATAGAGCTCCTCCATGGTTGTCAATCTGTTCATGGCCAATATGTGCCGGAACTGAGGGGTTGCATTGGATATGATCATCTTAACCTGTTCCGGTTCAGACAACGTATCTTTCAACTTTTCGGCCATTGATCGCCACCTATCAGCAAATATTATGAAGTCCTCCTCGGGCTTCATTTTTTCTGCAACCAAATCTGTAACTGAAAGGGAGGGTCCAACCCGGTCCCTGTACTTCTGCAAGAATTTCCTTTGAACCACATCAAAATTGCTGGCATCTGCGGGTTCCAAGGAATAAAACCACTCGAGGGCTGGCCCCTCTAAAGATCTTCTAAACAAATAAGCCAAAGAGGTCTTATTATCTTGCCAAAAGGAGGTCTCGTACATGAAATCCTTCAAATGAATAAAAGGATTGCCAGTTCCATTGTATCGCCGAAAACTCGGCATCTCAGAAGGCGGCAGATGGAAAACTGGCAGTGTAGAGAGAGAGATCTCCGGGGCATTCTTGGCTGCAGTAACTTTCTTAAGTTGCTCTTCCATGCTGGCCAACTTTTGGAGCAGTAGAACATTGGTGTCGGACTCGACCGGGGCCGGATTTTGAATGAAAGAATTCGGTATAGGCGTCCGTAGAATTCGGGGAGGTTGGAGAAACTGAGGCCTAACCGCTGAGTAGCTTGCCTGTTGGGCCGACATGGCCGCACCAGGCGTTGGTGGACAAGAGGGGGGTTTATGCAAGACCGCTTGGTCATTAGTGAGGTGATGGCCACTCTCAGCCGGAGGGGGATTGGAGGATTAAGAGGGAATGGACTTCCCTTTCAAAGCGGTATGAACTGCCTGCCGCTGGGAGTCATCAAATTGAGATAGAGGATTAATCAAATCAGTAACATTGAAAGATGGGGAGGGGTTCCCCGAAGTGTTGGAGGGTAAAGCCTGAGAAGAGGGCACAACCTCTTGAGTTGTGGTATCAACCATATGAACTTGAGAATAATGAGAATGAGGAGGAGGGTAATTCCCTTCATGATAGATAGAATCTTGGGGAACCTCATATGATTGACCAAAAACGTTCTCCTCCACATCATCATAGGAATATCCGTAGCTTGCCATGTTGATAATCTTACCTGAACGGAGTTGCATGCTTAAAAAGAGAGAAAGCTTTATGAAGGAATTATCACACAATTAATCACCCAATCGAAACAAGCTTAAGCAAATCAACCCAACCAAGTTTATGCAAACAAGTTGAGATGAACGCAAGATTTTAGTGTTATGTTTGAGATTAGAGTGAGTTAAATTGCAGAATAATTCACTCCTCTTTGCAAAGTGAAACCTAGTTTGGATCCAAGTGTAGTCTCCGGGTTAACTAGGTTCTCTCTCTTCTTACCAACGATAGGTTCTCTAAACTCCGGGTACTTCAAAGGTACAACCAGCCCAGCGTCCGTGAGGGAATCCACGGGTGCGGGGACTTACGGAGGTCTTAGAAAAGGAATTTCCGGTCCAAAGAGACGGAATGCTCAATGGAGGGTTGTCCCGATTCTAAGAGAGGTGTGTGGAATCCTAGTGTAGAGAGAGGAGGTCTCTCAACCAAATGCCACAAAATGCAGTATAAGATAAGCCAATCACAGCAATATAATCAAATAATCAATGTAAGTATGAATCCAGCATGAATAGACAGAAACAGCAAAGCTCTATAAACACACAGGAAAGAGGCAACGTAGCGGCAGTCACTATCAATAAAAGAGACGACAGCGTAGCTGTCGTGAATCACTGGGAGAGGCTCACAGACAATGAAAAAAATGCGCCTTGATGTGGGGCGCTAAATATGATAAAGACGCCTCTGCCAGAGGGCGTCAAATGTGAGTGGTGCGCACGATCGACGAAAAACGCGCCTTGGCGCGAGGCGCTACCAAATAAAAAGACGCCCGAGGGAAGGGTGCAAATTCACAGAAGCAGCAGATATGATGAAAGACGCCTTCATGGAAGACGTTACACAGAAAACATACGCCCTGGATGAAGGCGTTAAATAAAAAGGCGCCTTTGTGAAAGGCGTTAATTCAACAACAGCAATAGATTAATGACAAGCTGGATGATCCCGGGGAGTGTGCAGTGTGCACAGTGGAGGGTACCCGTGGGGCACAAAGGAGGGGTACCGTGGGTACCAAAGAGAAAGGGCACGCGTGGGTGCCAAAGGGGAAAGGGCACACGTGGGTGCCAATAGGAAAGGGCACACGTAGGTGCCAAAAGGAGATGGTAATCAAAAGAAAAATAGTGGAAGTCCCACCGTGATCGCCAATTTGTGAATCATGGAAAATAATCCACTTTTAAGAAAAATATAAGCATATGCATAAGAAGAATAATGAAAAAGGGAGTAAAAGAGCACGTGGTGCTACCAAGGAGAGTGATCGCCAGAGGAGTTACCTCAATAAGAAGAAAAGATGATCGCGAATACCTGGTGATAATAGGATGCGGGATGGATGTGGTTCCTTCCTCCACCTTCTATCGGCCGGCCGATGAAGGGGGTTTTCCTCTTTGATTACCTTTGAACAAAGAACAAAAAAATAAAAGAAAAAGAGATCAGCCAAACGTGAGTGTAGTATCAATCCAAAGATGAAACGATGGTGATGAAAGAAGAGCATAAAGCGTGCACCTTTTGTTTATTTTAAAACCCCTAAAGAATTAGGGAGAGGAGAGATGCAATAAAACTAATGCAAGGAAAAGGCTATACGATGATAAGATGAGACGACAAACAACAACGAAGAGAAGAAAAAGACCCCTGCTGTTCCTATAAACAATAAAAGGAAAAACACTTTGCTTTGGATGGAGCAACAGGAGGAAGCAGAAGAGATCAATAGCTCTTAATCTCAATCGCCAGCACCCGTTAACCTCTCTGTGTGTGTGCGTATATGTCTGTCTCTCTCTCTCTGTCTCTCTCTCTCTCTCTCTGTCTCTAACCTCGCGCGAGATCAACCAGGCGACTCTTTTATAGGGTTTCGATCAAGATAAACACAGATTTGGGAAGATAAGAATAGGCAGTGGCCGTTAACGACAAGGACTCTAGTTCCCAGATCGAGCAAGGTGACCAAGAAAGGCAGGAAACTCTTCAGGAAAGGCGAGTTTAAGCAGGACACGAAAGGGTGAGACACGACCTACCAAAGGGCGTCAATTCAGAATTGACGACCTGCTCCAGGGCATTAATTCAAAACACGACCGGGATCAAGGCGTCACTAACTGGATTCAATTTTGGTAATAAAAGCCTTCTTTATTTGAAAATTGCGAAAAGACGCCTGAAGCAAAGGCGTTAAACAAAACACGCCCTATGGAAGGACGTTAATAATTGATTTTCTAATTTGAGCGATACTCGTAAAATACCAGGAATTGACGCCCTTACTTGTGGTCGTCCTTTTTCAAGAACACGCCCCAGATTAGGCCGCTATTTAAAACACGCCCCTCTTCAAGTCGTGAATCACCAAAAAAACCCAAGAATAAATCACAAAAACACACAAAAATAGAAAAATGTTATATTATAGAAATATTGAAGTTTACTTTGGGGCGTTAACATAGTGACATGAGATTCGATCAACAAAGCATCAATTTTGGCGTGTCTACATATGGCGAAGCTGTAATGCCTAGCGGTCAAGCTGTTAGTCAGCGGTTTGTAGGCAAGCTGTGTCGCCCAGTAGTTTTCAAGCTATTTGGCAGCGGAATCCACACTCTGGTTTGAGTGTGGGGTGGACGTAGGTCTGGAGGACCGAACCAGCTTAAAAATCTTCTGTGCAGTGGTTTGATTGTCTATTGTGTTTCGCTAGATGCATGCTTAGGCTCGATGTGTTCTTTCATCTGG